>JAOWBC010000812.1:6912411-6950267 GCA_028566105.1 Hypoplectrus providencianus | reverse complement strand
CAAAACTTATGACTGACTGTTTGCCAGTGATAGCCATGCTGCAGTCAGTTTCATGAATGTTATACATACAGCCACAAGTAAGTGTAGTAAATCATAGATGGAAAGAAAGAAAGCTGACTGAATGAGACATGGTGCTGCGGGCAGACGTGCTCTTTAATGTTGGTTTGCTGAAGGAAACCTCTGTGGCTGGCATGTCGGAGAGGGCCCATTACTACACAGTATATCCAGTAACCACAGTGACAGCATGTTTACCTTAATGAGATACATCCTCTTATGATAGCATAATTAATCATTTCACAGCTCAGAGGGGCCACGCTACAGCCAGCTACACCTACTCTTGGCTGTCTTGTCCCTCTGCAGCTACTCCTTGTCATTTTTGTGATGCCGTCATTTTCTCCCCCGCATATTAAACATTAAATTTACCCTCATTTAGGTTTTTGTTTGGCTCAATTTTGCATCATTTGTAGCAAAGGCTGGGTAATTTAAAGAGATGCAGCGTGTGCTTTCCATACCAAGCTGAAAATGATGGATGTGAGTTTCAAATATGTAAAGGTGGAACTGCGTGACGGGAATGGCATGGCTGTGTATGTGAACAAATGTGCATGTCACTTCATGCATAAAGAATGAAGACCAAATAAAGAGAGAACCAACATAAAGTGTCTTAGTAAGGTGACAGGTCACCAGTAGCTGCCAGAAGAGTTCAGTGCTTCCTGGCAGAGATTATACAAGTCCTTGAAAAACTATTGAGAGGATGAACACCATTGTTTTTCCCCACCAAGTAATTCCCTAATTTGGGGGTTTGGTGAAGGTGATGCTGGTGGAGAGTGCTGTCAAGTGAAATGTCTACATGCGACACATACCAATACAAGCAATCTAGATGTAGGCTGCAGCCGATAGTCAGTTTTGCTTTGGAAGGTTTCTTACTGAGTGAAATGACCTGGAAGTAGCCAAGTGGCAGCCATGATAAGAGCTGGTCGAATTGTTTTAAATGTTAAGGAAAGGTGCTTCAACGCTTCCTTTCTTATCTTTTTTTTCTTACCATAGGATGCACTTTCTTACCATAGAATCCCCAGGAAGGGAGATAATGCTGGACCATAATTCCTTGCTGCAGCAACACTGAAAGCACATTTGTAATCAGCATATTAACTGAACTGAAATATACCTACATGGTATTTTTAGCCACATTATGTTGTGAAAGGTATGAATGGTGACTTGTACATGACTAGATTTGGAGGTCTAACACATCATATGTATCTTTCATACCTAAAAATGCTTTTCATGCAGTGATACTTGTAAATATGAATAAAAGGGGGGTGATAATAATTGGGTTTGTCTTTTGCAACCGGTAGCCTATATTCTCTTTTTATTCCTATTCCAACCTTATTAATTCAGTCATGTTTTTCTCTGGGTCTGTGTTTGTGTAGCCTGTATGAAACAAACAATGGTCAGAAAGCACTGGGCAAAGATATGCTTTTTGTATTCCATCTACGGACATTGTAGTTTTAAGGTAAAGGTCAAGGAAAAGGGTTTTGTAAAAGGACACAGGACATCATTTTCTTTTACTATTCAACTGAAGCCTTATGGGGTATGTGAGCGTTATTTAGGCTGGACTATCCACTGATACATTTAACTAAATGCTAACGTCAGAATGCAATATAATGTCAAAAACAAGTTTGATAGAGCAAAAGAATAAAAGACAACCAACACTGCTTGTAAAAAGCAAAGATTTAAAGAAAGTTGAGAGGAAAACTTTCATGTGTCTTTTTGTGGTGGGAATTTGTTTTTTTCTCCTTTCTCAGCCCCTCAGATTTATCTCCTGGTGTGCTGACTCTCAGGTTGGGAACTAATTAGAACAAAATCTCCCGTAGGTGTTCAGTAGGGTTTTGTCCTGGTGACTGAGAAGGCTACAGCAGATAACTTATATATGCTTCATTCTCATCAAACCCCCTATATCTTGTATGGAAGCATCTGTATTCTGCTTGTTTTCCTTTTATGGAAAGTGTTATTTTTATTTCATGTATGCTAACAGTTTTATAAATGCCTGAGACAAAGTGAACAGCAACAAATTCACAGGATTAATAGCAGTGGGGGAAGTCACTGAGGACTCCAGTACCGTACTTAAGAACAATGCTGACATGTGTATTTATCTGGAGTATTTCCATTTTATGTAACTTTATGCTTCTACCCCACTACATTTTAAGGTAAATATTATATTTTTTTTTTATTTCACTACAATAAGCTGCCAGCTTTGGTAACTTTTTCAGGGCAAAACCATGATAAATTTGAAGTGATTAGATATTTTTATCTATTTGCAAAGCAAAGCAGTGCCACTATACTGTCGAAACAGCAAGGCTTTTTTTATATTTCATACTCGCACATTTGTGTAATTGTTATTTTGTCAAAACAGTGAGTTTAAACAGGAGTGCTCATAGCATCTGTAAATTAAGATGACAAAATGTGACCTCTCAATCCCTGAAATGTGATTCAGTCCTTTACACAGCCTGTCTGAGGGGTCCTGTGATCCCCCGCCTCCGGCCTTCACAGTCTACAAGCAGCACCCAGCCTTTGAATGACAGGAGAGTAGTAGCATTGAGAAAGGTTGTACAAATTTTAAGTTCTAAAAAGAATCCTATGTGTTGTGTCCAAACTTGATGTTCAGTGATAATACGGCACAGCAGTAGACAGCAGTGGTTACCAGGGTCATTTTGCGGAATGAAAATATTATTTTGACAGCCTCTTACAGACCAAAGTGGTCTCATATGTGGAGATTTATCTCTTGTGATGGCTTGTCTGAGGCGAAGAGGTGGGGATAGGAGGGAGTAAGATTGAATGTGATCCCTGTGAAACTTCTATCAAAGCCGAAAATATGGTGTCTACTGCTGGACAAAGGAGGTGATTTATTTTTATTTTCTTAACAAACCCTGTTGTTGTGGTGTATTTTTGTCCAGTCATGCTAGAGTAAAAAACTCCTTTTATACTGTGAAGTAAAAACTGTAAAATTCTGCAGACTGAACAGTTTGGACCCTCTCCTAATAATGTCTAAATTATACTTCAGGGACACAGAGTAAGTCTCGATGTCATTCTGAGGCTAATATCCTGCGCTCACCTTTGTTGTCCTTTGCCATCCTCATTTGTAATCTAGTTGGCACAGCCGCCGCTATTGGTCATGGCAGTGTAATTGTGACATTAGGAGTTGGTTCTAGAGGGATCCACAAATGTCGTCCACAAATACGGCGTGAAAGTCACATAGCCCGGGCTGTGAGGAGATAAACACTCCAAATACACAGAGCTTGTTAGTCATGGTCCCTAATTACCAAACGGTTCATGTAGGAATTTCCCAATTGCCCAATCTAGTCTGCACAGAAGCGATGCCAGGGAAGCTGCTGGCATACATAACTATTTCAAGATCTTTTCGGAAATTATTATATTTTTCCCCTGATCAAGATTTCCAGCCACGAACTGTTTTCTGTTTATCTGGACCCCTGTCAGTTCAAGGTAATTGCTTTTCAATCTCGCTTCCCGACAAAAAAAAAAGTTGACATATTTTGATATTTAACAGTATTTGGATGTAATCGCTGCATGTTCCAGAAACCCTAGAGAATTCACTGCCGCCAAGACCTCCATGAGTCACAAAGTGAATCATTATTTGTTACCAAAGTGACAGTGATCCTTTATAATACCCATCATGCACATATCTCTCATGATGTTCGTGATCAAAGATGGCGGGCGTGTAATTGGATATGATTTCAGTTATTAGATGATGAGCAGCCGACAAATTGAGCCTTGTCCTCTGCCAGCAGTACGGGTCACAGCAATCAGTCAGTGAACTTGAAAGAGTCATCCAGACACAATGTGGGATTACTACATCAGGAATGAGCCAACTGGTGTTGAGTATGTTTCTATAAAGTCAACAGCAGTGTAAGTGTTCTTCTGGTAAATTTAGCTTCCTACGCTGTTAACTTGATGGTCATGAAAAAGTGCTGTTCATGAGCATCAGTACAGAGCTGTTTTTTGTCCCACAGGAGGTATGACTCAACTCCTCTATATTATGTCCATGTGTGTGCATGTGTGTGTGTGCCTATGAACATACATTTGCATATGAAGGCAGAATCTGCAGGCATTAAGACAAGCTCATGATATCTGAAGCATTCTGGTTTCCTTTTGTAGTCCAAGATTACGTTTGAGTGGAATTTGGTTGCATGCATGTGGAAAACCAGGAACATTTTTCATTTTTAAGTTCAGTAAGCAGATTAGATGAAATGTCATTTTGACCTAAATCCCCAAGGAAAAGTATCCACTAAAAGTGAACCCACATATGAGAAAGTGTTGGCCTGGCTTTCTGTTTTCAGGATATCTTCAGGCTACACTATCACAGCCAGAGGCCAAATTGCCAAAAGACAGACAGCTGATGGCCTTCGAGATTGGTGTGCAAGACTCCATAAAACCTTTAATCCAAGCTCTCCTAAGGAGCGTCGCATTAATTATTACACAGCGTTAAATACAACACACCACAAGGCAACATCTGGTGAGGGAACCAGCAGGGGAGGTTTCCTGGGTCGAATGTTCCCTTTAGAAAGGTTGAACTTTAGCTGTGCTGCCGAGCTACATGCCTGCCTGCCCACAACCTCAGTCCTCAGAAGCAGAATAATTAGATCATATGGCTAATGGCACACATGGACACAAAATACCTGTTTTTAAGTCCTATTGGAGGTAGAAAAGACTGGCTGAACAAAGTAAACTGATTTCACCCTAGTTTAAATAGTTTGAATGCATGAGACTGTGTATCACAAAGTCACAATGAGCTTGTGGCGGATGAAGTACCCAATTAATTAATTGAGCAAAACTAAAAAATACAGGTTACAAGTTGAAGTGCTGCTATAATGCTTATAATAATCATTTGCGATTAAAGAACAACATACAAGGTCGATGATGCTCAAAGAAGTAAAAGTTGAATTCATTTAAAGGACAGGGAGCTCATATATTTTGACAAGACCACGCTGCCATGTTATCATGCAATGGTGCCACTGTGTGGACAAAAGCTGCATACACAAGCTCTGCAGTCACTTTGTTTTTTTACATATAGTATGTTATGGGCAAATACTGACAATTTAGAGAATACAATTTAAGTAAATGTAAGAGCAATATATCAATACGTGCATCATTTCCTAAAAGAGAAGATATTTTAGGAAATTGTAGAGGAAGTGCAGCTGAATATAGTTTGAAAAAAAAAATGCAATAAATCCTGCACATTACAAATTACACAATTTAGAACTGTGTAATGGTAATTTAAGCAATACTTTCCAGGTCAGCTGATGCTGTAACCTCATTATTCTCGATTTGACTCATTAAACAATGATCATATTAAATCAAAATGAGTAAAATAGATTTGTAGCGAGCTGTGTCCTGGTCGATCTGAACTCTTGCCATCCTCACGCCCAATCTTTCAGCTCCAGCTAATGCCAGCATTTTTTACACTTCATAACTCGAAGGATGGCTACAGCCGGGTTCATCTATATTTCAGGCTTAGCTGGAACTATCAGGTCACTCTGCAGATTTGGAAACTTTTAGTTGGGTTCAACACACTCTTCTAATTGTGTCCTGATTTATTTTCCAAGCCTGGTCTTTACTCTTTACCCTTACATTGTTTATGACAGGGAGAGATAAGAGATGATCTCTGCAAGACAATAAAAAGGGATGACACAATATACATCATGCCAAGACAAGTGGGTACTGTCATTCCCTATTTCTGGCTTGCAGGACTACATTTGGTGCGGCAGATCCAAAGAACTTAGACATACGAAGAGGTGGACTTGAGTGTGGATTTTTATTTTTATTTACCAAGACAATAAATACTTTTTGCTTCTTTTTAGCGGCTTTTATCTCCTTGCGGACCTTAACCCTCACAACATCAGCATGGAAAATAACAACCCGGCCCGCGTTGTGCTCATGATGGTTGGATTGATGGTCTTTTTAGCTGCAATCACATTCAACTCTCTATCAGGATTCGGTGCTAAATCAGGTGAATAATTGTCAAAAACAAAATCAGTCAAAGGTTGTAGTTTTTAATGTGTATTATGGCATTCTTAACAAAACATGTTTATCTCGACGCAGGTGTATTCAAGCAGAGCACAGAGGATGTGATACTCAAGTATACAACTCCCATAACTCCAGCTCAGTGGTCTCTCTTTGTCTGGGATTTCACATATTTCTGGGTTCTTGCCATGTTTATATACTTTTTAGTCGCACTCTGCAGAAGGTAGCTCAATTTGTCATATTTTCATACATAATTTACAAAAGATGATAATGCTTAATAGCCGCAGCACAATGCATAACTGTCCTGTTCCTTAATACTTTTATCTCATCCTGTTGTATTATTGCATGCAGCAAATCACTCCACCTATTCCAGAGGCAATTTAGTCTTCCTCCGTGCAGTCATTTTCTCTTTACATGTTGTAAATTGCTCTGACTTCATATGAAAGAGTCTGATTATTTCCCCACAGACACAATTTGTTTGCTGCTGTGTTTTCTCCCCCCTGAATAAGACAATATTATCGTGCTTACCCGCAGGAGTGCTTATGTCTGGATGTACACCGAGCCTGCAGTGCTGCCCTACGGATTTCACATCTCTATCATCATCAATATTAGCCTGAACATTACATGGTTGTTTCTGTTTGACAGAGAGTGAGTGTGTGAGTTCTGGTTGGCAACACAAACATGGTACATCATTTCTAAAGATATGATTAACAGCTGTATTTTCTGATGTTGGTTTAAATGTCTGGTTTTTTCTAATTGTTTAGGTTGATGCTGCCAATGCTGATAGTCTCCACACTGATGACAATCACAGATTACATGATCCTGTTTTTCTCCTGCCATGGACTGAAGATATACGGATCCTGGTTGAACAAGTATCACAACATAGACCTCTGGGTCATCAGAATATTGGTAAAAAATATATCCTCTGTTTATTCCTGTGTATTTTCACTGGCTACACTTGGCTTGAGCGGGAATAGTACGTTAAAAGGTGTTCAGTTTACTGACACAGTCGTAAAAAAAGCCTGTAAAAACAGCAATAAAGTCACACATTCAGCAAACAAAGGCGCTCTTTGGAGTGAAAAGCTGTGCATAATATGCAAAATGAAAGACATGCAGGGTGAGTTTAAGCAAAGAAGAGATTTATGTAGGGCATCTACATAGTTTATGTGGCCTTCAGCAGGGTACATTTTAACCTTTATAATACTCAAACTCCCTTTCATTGCATTGCATTTTATTCCCTCCCTTGTTGTATTTAGTAACAACATGCTATTCTGGATGCCTTGAAAAACATAATCTATACATAGAAGCAGAAAAACTATCTGTACAGTGTATTCTTCGAAGCAGAAACAATGTACAATGTAGTAGTAGACTTGATTATGGCTACAAACCCCCACCTAAAAAAACAAAAAAAACAAGGACGTCTTCAAATTATTTAGCCACAGCATGAGGTCTAATGGATTCAACCGCACAGTGGATTAATGCTGCATAAAAGGCCATCATGGGCAAGATTTTCTGAAGGCTGATGGAGCCAAGAGGAGCAGAAATCTTTTTTCTAAAAATACTTGAATGACAATTTGCTGAAAGGTCACAAAGGAAAAAAAAGCCCAATGATGAAAAAAAAAAGTGTTTACCCCATTTTTAACCTCTTAAAACACACAAAGGCGGGTGGGGTTAGACCCCTAAAATGTTTGAGCCAAAGTTTATTGTAGAACTGGTGGGCCAAAATGCATGCATGGGGCTTCATTTTAAGGTCTCCTACTTCTTAAACTAAATAAGATATTTACATAAATCATGGGTTTAACTGAACGTAACTGTTTCCCCGTGTACCCAGTCTTTATGCTAAGGTAAGATAAGCAGCTGCTAGCAGTCGCTTTCTACTGTCCAGACATGAAAGAGGTTATGATTTTCCCATCTAACACTCCGGAAAAAGGCAAATAAGCATTTTTCTGAAAATGTCAAACCGGTTCTTTAAAGTGACATTTAATCACACAGTCAGTATCCATTTGCTAAGTCCCACTGCAGGCTGCCGACACACTGTAAGGTTAAAAAAGCCAGACACTGGTCCCAAAGCTGCTGGCTGCTCCTTCACCCATATCTAAAGAGAGACTCCTGGCCAAAAACGCCCAGCCCATCTCGCTGTGCAAAGTCTGTGCATGAGGCGACTGTGGCCTGAGATTAGGAGGTGAGCAGCAGGAGAGTAAAGCCATAGCATAAACCTTGGGATTGATTTCCAGGCTCTCCTTGCCTTGCACTTGACATTAAAGGAGGGTAGGAAAGGTCACATGACAGACCAGCATTCTGTATAGTAAACAGGTTTTGAGGTGGTCAGAAAATCTGCCCGTGCTTCAGGATGAGGAAGCTTTACATGCATTTAAGTCTTCTTTTTTATGTTGAATCAGGTGCAAAATGGAGTAGCGGTATATGCAACATGGGGGAATCTCTCCACTCTACTGAACCTGACGATATATCTGCAGCATCAGACGGAAACGTCTCGATGTGACTGCGCAATGCTGTCACTGCTGCTGCTCCTGATGGAGCTGTTAGCCTGGTGAGTCTCGCTCCCCGCTGCGTTCTGTCATTTAGTCGTCCCTGTTTTTCTTCCCCTGAGAGACGCTACACAGGCAAAGAAACTCACATATTTTGTCTTTGTTTCCCTTTTGCTCCCAGGTTTCTGTTGGAGAACTTTTACTTAGATGAGCATGTGCGGTATATTGTAACCATCTACCCCGTGGTGATCCTGTGGCTGTCAGGCACCCTGAGTAACTATGGCTCTCCTGAAAGTCACATTTACATCTTTGCAGGTACAATTTGATGCTTGAGTGAGTGGTTCTAAGCACCAAACACATTTTTTTTAATATACTCTTTGGATTAATCCATACACTGGTCATCGATCCTTACAGATGCTTCATGTCATCTTCTCTTTTTAGCTGTCATTCTGGCTATTTCCTGCATCATGTTTGTGGCCCGCATTGCCCTGGTCATATGGAGGCATCGCAAGCGGCCACTTTACACTGACAATGGACCCCCAAAGTCACCTGTGGAATTAGCATTGACACAAAGGAAACTCTTTCTGTGACAATGACCTAAGGATAATGAATGTATAGCTATACATAATATAAATTATCTGTAAATACTTGTAAATTATGAAACAAAAACACTTGTACATTAAATCTAAAGTTTTTTTGTCCTTACTTCCCTCATTTTGTTTGCAAATAAATATATAAATAAATGGAAAGAAAATGAAGTCATGTATGTTTTTTAAAGATTTTTGTTTTAAGACAAATTATATCTAAATATATATATATATATATATATTAGAGATATAAAGAAAAACCTACATCATCAATAAGTACACCTTTGGATATTTGGCTGCAAGCATATTAAAACTGAAGCTGTGTTAATAGTTAGTCTAATTTGCTAATTGCAAATTGCTTTCATACAAAATGTGCAAATAAAAAGTAAAAAAAAAAAAAGGCCAAAACACAATTCCTCAGAGCACATTGTACAGTTTTCAAATGTTTCTTTCACAATGTATAATAACCAAAGATCTTCAGTCATATAAAACAAGGGAAAGCAGCAAAACCTCATTTAATAAGCTGCCATATTTGCTCTGTAAATAAATAACTTCATCTATTAAACTGTTATCTAATTGTTCTTTTTGTTAACTTTAATATTGATCCATGTGAGAAGTAGCCTTGTGTACTCAGTGAAAACTCTTGTCACCTGTTTTGGAAAGAGGAATACTTCAGTACTCTCACTGTGTTTTTGTAACACATGCACACTCCAACATGCCACTGGTGATATCACAATTACAGGGATTAGAAGGCATTACAGATGCAATCAAAAGGATAGCATAAAACTGAACAGTACATCCAGCGATCCAAAGTCCAAAATATTAGATTATCCTGACAAAGAACTGTACCGCAGTGCCTCACAGTCTTTTGAGCTGCAGTCATCATCAATAAATACACCTTTGGATAATTGGAGCGTTGGCTGCTGCAAAAAGTGTTTCAGAAAGAATCTACCAATTCAAAGCTGAAACTACAAACAAAATGTGCAAAAAAAAAAGTGAGATGTACCCATCATAATTCCTCAGAGCACATTGTTTGTGTGTGTGTGTGTGTGTGTGTGTGTGTGTGGATCCCTGTAAAAAGTAGCCGTGATTAAAAACTGCAAATTTGTGTCTCCTGGTTTGGACAGAGGGATTCTTCAGTACTCTCACTTTGTATTTGTTCACATCACTTCTGATATCATAATTATAGGGATTAGAGGGTATCACAGATGTAATCAGAGAGATATCATAAAAATGAACGGTACATCCAGCGATCCAAAGTCCAAAATAATAGATTATCATGACAAATAACTGTACCACAGTGTCTCACAGTCATTGGGCTGCATTCAGACGTCTCGGTGAGGTTTCGAGATGTCTCCCCTCTCTGGAAAACACACCGGCCATGTAGTGATACACGCTGGGAGCGTCTTCCTGGCTCTAACTGCTCAGGTCATCTCAAACGTCTGCTGTCACCTGGCAAAGGACAGCAACGTGCCCAATGGTGAGTGACTCCACATCTACTTATTATGTCAGTCATGTCGTCTTGCCAGAAGGTCGTGTTCAGACCATGAAAATGTGAGAATTGTCATTTTTTAAAGGTTGGCTGTGTGATTATAGTGATGCATGTCTTTTATCAGTGTAACGATCATGATGATGAATGTTTTAATGTTTAATTCATGATAAATAATATCCTAAAAAAGCACATTTAAAACCTTGATTGCTGCATATTAAGTTATGAATATTAAATGTTATCAAGAAATACCAGGGTTTTTTTAATGATTTTAAGCCAGCATGTGCTTTTATTTCTAAAAGACCTTTGCTCTGACTTGGGTGGAAGCCAATGAAACTAACTGGGCTATAAACACATGCATGCACATACACAAACACATCTTGCAACATGATATAGGATATCTGTGTGTTTTTAAAGTGCTTTTAGGAGAGCATGTATTCGAGTCAATACAGAGTACAGATGTATTCATATTTTAATGCCCCAGCTACAGTTTGTTACATTCTGGAAACTTCTCATATATCTTAGCCAAAGATCTGTGTTTTTATCTCCTTTCTTGGCCTTCAGCTTTTTTTCAGACCTCATCCAGAAATGTGTCTGAGACCTTCCCCCTGGAGGTGACGATGGACTGGTGGGCTGACAGTTACTGGATTATGGTTGACTTGTGGTCTGTGGCTTGGCTCCTGTATGCAGTGGCCAGCTTTTTCAAAAGGTAGCACAGATGGTCCCTTTATACAATGCCAAAGTAAAATGTGGTTTACCAGAACTTCTGTACTAATCCTTAAGGTATTTCTCCTCTCTGACTTGGCAGCACCAGTGTGGTTGGTTTAACACTACAGGTCCCATAATTTTCTTGAGGCAGAAAACAGTTTTGAGCTACTACATTGTAAAAATACAGAATGGTACCTGGTCTATCTGTTTACAATGCAACTAAAGTAGCTCATGTTGATGCAATGAATACTTAGAACTTTAAACCTAAGGCAGGAATGGTACTCTGCCAGTAATGATGAAAACTACTTCCCAGAAATGTAACAATAGAAAGTAAATGCAGTGAATAAAGTTTAGGCAACAAAGCCATCTGTTAAAGTTTAGAAAATGCACAGGGTTAGACTTAAAATAAAGACTTACACACAGAAATACTACAAATCCTTGGTTGTTACCATCCATCTCTTTTCCCAGCCTCCCTGAACGCATCAGTGGCCTGTATTCTATTTAAATCTAATGGGACTTCAACTTCAACTTCGGACTGTGACTGTTATATGACTGTTATTATTCCATCTGCAGAAATGTCGTTGGTTCTGAGTCTTGCAATCCAGAAATCCATCCTCCAGTATTTTATCTGATGTGGACCATGATTAGCATTGCAAGGATGTGTAGCATGACTCGGTGGGACAGACAGTAAGTAACAAGGCACAATGTACTGCAACACTCACAATTACTTGTGTGTGTAACCACAAACAATCCAAGCTCCTGTTGCTTTCTCCAGCGATATACTTGGAGCCGTCCTACTCGAGGGGATTCTCACAGTCCTCAGCTTCGCCATACTCTACATGTCCTTCTCCAACCTCAACAAGTACAAAGACTGGCTCGCCATCAACAACCCTCAAGTGATCTCATGGACACGTTATCTGGTTAGGCTGCTTCAATTCCAAGAGAAATTTCTGTTACTTGTTGTGTAAATTTAGGGTATCTGTACATGATTTCATGTGCTTTATGTTTTGTGGCAGACTCAGAATGGCTTGGCAGCGTTTGCCTGGTGGTCTCTCTCGAATGCTGTGATTGGTTTTGGTATTGTGCTCAAGTACAAAGCTGGTGTGCCAGACCCACTGGTCAGCACCATTGTCCTCACCATCATCTGCTTATGCAGTATAATCTGGTAAGAGTTAAGGATTTAAAGGAGAACCTAATGTCTGATTTTGCCTTTCTGATATAATTAAGATGAATTATGGAAAATTTAAGAGATAACCAAAGATGTTGCTCCCCTCAGGTTCATCCTACAGAGCTTCCTGCTTGCCAAGTACATGCGTTACACATTCACCGTTTATGCCATTCTCGTTCTGATCCTGGGTGCAATGTTTACCAGAAGCTATCGTGTGCATGACCTTGCTGCAAACACAGTCTTTTGTGGTAAGATGTCACATCAGATGCACATTTGCCAATCAAATGTTAGTATTTATGGTTGAAGTGAACTCTGTCCTCTCTTATCTTCAGGCTTCCTTATGCTACTGATGACCATCCTGAGCCTGATCCATTTGATTAGTGAATGTTTGCACACGGATCAGTCAAGCAAGCCTGTTTCCATGGAGCCTTACGTGACATTTGAGAGCTGTGAGACAGTGTGGCACACAAACCTCCAAAGTGACGAGGTTAAAAAAAGCAAAATCTGAGTTTATGTTGTACTTTATCATGGAAGTGTGCACTTCACAGTAACCACCAGACGGAGGCAGCACACACTCACTTTACACTGAGGATGTGACATAACAAAGTTGGCTCTGTTGTACCAGAAGATGGCACAGTGGCTCAAGCTTTAATGGGGAACATCTCTATATTTAAAACTTAGATTCATTAATAAAAAAAATAATAATTAAAAGCATCCAAACAAACAAAAAACATCTAGTTTGGTTCATACATTTTGCATGTGGTTTTGTTCTTCGACTGAATGTACACTTTTACCGTTAATGCACACTCAACCAGGCAATACTATACTAATAGTTTGGGATTTTGACTTTTTTCTGGATTGATGAAGAAACAAAGTTCATTAAAGCCCTCTAAGCCTCTCCTACTCCCTCTCTGTGTCTCTCAAAGTGTCTGTGACGTAGCACAGCAGAGATAATCACACAGGCTCAAGTTCATAAGTGCCCTCTTTCTTGATGCTGCTTAAAGAACGGAATATCAAACATGCCCGATGGCCTTGAGCAGGACCTTTGATGAGGATGCTGAGCTGAATAGAACCCGGTGGCAGATGAAAGCAGCGGTGGGAAAGAAGACAAAGCGATGAATGTGTCCATGGGTGGACATGCTGACTGCACAGTAAAGTGGTCTCCATCTCCATCCCCATCTTCAGCGCTGCTTCTGACAATGGAGCAAATCATATACAATAATTAAATGCAACATGGTGTTTTCCCCCCTTATTTCCACATATGCAAACAAAGAATTCCCTTGTTATGATTTTATTCTTGGTTAATTTACAACCACATACATAAACCATAATGTTGCATTTCCCCAATGTCGGTGAAGCATTATTTCACACACACATTAGATTGCAGAAGTGCCTTCTGTTGTGGGTGGATGTTTGTGACCCTGATCATAAACTCACATTGGCAATTTATTTGACTGCCTCATTTGGAGAAAATTCTGCAGAACGTTATTATCTCCGGCCTCATAATGCAGAGCTGATTCGCTTTCAGGGTCGTTGCCAAAAGAGGCCGCACTGGAGCACACAGGAGTGGAAAATCACTAATTACAAATCCGATGCTTGTAATTTAGCTTTGTGTACATTTTTGAGTGAGTAATTCTGCTTCCAGAAATACTGATTCTGTTGGAATATTACACTCGGTGACAGTACGGTTAGAAATGCAAGAATTACAGATGTGCCAGCAGTGATTGTGCTGCGCCTCTATAAGAAGGTTTTTCCATTCAAGACATATTTAGAACGCTCTTCCCTCACTAAATATATATGTGGAGGCTGAACCGAATTTTGGTAAACAAGTGCAAAAAGGAAAAATAACAACCTGATCGCAGAAAATGAAGGGAAATGACCAAGACTTCTTAAAATCAAGTTCTAGGATGTAATTTTTTTTTACTGCACAAATGTCATTATACACACAGTAACCTGGAAATGTTGGACCAGAATCACACAGGTGTTTTGACTACTTACAAGGTTGTGTCATTTTCCAGGTCAGGTCCACCCTAACATGGTCATGTGGGAAAAGTTCAATGCTACTACTACTACTACTACTACTAATACTACTACTACTATTACTACAATATTGCCCATGTAAAACAGCAGCAGACGGTACTATTAGAAAACAATTCTTGAAAAACTTTAGTAGCCATAAGTGGAAGTAAATAATGTATAAAAAATAGGTATAGCAAAAATAATAATGTCCAAAATCATCCATCCCAAAATTATTCAACATTTTTAGGATGGATTCAAAATGTTCCATTTTTGTTAGCGAAGCATTCATTCTGTGAACTCCAGTCCAGCACAGTCAAACAAAGTGTCAAAGATTCAGAGTTTTTGTTTACTTTGAAATCCTGTTATTCCATGTTAAGTTAACTTAAAACTTAAAAACAGCCAATTCACTTAGGAACCTGTCTCAAGACATAGATACGTCTAAAGAAAAGGTCTTAGTGACCAAGATGTTAACCTTTTAAACAAATCAATGCAGAGGTGATGGATGTGAACTGACTTTTTACTTAAAGAATCGAATCAATGGAGGAACTGATTCATTGCAACACAAAGCAAGTGTGTGTGTGTGTGTGTGTGTGTGTGTGTGTGTGTGTGTGTGTGTGTGTGTGTGTGTGTTGCTTTCTACACATCTTTGTAATAACAGAGTCCATAGGAGGACTATTATCTGAAATAGGACGTCAGCTCTATGGAATAATGTGTTTCCTTGGTAACTATCATCTTAATCCCAGATTTGTATAGATTCTACTTAGAAAGGGCTTTAAAAATATAGTTGCATAACTGTTTCCAGCTTCTTAAATGTATATACTTTCTGGTTTCACTTGGTCTTAAATGGTAACAAACTGATTTTTTAAGTAAAATTAAGACCATCACTTAAGAATCATGACTGTATTAAAAAGGGGAGAGGGATAAATTGGGATAGAGCACTCACACTTACATTATTGTCATCAAACAGCTGCATTGGACCTTCTTGCTGGAAGTTATAATGACTGTTATCCAAAGTAAACTTCAAAAGTTTTTTTTTTGTTTTTTTTTATAACTATCAGCAGTAAGCAACTTCCATTTGATAGTGAAGTATTTCAGGCCATGACAACATAATGCATCAGCTTAGTTGATTAAAAATAGCTGTGGCTTTGTACCATGCTGGCTCAGTGTTATTACAATGCAGCAGTGAAAAATTCTTAGGCAAGTGCAGAAAATTAGATTTGCACCGTGCCATTTACCAAGCAGTATCAGATTAACAGGTCCAATCAAATTTCCTTTAGAACTTAATTTCAACTATTCCCTCCATGACAAAACAAATAGCTCCATTTTTATAAATACCTACAACTGTTCAAAGTAATTTAAAGATGTCAGGTGATAGTGTGTTAAAGGTGGCTGCAAAGTCCATTAAATTGCTTCATGGATGTGACTCCTGCACTGTGGTGTTATCACATTTTTCCTCCAGAGTGCTGAGGCCAAATCGTCCCTGAAATAAAACCCTGGGGGGAAAAGGCAGACATGAAGGAGGAAACAGAGGTGTTTTACTGTCTGGCGGGCTTGTAATTGTTTCTATACTCTCCAAAGACCCTTTTCTCCATAAGAGAAATAACCTAGATATGCAAATGTGCATTCCCAATTAATTTAATTCATATAATTATGTAGAGAAATGAGATTGGGTTGAGAAAAAGAAGTCTTACCTTGTGCCAAGTTGTCCTCCCACTGAAGCCCCCTCACTCTGCAGGGTACAGCTAAATTAGTTTGGAATATTTGAAGCACGCTCTGGCACACAGATGAGCATCAATTATCTCTGACATTTTGTGTGAGTGGTCTTAAGCCTTTTAGAATCAACAAGCACTGGGTTGGTGGAAGTAATCAATATGAGTAGAGGTTTAAATATAGTGACTAAATGCCTATACATGACCTCATGAACCCATAACAGAGTATTTTAATGCTTTAATTTGAAATGTAGCTTAATATCAGCCTTTATGTTTGAGCAAACTTTACTGAACTTATGAGATCTGGCTGTCTTCCTGAGCAGCTGCAGGGAAGAATGTTTGTTTAAATCCTTTTAAATTATCATTTATTGACATTAACTGACTGGAAGTGTGCTGTTCTTAACAGCTACTCAAAAAATAAATCATTTGTGATCATAATCCATGATGATGATATTATTTTCTTTGGTTCACAATTAAATTTTCAAAAATAAAATGAAACTATATCAGTTCAGGTGGGCAGGATTTATTACGTTTTAGTCTTGAATCTGAACATTTTGAAGTGCAACCAGAAGTAATACATATTGTAACCATTTTAACCTTTACTTGTTTCTTGTGAGAGTAAAACATTTACTTTCTTCACTCATTCAAGGGAGTTTCATTTCTAGGCTAGTGTAGAAATGTGTACATTAAAAATGTATATGAAGTGAAAAAAAGATATTTAAATTGCTTATGTGATAGTACCACATTGCATAAAAATGTCAAACTTCTCCTGAAAAACTGCAATAAGTAGGACTTTTGGTAAAGAAGAAACCAAATCATGGCTTCATTTCTCAGATGAAAACAGTACTGCTTGAATTAGTATTTCAAGTAGAGTGGGAACAGAAATATGCTGATGCATCTATCTTTGTAACATGAGCTTTAATTTCAGGAATATAATGTGTTTGAGTGCCACTGCTTCCCAACTGAGCAGCACGTCAAATATCTTTTGTTCTAGTAACACTCGCATCATGTGGGCAGGGGTAGATTATGTTCTTTGACTAAGAAAAGCTCAAAGAAAACAAAAACTAATACTTTCTATATAATGAAAAAGCCTCCAAACCATAAATCCCATAGGTTATTTAATCCTACCCTAAATTATGACACACAGGAGTGTTTCCTCAATAAGCTTCACTACAACCGGCAGGTGATCAACAAGTTCTCATACCTAAATGTAACATTCACTTCTATAAACGTGTTAAAATTGGGACCAAAACACATTTTATAAAACATTACAAAAGATAGTTTAAAAAGTCAAATATGGCTAAAAAATGGGTGCAACTACCAAAAGTGAGGTAGTTCTGCAGTTCTACCTACGAATAATCATGGGTGTTTTAAGCTGCTGTACAAATGACATATTGGATCTTTTACTGGGGAGCCTACAGGACTACTCTCCAACACAGTATATTCATTTAACACCAATGGAAATCAATTATATCATTGGTATCAATGCATTTTAAGGAATCTTCAATTGTATCATTGAACAGTTTGCTTTGGTATTTATATTTTGGATGATAAATGGGCTAATGTCTTGATAGAATGATGGTTTTATTCTGCTTTACAGTAAGGGGTAGTCTTCTTTGAATGGAAATCAAGACAAGCAACAAAATAAATGAAAATATAAATGTATTTCTGTTGGTATGCAGTAAATGTTAAACACAGCGAATGCATTTCAAAGAAGCTGATAGGGCAACAACAGCATGCACAAGGTTGACGTATTGGCTTTCGCTTGAAGCAAACAAACTTCACCAATCCTCAATGTTACAACTGTGGCACCATGACGCCAATTAGCCTGGTAAGACAATTAGAATATATGTAAATGCTCTGAATTAATTAATCCCATGACACAGTTACACTAATTAGCTGCTAATCCCTGACTCCTATTGCTCCATATTTAAGACAAACCCACTCAGTCCAGATATGGGGACAGCAGACAGCAAAGAGTGAAATCTGTGTGAATAATTATCACTTTAAATTGATGATTTTTTTAAAAACTAGATCTGGCTAATTAGTGGTGGTTTTCTGTCAGTGAAGATGAGCCATGATGTAATCTTTTAGGACAACAAGGAACTTGTTGATGTTAATCAAAAGATAAAGACATTCATTTACAGTTGTAATTAGGAGAGTAATAATTATAGAGAAAACGGTTCTCTGGTGGTCTGTCAGTGACTCTAAAAAGATAGAAATATAATCCTGTGCCACATGTTTAGAACCAGTGTGAAAAGCTGAGCAGCTGATGATTTATTTAGATGGTTGTCTGTTTCCAGATGTTTTGCACATCTATGATTTATGCATCAGCGGCTTATTATAACTGTACTTTTTTAAAATTACTGAATAATTACTTGCATGTTTATGTTAATTTAACTGGTTCACAGCTGGTCTTTCCTGCATGCAACTGTGACTTGTGAGAACTAAAATTGTCAATCCTGTAAATGTCTCTGAATGTATTAACACAAATTAACAAACCCTGTTTCCCTTCACTGCCATTGTACGTGGAGAACAATGTCATTCTGACTCTGAAATGTAAAATTCAATGTAAGAAAGAACACACACACCCAGAGGTTTATAAAGGGCATGCCGACAAGATGCATAAACAAGAAGAATGCCTGCAGAAAAACCCAACTGAAGAAGGCTTATGCTTGAACTGCTGCAAAATAAAATAACCAAAGGAGACCTAGTTTCACACTCGATTCTGATTAATTCAAATCATATAAAAATACAAGGACTCTTCATGCACTTCATAAATAAGTGTTTTCACTTATTTATGAATGGCATTTCTAAAATTGATAATAATATGAAAGCTACTTTTAAAAGGAAATAATCTTTCAGTGTTATAATATTTCTCTGGTATTAAGTACAAATTCTAGAAATAAAGTTACACAGTCTGTCAACAAATGATCTCACAGTTTGACTTACATACACGGATAAAGCAAACCGGATACAATGTGACACTGAGTTTTAGATGTGTTGTTTTCTTGCTTCACAAAATCAACTTTATGCACTGATGGTAATTTACTTAACATTGAAACACCTCATTATTAGTTAGTTAGCACCTCAATAGTTGTTGGAAGCCGAAACAGATCCAAAGAACTGTTGAACAAAAACACAACTCCAATGCTAAAAAGCTCCTTGACACATGTTATGGCCTATATTATATTTATACTGTTTGTTACATATGCACAACAACAACTCTTTTTATAATGATAGCTTATGTAACCCCCATGTGAGACTGGTTTCACACGCATAGTTCAAATTAATTTCCACTACATGCTCAGTATTTTTACATGCATAAAATGATGGGCAATATAGCTGAAGGGAAGCCAAGTCTGTTTATGTACTTAGGAATATGGTAAATAGCACTTTGGATAGGTAATGTTATTTTTGAAATAGTGCTGCGAGCTGTGTCAGCGTGGTGTGGAGTTTAATTTAAATGTTATGTTGGTTCACATGAGGATAAAAATAAAGGAAGGACTGGGGTGATGAAACTATAGACATGGAGTTATTTCCAGGATCAAAGCCTCAGCTCCAGTCCATACGTTACACTGAGGGGGAAGAAGGCACCTTTCTAAATTAGATGTGACTTCATATTAAACCTTCCGACAGGGCAAGACAGGGAGCCTTGACAGAGAAAATAGAACAGTATACCCTCATTGTTTGGTGTCTGGCAAAGGATCAATTTCAAGTATCTGACTCACTGTACCCCAAAGGTCCTGGGTCTCTGATTGCAGCAAATTACAGATTAAAGGGCCCTTCATACTGTTACACAAGTGCTCCCGACACCCTGGCTGGTGTCTGGGCTGACATGTGATTCACAGCACTGGGGTGCGGTGAGTGTGTAAGAATGTGTGTGTGCTGTCAGAGGGGATGCGGGCTCTTTTGCACCCCCACACTACTTATTTTTAACGGAGTCAGGTGAGAGGACGACTGGGGGGAAAGTGGCCGAGGCGTCAGACGTGAAAATGAGGGAAATCAGCAAGCCCCGACAGCAAACTGAAAAAACGTGTTTCTGCAACACAAAGATGTTGGGAAAAGATGACACGACCTCTTGATGTGAATTTCAAGGGCTTCCCGGCCGCAGTGGAGCCATATCAGATGAGTTATTGTCATTCTAAACCGCACTTCTTCATTGTTGCACTTGAAAATGCTAATGTCATTTTAAAGAAATATGAAACCTCAGCCTGTTTTACCTTGGCCGGTCCCTAGGAGCAGTAGATGGATAGCTCCTCTCAGAGTTTCCTGGCACATGACCTTGAGTGCTGTATTAATTTCCTTATTTTTTTAGGGCAATACCTCAGGCTATCCACCTAAAATATGAGTCAGGGGATCACTTCAGGCATAAGATCTGAAATTAGACAATTTCCAGTCAGAAAGACTTCAACAGTTCATTAATTGTTTCAATTAAAAATTCTTGTTGAAGAATAATTAAATTAAAATGATCAAATTAGCTTTTGTTTCATGTGTAAGCTACTCTTTCCAATTATTCAAAGGATAGGAGTTATTTAAGGTATTTAGTAATGGAAATCTGGTTAACAGCTAATCATATCAGATGGTTTCAACATTATAAAAGCATAAAAAAGGAGCTACTTCATTCTGTTAGATTTAGGATCAAATTCAATGCCAAGTAACAAAGACAGCACTTTGAAAAGTAAAGACCAGAATAGATTATACTGCAGAATAGTCGTGGAGTTGAGATGCTTTGAGAAGTAATTTACACTAACTAGCATTTAAGCACTTAAATTAAAGGCCTCATTCATTAAGATGATAAACTTGTCTAGAATCGGATTCTCCCCGGAGAGTGTAAATTAGAAACTGGATTCATTTAAGGATAAAAGACATCTGGCTTCTTGTTTTGACAGACATCTATAATGCCTCTCACTTGGGGAGTTAAGTGACCAAAGATTCACAATTCACGCTCTGACTCATTGTGTTTTGAAATGCATTGCACTCAATGTGTCATCTTTGGAAAGGTGTGAAGAAGACTGAATATATAATCTGAAATGTGGTCACTCGAAATTAAAGAAGAAAGCGGCCAGAAAATCCACTATGTACAAGTATCTATTTATTTTTCTTCTGTGGACAGTCATACATAAAGAAGTTGTGGAAGAGTTTTCCTGACAATGATGTTGTTGTCTTCTCATATTACTCTGAAAAGTGTCTTTGAAGAAAAGAAAACAACAGCTTGATTCTGTCACACAGCAATCTGAACTTCTTCGGGCATAGCAGGATGCTTGAGTATTTCCCGCCTTAGCAAGTACCAGCACCACATGGAGTCAGAGCAATTTATCAAGATGATTGCTGTGAAATAAGGACACCTCTGTCCGTCACATTATGTGCAACGCCTAAAAAAGCCAATCGTGTCAGGGAGATGGAATGAAAGACTGTGTGAGTCAATTGCAACTTAACAAAGGAAATAAAGACGTCCACTTTCCACTGAGAGAGGCGTTACTGGTAAGAAAACACAACCAACAAGTTATAAAAAGGTGTGTGAAAAAGCATGTGTGCATTTATCGTTAGAGGTGTACATTATGCATTTCAGAAGATGCTTTTTCAATACTCTTTCAAAACTGATGTGGGCAGTATTAACTGTGTCTGTGTTTCATATCTACAGTTGTAAAATTGTCACAGCATGTAAAACAGCACAAAAATTTCACTTCTTGCCTTGAATTAGCAAGTTCTATGTCATTATATTTCTTCTAAAAAGATCTGTATGAGTATCAGTATGCGAACATGTGCACAATTACAATGCTAACATGCTGATAGTAAGTATAATGCTTACCATTTTTATGATCCTAATTTAACATTTTAGCATGCTAACATTTTGCACGAAAAAAGAGGAACTGGGACTGATCAAAAATTCTAATTTTGTCAAGTGTTTATGGTTTAGTGGCATCTAGTGGTGAGGTTCTAGATTACATAGAATTGCATACCCCTCAGGGCCATAGAACGTAAAACCAAAATGACCAAAATTTTACGATTAACTTTGATTTACTGAACTTTTTTGAGAGCCCAGAACATTTTTACTTAATTAGCTGAAATTGTAAAGCAGTGATACAGAATGATTTTTTTCATTATAAAGTTTAAGCATGTGTGCTACAAACAATAGAGGTTCCTTCCAGAAGTATAAAAACACACATAAACATACACGTAGAGGGGTAATTACAGGCACACATTGTAATCCATAGAACAACACTGTGACATCGTTCATCTGCAGTCTCTATAGATATGCAGGCCAGGTCTTGGTGCAGTCTCTGGCATGCACACTGCACCTGAGGTCATTGTCACACTGAGTCCACCTTGGCAAATATTTTTGGAGCGTATCGTACAAGTTGTAAGCATCGTTCATGTGCTGGAAATTCTGCTCCTTGTGTACTCTGCCAACAGTCGATCAAAGAGGGACCCCTTACAGCTCCATCTTCACAATTTATTGAATCTCTCCTTTTCCTTCGTGTACTGGGCCCGTGCTGCTTGCCTCAGCACATCACAGCCTAACACCTTGCCTGTCTGAACCTACTCCTGCCTCGCCAGCTTCTGACACACACTGACGCTCTAATTAGGTGTGGGTGGTACGCTGCAGACAAATATCATTAACTGTCAGGGACGCTTGACAGTGGAGCTTACCGTTATCAACCTTGTCGGCAGAATATGTTATTCAAGTTCAAAAGGGCGAGCATTTTTTCTTTTACAGTTCATTCAGCCCTGCATATTATTCCTTTATAGTTTGTTTTTCTTGAGAAAATATATCAAACACATATTGGTTTTCCTTTTTGCAGCAAATACTTTTTAAATGATCGATGAAATGACTGAATTTGAAAGTGTGGAATGAACTCTCCAAAACACTCAATAAATCATGATGCAGCTTCAGCAGTTAAGGTTTCAACATGTACAACACGTTCCCCTGTGACCTTGTGGGATCATAGAGCAAACAGAGGTTGCTCTAATATGAAACATCATGATTCTCTGTGTTTAACATTCAATCACTCATGGCACAATTACTGCAGGGCAGCCGCACTGCTGAATTTATGTGGCAGGTTTAGCTGCGAAGTCCCTGGTCCAAGACCGCATCACATTTCTCTCCCTGGTCATTTCCCCCAACCTATGATGCAAAGTTGTAGTTGCTGACAGTGTTAAATTCCTGTAGTAACAGAGATAATTGATGACTGGCTATTTATGGGGAAGAGCCCAGCCTGGCGGGACAAGGTCAGAGATGTGATTTACAGCAATGTGCTCGGAGAAAACGAGAATGAAAAGACCCTTTCGCCCCAGACAAGGGAGCAGAGCAGAGAAGTGTGATGTTTGCATTTGCTACAAGTAAGGTGAGTCACAGCCGCGCCACATAGGACACAGTGTGATTTTCCTGCTGATACAGACCCAAATGTTAATCTTGATTAGTGCTCACACTTTCTTTTTTCTGTTTTTGCAAAAACAAGACTACAGTGCATGATGTGAGCCCTTCCAGTGTTTTCATCTAAGCCTAAACAGCTAAACAGCTGGAAGTGCGAGTATGTCATCTGTTTTAATAAGAAGCACTTTGCACTGACACTTTAAGTGTGTTGCATTAATGCCTTCATAGCCCTATAATTAGCAAGACACAATCTCACAAAGCAGGTTATTCAGCAGCGACTGCACAAGCTTCTGCTAAGCTGATTTGATTTTGTGCATCAGCATCACCTGTATGGGGGAGTAATAGTGGGAGGAGGAGGGGGAGGAGGAGTAGCAGTATGAGGGTTAGGCAGGCAAGGAAAAGGGCCCTACAGCTACTCAAATCTTTCCCTTGAGCAGCAGCTGATGTGATAAACACCAAGTGTGCCTATACATATGTGCAGCTGCATATTTCATGGTCAGTTACCGAAGCACACTCATCCTCCTTCAGCAGATGTTTCAAACAAATCCCATGGATTTGGAGGAAGTGAGTGTTAGCACAAGCAACAATTAGATAAACACTCATCGAACTCTCCACGGTTGCTGGAGTGTTTTACAGCTATAAAACCAAGTACATGCAGTGTTTTAACATCGGACTTGATGCAGGTTCTGCTGCCACAAACAGGTTTTTTTCTATGATGGTAATGAGCAAGCCTCCCATGGTGCTGGCTGTGGTCCAAAACAACATCTTCTATATGGGTTCTCATTTATCATCAGTTGCAGTAGGGATTTATGGTCAGCCTGCGATAATAAACGGCAAGTTTATGGGCATTGCTCTGTACTTTTGCTTTATTATATTAGAGGACAGTTGGATGTTAGCTTTCCAGCAAATGATGGCCTGGAAAAACATGCTGCAAAAGTGTCCTCTTTGATGCCCTGTTGGTAGATAAAACTAATTAACGTGTTTTAGCTAGAGCAGCCCTATGAGCATGAAAATGTGATAAAGTTCCCTCCAGGGTGCCCTACCATAGTAGCAACCATGATGCAGTGCAGCATCGGGTCTCCTCAAAAAAGAGAAATGCAATGCAGTGTCCTCCGGAGTATGCTTCCAGATGCAATAAATTGTCGTCTAAGATGACCTCTGTCTGTGAATAAAATATGATCAAATCCATTCTTCGGCACTCTTCCAGGTTAAAAGAACAGTGCAACACATGAATGGGACTCCTAAAAGTGAAGATAACAGGATGCAGTGGCCCCAACAGAGCTTTTCAGTGGAGAAAACGTGACAAATTGTCTTCTCTGATGTCCTTGCAGTGGGGAAAGCGTGATGCAGTGTTGTAATGGGTGCACTCAAAATTAGTGCCCCGAAGAGAGACTTCTAGTTCCAGAACTTGATAAATTGCCCTCTAGGCTGACCTCCTAGGGAAGAAAATACAATGATGTTCATTGTACAGTGTCCTTCGTTGAGAACAAAAATATTGTGCAGTGCATTAAATGCCCTCAAGTGGAGAAAATGTGATGCAGTGCAATGATGGATGCCCCTCCAAACATGGTGAATGCCCTCAAGAGAGCCTTCCAGTTGAGGAACTTGCTAAAGGTTCCTTGTGATCTTCCAGTAGAGAAATAATGATGCAGTGCACTTACTTAGGGCATTGAAAGGGCACCATGTGGAGCACTGTAGGGTGCATTCCAGTGAAGATGATGCAAAGCAGTGACATATCGACTGTCCCGCCTAGTTATATATTGCAGGATTTTAAATTTAAATCCACACATAATGGAACCATTTCTCCATAAATGCATGACTAAATTCTCCACTGGGGGCCTATATGTTTATTTTTGCCCCAGCCCTCCAGACAGCTTGAGTCCGCCACTGCTCTCAGCACCAGCCTGACATTATAAAGTCTGATAGGAATCATAAATGTTCTTTTAGATCATCCACTCCTGCTCTTTATATAGCTACAGGTCTGTTGCTGAGGAGGGTAATTAACTTTAATGAGATAGTTTTGTTTTCCACAGTCACAGTGTGTTCTGTTCCTGTAAGCAGAGTGTTATTGCCGAAAGAATCATGTGCAGACTTTGATGATTTAATTAAATTAATCATCCTGGGAGATTTTCTCAGGACAAAGGCAGTGTCCCGCTGGAGATTTAAATATAGCACGATCGGTAGAAAGTTCACAACAAGTTGCGCTCCTGACAACACATGACATTTAAACTGCGCGAAATGCGCATTAATCTGCAGGACACGAGAGAAATGCCACGGGAGTTACAAGGTTGGCAGCGTGGAAGTATCATCCATCATAAAGCAGCAGGATCCGCGTCTCCTCAACCAACCTCTGATCACTGCAGAATAAGACTAATTAGAGAGAGGGAATGATTTGTGAGCAGCACCAACAGTCTGACAATAGAGGCATCGTTTTCCTCCAAACCGCGTGCCTCTGAAAAAACAGCTGTTGCTCGCGCACAGTGCACGCCAAAGAAACGCACACGCAAAGTCTCCCACGTAGCTCGAAAACGCAGTGTTTATTACTTGAATTGGACTCAGTTCCCCCTTCCGACCACTGCGTGGTTCATTCCAGCGGCTCTGTATCGCCAGTGCGAGGTGTGCTTCTGCTGTCATCAACACTGAGCCAGGCGGTTCAATCAGTCCGCGAACACAACAGCAAAGTGAATATCGATGGAGAGGTTAGGACGGAGCAGAGATCTTCTCGTGCGGGACTGTTTTATGCCGAACTGTTAATGGGGTGAGTTATTTATCTGTTTGTGATTCCAGTTTGATTTTCTAACAAGGAGTCGCTTCTTTTCTTTTTCTAAAAAAAAGAAAGAGGATTCAAAAGTGAGGCTGTGTTGTTGAGATAACGTGTAACAAGTGTCCTGGTTGATGATCATCTTTAACCGGAGTCAAGAGGAGGCTGGAAACCTCATGGGACACATGAGCTCTGCAGGGAATCCTTGATAATACCGTGTTAAAGTTATTATTCTGGGAGGAAGTCCCAGAGACAGTGGGTTTCAATCAACAATGCATGCGTGAATGTGTTTTTGCATGCTTTAAATATTTTACATTATGTTGTTTTTGAAACATGATCCTCCACACAAAAGATAGAGTGCTGCTGAATACACAACAGGATGCAGGTTAAAGGTTTGTCTTATACGCTGCTTTATGCTTTCAATATGACCCAAGCCAGGCAACACATCTACATACCTTCCCCTTCCTTTCAGTTGCAAATGTCAGCCCTCTGAAGCCTCAGAGAAACTCTTCTCGGTGAAAACCGTGTAACAAATGAGCACAAAATCATTGCAGATTGAAGAGCTCCAAACAAAGAGAATGCCATTCACTCTCTGGCTGCTTCTTTTAATCACAAGGTTGTGTGTTTGGACACAAAGATAACTTAGAATTGAGATGTCAAAGGCATTTATACCTGAATCTGCAGCTGACAGCCTCTAATGTATTTGTTAGAGATTGTTTTTTATTAGCAGGCCGATTGCATAGGAGCAAAAAGGAATTATAACCATGGACAACATATGTATATAGTTTTTATACCGAGGACTTGGAGAAATGACTATTCTTTTGCTGTGAAATTATATTCACATTTTCATGGTGGATAAAAAATAACTGCAGCAGAGAAAACTTAATTTGAGAAATATGCAAAACACATTAATCTAAGTTTGTGTTCAACATTTTCCTTTCCACCGCACTAGATGCAGAGCGGCCTTCTAGGAAAGAAGCTCAAAAGATTTTAGTTACTGACTGATTTGCTTTTTTTTTTTTTTTTAATAATTAAATATGTTGCAAGGAAAAATCCTCGTGTTGCAGCTCTGTAAGCAGAGTCTAGTCTTCTTGGTTGTAATGATCATTTTCAGCTCTTTCCTCCAACCTGCATTAAAAAGTCAATGCTTACAACCTTATCGCAGGTAATGAGATGTTAATCACCCTCTGTCCCTGTTTAATTTCTCACAGTTAACTAAAATCCCCACAAGGCTCTCTGGCAAATATGCCCAGTGAACCGGCTGGCACTTGCAAAAGGCTCGAGACAGTGACTGACCTGAATTGACACTTTCCCCACACAGCTGTCTAAAAACACTATATACTTAAATGTATTCCGCTGTATTCCTTTGACGTCAGTGAACACGATTCCTGTTTTCCTGTCTGTCAGTCAGTGTCTCGCTCCTCACTTCCCTCACATATGCATATATACATTTGCATGCGTCTTTTCTGCCTCGTGTGCCTGTCTTTCACAGAGTGAGTGACAGCCGTTGTTTGAAGAAGGGAAGAGGCATGTTTGATTGCCTGTTCCCTTCATAACGGTTGTCCAATTTCATGGCTATTAGGCTTGTTAATAGGCGCAGGGATAAGAGAGAGCAGAGGGCCTATCCGTGTGCTTGGCTGGTCCTTTTGATTAGAAGGGCATTGGTTGTGATGCTAAGAAACAGTGTCACATGTCACATAAATACAGACAGGGACATGGCTCGTATTGTTAGTACCCATCCTGCCTCATTGATGAGGCTCAGTGATTGATAACAGGCAGATCACCTTGACACAGCCCACTGGGTGTAAAAACATATACGAATAAAGTATTTAATGAGAAACTCTTTTGTATTTTAATTCTTTTCTGATGATTTTCTTGCGACACAGGCTTTTATATTCAAGCAACATTCGATTGATTTATTCATCAGATTAATGCTTCAGTAGGACAGCCAGAAGTAATGTAATAAAAGCCAAACAGCCACAAGAATACGATCCTAATGATTAAATCCTGCAATTTAAATCTAAATCAATTAGGGACAATTATTTCAAATGAATTATATGCATTAGCTACACTCATTATGGACACTTGGGAGTGTGCCCAGAGGCCTGGGAAAACCTGAACAACTCATCCAGTTCCCCTTATTACAATGTCACAAGTAGAAGACATATAAAATAAGTGATTATATTAAATATTCATGACTCTGGGTAAAACTCCTCCTTAAAGACAAAGGTCGATGTGGTAAATACTGAGTCACGGTAAGAAACTTCGATCTGAACTCTTAAAGTGCCTGGGAGGATTGTTAGAAGCAACAGCAGGTCGTAGGAAAAGTTTAAAACTGATTTTTAAATAAGAAATTATGATTAGTGATTGAAATTAACATCCTATGAGATTGCTTAATCAGGCACATCTGAATATGTCTTCCAAAACATGATGCATGAAATCGTTATTGCCCCCAGTGATACCACTGAAAATGATGCTTCTGTGGTTCAGAAGCGTCTTAGTTATCATAACAACGTATGTTTTAGAGAAGATTATGGTTTTCTAATGTTAGGCGAATCCTTCTGTGCATTTTCAATTAAAATTTGGAATAAAAATAGTCAGTAGAATTGTATAATTGTTTAATTATGCAATTGTACTACTTGTGGTTAAGTTGGCCTGTTCATTATTATTGTATACAGCAGTTAAAAGTTTTATAGATCGATCGAAACCCAGTCCAGCTGACGGACAGTATGCGTGGTTGGTAATTTGAGATTCATTGTTTCCGCACTGTTGAACATTGTGTAGACTTGCTGAGCCTCTCCTGTGAATGTATTGATAGAGCTGGCATGTCAAATCTGTTCCTTTGTGAATCTGAAACGAAGACAATCCTATGTTAATACAGAGTGCTTCTCCAACACACTCTCTCATTTAAAGTGAAAATAGATGCCGCTCTCTGCAACCACTTAAAACATACAACTCCACCATGTTCAACAGAGGGATCTCTCTATTGGATATGAAAGTGAGATATTCCAGAATGAGTGTACAACAAAGTCTCCACTTAAAACTATTCATTTTGCAACAGCGGTCTGACTTTGATGCAAATCAAAGGACAGCAGTGGGATGATGAAACTGAATATTTATGGTCTTTTCTAGACCCCGAGATGTCCCAGAGTACTTTTGAGCCTTTTTAACAGCAGATGAAATTGCACTTGAAAGTTGTAGGCAGGTTGCTTGACAGCTGTTAAAAACTCAAGTGCTTTTTACGATTGTGAGCAAAATCATTAAAGTACCTCTCTTTTGAACGACACAGCGATGCACACTGCTGCTTTTACGCAATGTTGCAAAGCCAGCCGTAAAAGCTACTATTTTTGTAAGTAAATTGTTAACCTTTAGCATATATTACTGAATTTCAACATTGATAAAGAAGGTTTACAGAATACAGACTTCGTAAAGCAATAAAAATAGTTTCTTCCTGTTCTCTCTCCCCACTGCAGAATGCATCTGCTGCCTGCAGAAAGTGTCTCTGAATGGTCTTGGCCCTTGGCTGCCGGGCCGTGAGCAGCTACCATGACTTATCCCAACACCAGCATACTGACAGCCAACTCCAGTGGAGCTCTGGACGGCCATGACTCCGGGGGAAACATCTACCGGCCTTTTTCAGTTTTCAGCGTGCTCACTCTGACATTATTGGCAATGCTGGTGGTGGCCACCTTCGTGTGGAACTTGCTGGTTCTGGTGACCATCCTGAGGGTGAGGACATTCCACCGAGTGCCCCACAACCTTGTCGCTTCCATGGCCATCTCCGACGTGATGGTGGCGGCCCTGGTCATGCCGCTCAGCCTCGTCCATGAGCTGAATGGCAGGCTGTGGAAACTGGGCCGTGTGCTCTGCCAGGTGTGGATCTCCTTTGACGTCCTCTGCTGCACGGCCAGCATCTGGAACGTGACGGCAATTGCGCTGGACCGTTACTGGTCCATCACCAGGCACCTGGAGTACACACTCAAGACGCGCAAAAAGATCTCCAATGTGATGATCGCGCTCACGTGGCTGCTGTCTTCTATCATTTCTCTGTCGCCTCTTTTCGGCTGGGGGGAGACCTACACAGAGGGGATGAAGTGCCAGGTGAGCCAGGAGCCGTCCTACACGATCTTCTCCACCTTCGGGGCTTTTTACCTGCCGCTCTGTGTGGTGCTGTTTGTGTACTGGAAGATCTACAAGGCTGCCAAGTTTCGGATTGGCTCCAGGAAAACCAACACAATAACACCCATGGCTGAGGTGATCATTCATTTTTCTTTTTTTTAAAACAGTTTTCTTAAATTACAGGGTATTGGGTACGAGATATAAACAGACACTCATTTAAAGGAATCAGAGAGCCTAGAACAAGCTAATAAGTGAGCCAGCATGTTTGATTGACAGCATGCAATAAATGGCTTTTGTTGACACACAGTTATGTGGGTAATAAACTACATATTCTGAGTACAAATAAGCCATGTTGGCCTGCAGTTGTGTGTTCTAGGGTTAGGGTTAGAGAGACTAGAGAGACACCTGACACAACCCAGGCACCACAATAAAATGCTGCCTTTTTATATTTCCGCAAACCACAGATAGATTGAATCCAAATGTTTCTGAACATAAATTAGTACCCTTGTAATGTTACTTAGCTTTCAATGCATTTCTATATAGTACACGAAGAGGTTACAAACCATGGTCTCCTGAGTGAGAGTCAGGTCTCTGAACAACCCACCCACCCCTCCCCAGATGCTTGTTATGCTACGTCACACCTAACCTATGAACAAGGACGTGGTTACATTGGAGTTTGCTGAAGGCAGAGTGTATCTCATACAGATGCAAAGGTACCAAAGTAACTGTGGGCTGCAGAAACCTACATTTACAACATTTTTGATGGCTACTGGGCTGACCAATGCTATTGCAAAATTCAACCCCAAAGAAAACCTAAAAGCTTAATTTTGATGGCAAGGAGAAATGCGATAAAATAAAGATTAGCGAATGTATTTACAAAATGGGTTACGAAGGCAAAAATAACTTTAAGCCCTGACTTAGAAGACTACAGCTCATGCCCAATGTTAAATTGGAAACTGCCACGCAAATGGTACAAAAAGCACAGGATGTACCACAGTAGATAAGCCAGCAGGAGCCACCGGCAGCATTCGGCGTGCATGAGCTGCCACAGCAGCCACCATCAAAAAGAGGTGAAGGATCGGCAGCAGAGAGGAAAAGTGATGGAGGAGAGCAAGCTCACATGGGGGACAACAAATGCTGCTGATGTGGGAAGGAGAGGCATAATGCCACAGGCAAAAGCCCAGTATTAGAGTCTAGCAGTGTGTAGCAAATTTGGGAAAAAGAGCCATTGGGAGAGAAAATGTTCCTCCAAGTAAGTAGGAGAAGTCTCTACAAGTAAGGAGACTGAGGAAAACTTTTACAGACGAGCTGTAAGTAACGGAAACCAGGGCAGTGCAGAGCATTGGACGGAATAAATAAATATAGGACACACTCCAGAAGCTTTATCACACTTGACTGTTGCATTGAAAGTCCACAGAGATGTTAAAGCACATGCAAGATCGACATTAAGGTCAGACCGCAGAGAGCAGGCAAAGGTGTAGTGGCCTAGCATATCTGCTGATACTGTGCATGTAGAACACAGGAAAACAAGTGTACACAGCTCAAAGAGCCACTACAAATTAGATCTCTACATAAGCACAGTGGTAACAGGTAGCCACTGACATGTGTGAGTCTCGAGGCAATCATTACATTGTGACATCACACTAGTCATGTTACTTGGAAATCTTGCACCTGCCTACAACCACAACAGAGCAGGTTTTTATGTCACAAAAAAATTCACATTTGCATTATCTGGCATTTCTAACCAGGTAGCTAGTGATAATATAGATCGACAATACACTAGTGAGTCGTAGGCAGGCTTTTGCAGGCAGTATGAAATTGATCATGCCACATCCAGTCCTCACGACCCACCAGAGCGTGCCGTTAAAACTCACAGACTAACCATTAGCATTAATGCAATACAGAGCAACATTGACGGCTCCTACTGGTGTAAGCCCAGCAGTGCTACTCATGGGACGAAAGATCAGAACCACACTCCATTCACTTGAAAATAATCTGGTCCCTAAGTGGCCCGATAAAGCCCTCATCAGAGGCAGAGATGCAAAGACACGGAGAGGCATCCTTCATCCAGGAGAGACGAAACTGGGAACGCAGAGACTATGAAAGCGAGCTGAGAGCCAGGAGGAATTGAAACCCAATATCAGGGCTTCAGTTGTGTGTAGAGTGAGAGTAATGGACTTAATACACACTTGTGATGTAAGGGTATTGGGTAATAAAGCCAGATGGATTGTACTTGAAACAGAGAGCTTGAATAAGCAGATACACAAAGTGCAACAAGCAGTACATAAGTCGACAAAGTTTGGTTGACAAAGATTTTAATAAACCTCATGTTGGCCAGCAGTTTGTTCAAAACCCCGACTATATCCGTGATGAATAGTTTTCCTTCGTCTCCTCAACTGGCGGATGTCCCTGACCCACAAATGTGACCTGCTGTGCAATTATTTGTCATCCCCCCTGATGAGCTATTCAACAGCAATCAGGGAAACACGAGTATCTGATCTATGAGCATACGGACAAATAATTGCGACAATCCTGCTCATCACCACCAGGTTGTTAATGTGCCTAGGCAGAAGGTAGGAGGCTATAAATACCACCTCCAGCATCTTAAATGGGCCACTGCACCTTCCTGGCTTTGGCATTTCTCTAATCAGCAGACACAATGCTCTGTATCTATTCCGCAAACATTTAATCAGGCAAATATTCCCCATGAAAATTGAATTGGCAACTTAGCAAATGATTGCAGAAGGGAGAAATTTTTCACAGAGAATACACTGTCAAGGACTTCCTTTTCATTTATGTAATGGATGTACTTTGAATTTTCCCCCCAAATCCTCAAGACACCCCTTAGTTATGCAAGTGTGACATCAGTTGGCCTGAAATTAGGAGCTCACGGTCAAGGAGGACCAATCGTCAAATAAATTAGCCCCGTTTTTTATTGCCATGGTAGACCAAGACCATGTCAAGATTCATTACACAGGCAATCGCTCTTATAGATATAGCAATTAAATCAAATATGTTTTATTAGTCGTTTGGCTTCCCTCAGACAAACCTGCAGCTTATGGTTGCATTATGTGTGTCTTATTACCCAGCCAGAGTTTATTCTCATCATTTCCCAGCGTACATCCAAGAGTCGAGGCACCGAGCCCTGCAAAGTGTCTGCATGGAGTTGTGATATGAGCGATGGCATCCACATCCAAGATAATAAAGCTGCACTCATCCACCCACTCAGAGACATTAAGACACATACACACATGCCACCAGAACTAGAGTGTATTGATAGGTAAGGAGCACAGATTTTCAGCTTAGATTCATAAATATCTCAATGCTGGTTTCTTAACTGAATTGCCAAACCTTCAGTGGTACATTAATCTTTCTTTCTTGAACACCTTTTAAAATATTAAAGGGGCAAATGACAACTTCTTAACAACATAAAAGATGAAATCCATATATGTAGTTGGGAGGCTGTCATCAGATGAGAAAAGACACTTAAAAAGTATATACACTCACTTTAACTACAGAGTGGCAGCACAACAACTGGAATCAAAGGGAAAACAGCTACCGTGTCTCTATCCAAAGATTTTTAAAAAATCAACCAACCAGGAAAAATTTGGGAACGGTTCTTATAGGTCTAATCAGAAGGTCAAATCAAACAACCTATGTGGTCGTATGAGTTTGGGGATCAAGTTTTTAAAAAGTCTATAATAAACTCAGCTCTAATGATGCTGGAGAGAATATTTTTTTGCCATTTATCTAATAAGCGGAAACAAGATTTTGTTTTAACTTAGTCATTGGAGGTGAGTCATAAGTTCATCAGTGACCTGCTGTTAAAAGGAGGATCTTCAGTTATGAGTCCATTTTAGCTCCTGCACCATCTAATATTGAGATGTCCTAAACCATCCGGTGACTTTGAAAACTTCTTCCCAACAGCACTATGCTTTTAACCTCTGGCCTCTGCTGCAAATGGACTTGCTCCATCCATCTTATCAGTTATAAGCCCCGCTGACCCGTATTGATTCAACTACATTTACTGCAGAGTGAACAAGTTTCTCCATCTGGGGTGCAGGTTCTCGTTTAAATGTTGAGCAGAACACAACAGTTTAGAGTGTAACTCTGTGCACTTTACTTCCGACACATTTAGAAGGGAATGGTTTGACTTTATAAAAGCTGTTAGGCTGCTGAACGACCCGGGCAACTTCACCTGATAAACAAAAAATAAAGTCAGCCTGGAGCTGTAGCAGGCAACAAATGCGAGAAGAGAAAGTCAGCAGATTAATGTTGACATTTACTTTTCCCAGCTGCATTGAACGTTTGTAAAATGGCACAAAATGGGCTGCTGGAAAATGCAGATTAAGTCATTGCTCTGGCTTTATGTTGTGTGTGTTTATGTGCGTCTGTGTGTGTGTGTGTGTGAAATGAAAGAATAAGCTCTGGCTTGCTGATCCACCTGTTGCTTCACACCTCTTCACCGCCTATAATGCATCTTTTGTTGAGCAGCCAAACTGCCTTTATTGTTGAAGGTATTGCTTTTTGTAATTCTCACCAGGTCTGTCTGATTTATTAACAAATCAATGGAATGACTGATTTATTCTCTGTTCGGCTCCCTCCCAGGTAAAGGACGAAACGCATCAGCCACAGATGGTGTTTACTGTGCGCCACGCCACCGTGACCTTCCAGACAGACGGGGACACATGGCGCGAGCAGAAGGAGAAAAAAGCGGCGCTGATGGTAGGCATTTTGATCGGCGTGTTTGTACTGTGCTGGATTCCCTTCTTCATCACCGAGCTCATCGTCCCGCTGTGCTCCTGTGACATCCCACCCATCTGGAAGAGCATCTTCCTGTGGCTGGGATACTCCAACTCGTTCTTTAACCCGCTCATATACACCGCCTTTAATAAGAACTACAACAATGCCCTGAGGAACCTCTTCTCCCGGCAGCGCTGAGCCACTCGGCCATGCTCGGCAAACACACTACACCAGCATGCACCTCACAGTGTTACTCCTCCAGACAGTAAGGGACTAACCTGTCTGTATTCGCCACTCATTCATCCTTCAGATAGATGATACCCAGAGACTATGTCTGAAAAACTGTCTTTAAAAAATGTGTTGTTTTTATTTATGTTTTGTTCTGTTTATTACCACGTTGAGGTAACCTCACAGCTGGACTGAGACGGGTGTCTGAGCTACTGTATCTAAAAATTAGAGGGAATAAAACGGTTGTTTTGCAGCAACAGTAGATGCATTGCTGTCTACATGATAGTTTCCTTCTGCCGGTTCAGGCTTATTAGGAAGGGAGTCATGTAAACTCTCTCACAATCAGTTTTATCACAATATGTGAGGCTACTGTAATGTACTTACAAAGTAAAGCTGGAAATGATATTCCAGAAACATCTTTTAGAACTGCACAAAATGATCCTCATGAATAATAAACCAAGAACAAACAGTGATTCTTTTGTTAACAAGACAGCAGAAACCTAACATCCTAGATTATATTTCACAAAAGAAATAATGGTTTGATAACAGAAAAGAATGATTACCTGAGCAGAAATCCCTCTGGTAGAGACCTCCACCTCATAGCTAGGTAGAAATGAACCCCATGGCTTCACATGCCATTTAGTCATACACACTTTGAGATTAATGTGCGATCTCTCCTGTGATGCTTGCTATCTATATACCAATTCTCTTTGCACATACACCTACACACTCATGCTTTTTATAAAGCAGGAAAACAGCAGAACAAGTTATTATTTCCATCTTCTTTGAATAGGTGCACTGTTGAGAACTGCAGCCACGAATAATCACATTTCACTCAGATAAATAATACAGGAGATGTGTGAACTGGAGTAAAGCTATTCAAAGCATTGTCACAAAAAAGACATTTATGACAGGTTAATAGGAATTAAATGGAAAATAAAAAACAGCTTTTTGTCTGAAGAAGCTTAAGTGCGGCGACAATGCATGTTTTAAAGTATAACTTGTGCCGTTATTTTGCAGTAGGGGCGTTATGGGAGAAAGACAAGCTAATGTTAACCAGTACAAATATCCCCTAATGGGCTCAGCCCACAAAAAAACATTTGCTTCTCTTGGTGTAATGATGTTTTTTATACTATTCCCCCATTCCCTGCGCAAATTGCCACTTCTACTGAAAGTGTTCACCACAGTGGAATCAGTTAGTGAACCTTTTTTCTGTTGTGTAATATACTGTAATGTGAAGAATCGAGCATGAGAAACTGATATAGAAGCAAACAGTCGTGCGATTTGTAAATTACCTCCTGCTGGAGCTCAACATTAAAGTATCGCCAAGCTAACATCGTTCTCCAATGAAAAACATGCATCTCCAGACTTGGTGACTTTTAATTCATCACAAAACTATGATGAATCTTATTCTGAGGTTCAATTAACCATTAAAGTAAGCCGTCATGTTAGATCTAGCATGCAAAGAAAGAGAATGCTAACATGCTAATGTTAAGCAGGTTCAACATCATGTTCGCCATCTTTGTTCGGTGTGTAAGCATGCTAACTTTTGCAGTTGATGCAGATTATTGGTAATGAACAAACATAAAAAAAAAAACCCTTAGGTGGACATGAATGTAACTGACTGATCCACAGTCCTGCACCCTGTAGTTGCTGTTGTTAGGTTGGACCATTAACTGTGTAAACATGGTGGACATAGTCACTGCGATGTCAAACATTGGCCTCAAATTCAGCAATTTTGCCATAGTCATTTTGGTTTATGGCCATCATCATGTTGGTTATTTCCCATCAATGCATGCGCTGAATGGACCAGGAGCCAGAATAATACTATTTCATCCACTAATGCTAGTGCTAGCTAGCATTGGGCAGTCAGCCAACAACTGTGAGTGTCTATTAGTGTGACAGAACAACGAAACAAAGTTTATTAGCCAAAATGTAGAAAATAAGTTTGATAAAGTAAAAACACTGTGAAAGGGTAAGTCCCATGAAGGTTCATCTTAAAAAAGCTTAAAAAAGGAAATATGCTGACGCTGGTTCTGTTTATGTGCTGCTAAGTGCTTTATTTCATTTTCAGAGTATCAGGTGATGTAGCAAGGACTACTGTACTTATCGTATTGGGATGTTAGATTTTGTGTATATTCTCATTCATATCACCAAAAGTTACATGAAAAATAGTCTAACAGAGATGAGATAAGTAAAGGAACATTAGCCTCCCTGAATGTAACTTCAATTCAATGGAAATGTCTATTGTGACATTTCATTGAAAAAAGACAAATGGTGCGGATCAACTGTTCATCGTTTATTTGTTTTTATTCATACTGATCTCTCCAATTTTTTTAGACCTTTCCTGGAAAAAATGGATTATATAAAAATAGTATTGTTGCAAAGCTGGCAATGGGTGTTTTAGCTCATGAAAAGTTGACATTTT
>JAOWBC010000812.1:6892965-6906154 GCA_028566105.1 Hypoplectrus providencianus | reverse complement strand
TATACTTCATTAGATAATACTATGGTAAGAACCTCATGCAACCCTACCGTGATATATCCAAACTATTAACCATGCTTTATATAAATTAATAAATAAATATAAATTATGCTTCATGTTTAATGCAGTACATTATTCTACAAATTTACACCTACAAACTAAGTTATATTTGGCAGCAGTCTCTCTCTGTCTCTTAGTTACTGTTGCTACTTTCAGAAAAAAAAATATAACATACTAGATTGTGGATACAACATGAGGCAGGCATACATATGGACCCTTCTTATGTACATGGTAAACAAAGCCCTGTTTGAGGCAGCATTTAATTTTTTGTTTCCAGCTGACTCCAGATATTGTGAAAGACTTGTAAATATGCACATGCTCAAAGCCACAAGATTTATCTCACAGTCCTCACGCCTCTTTTGGTTTCTTTTATCAAAGATGAATTCCTTTCCACCAAAGTCACACATAAACGCTAACAAATTAACAGATTGAGGAGGTTGTACACCAGCAGCTCTTTCTTCTGAAAGGTAGTTCCCCTCACATGAACTCAAACAATAACACAACCCTGTAGGCTATAGAATTTAAATTAGAGTTTGTTTTTTTTCAATCATCTTGTGAAAAGGTCTTATACATGCACATGCTCAAAAGCCACCGGACTCCACTAATAAAAAACAGTATATTTCTTGTTTTAGAAAGGTGAGTTCAAAGTCACCTCGCAAAATGCTAAAAAAACTTTCTGATCGAGGAGGTGGAAGACCAGCACCTCCTTTCTTCTGCAAGGTAAAATAACATTTTTTGGTCATGGCGTCTGGTGGCTTTGATGAGAGCAGAGATAACAGCTTAAGTTACCCCTAAAAATCTCAAACAGGGCTGTCTAAGGGCAAGATAAATCTAGTTAAATATAGATTATTATTACATATAGATTATATATAGACACTTAAACCCTAATCATTTTTTTTCCTCAAGGGGCTTTTTTTGTAACCTTTACGAACACAGGCATAACCATCTTATCACAATGAATGCAAACAATAAATACACAAAATGTTTTTCACATATGCATTGTGCTGGCTGGATGAGGTTGCCCCTGTTGGCCTTTCATGTTTGTGTGTGAATGTGTGTTTAGTCGCCCACTTATGTGTGCGTGCACTTGCGCCATTTGTCATCATCAAGACAGGAAGGACCCGCCAGACAGAGGTCACTCAAACCTTCATCACAGTCCCGATTCACAGGAAATGTATGCACGAGGCAACAAAGCATGGATGAGCATACGGTAATCTTCAAAGCAGGGTGATCATCATCGGTCTACCCGCTTTGTGTGCGTCAACAACGGTGTGAAAACCCAGTTCAAGCCACATGCAGGGGCTCCAGAGAGATATATGCGAAACCTCCTGCCATGCATTATCGCTTTAGCACAGCATGAGCCTCGGGTACATGAGAATAAGAGATAAACCCCGCTGGTGAACCGGACGCTCATTATCCTCTCATTTATTAACATGCCTCAAATCTTTCTTACATATATAACATTAAATTGACATAAATGAGCTATGTTATAGGATTATGTCTTAAACACTACAAGTCTAATTACCATTAATGCGTGCACAGATTCTGTTTTCCTCCTGTGTCTTGTCACTTCTGAGTGGTAAAAATAATCACAGAAGCCACATCCTCCGTGTCTTTTTTCCCCCTTAATAAGCTTGTCCATGTGTAGAGCCTTTGATAGGAATTCCCAGAGATGTTCGTACTTGATGTGCTGAGAGATGAGAGCAACATAAAGAACCCTCAAACGCTCCTCCACCCCCAGTTTGCTGTCATGCACATATACTTTCCACTGGGAGAGAATTCACCTCAATGACCGATTGCTGCTACAATGCATCACCGTAAAGCGCAGATTTCTCAGGCTTCACTCATCCGCCAATGTCCTCTCCCTTCAAAAGTTCAGAAAAGTGCAACACGGTGTGCTGCATGACTAAAACACCCCAGCTGTGTAGCTTAATTGAGATTCATGATGTACTTTAGGGCACCATATGTGGATTCATGTTTGCCTCCAGAGTCTGCGGCGTTATCAGTCACGGTCATCTGTGAGCGTGTGTCTGTGTATATGTAATCGTTCATTGTTCATCATTATATAATGCTGTTGATTTATTACTATAGGGTGAAAAGAAATCTGACTTCCCAATGAGCACTATGGGATGTTAAAAATGTAGATAGCAGGTGATTTAAAGTCAGGAAAATCAATCTTGTGATTCTTTTTTGGGTTTAAATAGATGTGTGATACATCACACCCACATAAGGTGAAACAAGGTGAAAAGGCACGTCACTGACAGAGTTTGCTGAATGGATTGCTCCATCTCACTTCATTAACAGATAATGGCTCCCACATTGCCTCCTTCTCTGTAGCCAGCGATCTTAATTGGCATCCCAGTGCTTCGTGTTCCCGCCAATAAATTCCACTTAAATCCAGCGCGCATCTCATCTGTTACAATCTTTGTAACACCTCGCGATGGGGTCTGCAACATGTGAAAATATCCTAATGTGTGAAATTCAAAATGAGATTTGAGTGTTTTGGGCTCTGTCAGAGGTTCAGGGCATGGATGCAGTGAAATGCTCTTTGCTGAAATACGGGCTTTGCTGGAGCTACAGTGATTTACTGGATTGAAGATAAATCTACAAAATTGCTATGTACTGCGTGAGCTATGAGCTTGTGGATTTTAAAGGACTCAGTGGTGAATTATTCATATGTTATATGACCGCCAGATCAAACTATGTGCAGGATGTAATGCCAGTTTTTTTTAATCAGTTGTATCCAATGCATTGGCACAAGATTTTGTACAAATATTTATAGTTCTAAGCCTGTACTGACTTTGATTATCTCTTTATGTTTCTTTTGGCACCACAGTAAGGCTGCTCTTTATTATTTTAATAGAAATATCTCAATCCTGACATTTAAATGGATGCCCAACAAATTTCCACGACAAAATTAATTCCATCCCAGTACTTAGCCGAAAACCAAATGCCTGCAATATTACTGACAATTGTATGATCCTTAAATGCACTTCCTGTTTAGGGCTAAATAGCAGAAGTCAGCATGCTAACATTGAAGACTGATCTTCAGCCTTATAATGGTGAGCATGTTAGCATTTAGCTGAAGGCTCTGCTGTGCAAAGTTCAAACAAGTCCTTAAACCATAAAACAAATAAAATCGCAGGAGTATTTCTGAATATCAGTGCCCTTACCAAAGCCAGAAGCTCAACACACCCTTGAAACAGAGCTGCTGCTGTTTTTAACACGTGTTGTTTTTGTCCTAAGGTTCAGATAAAAGTAGTAGGGTTTGGTTTTACAAAAGATGGTTGAAGCAGTAAAACCAAAGGAGGTAACTACAGGAAGTGATGTAGCTGGCACGAGACTGAAATACATATTTCTGACTAATCTAAATCATGCATGTTGGGGCTTGTTTGTATCCGTTGCCTTTCATCAAATCCAAAGTATCTGCATCAACCAGTCATGGGAGCTCTGCAGTTGCAATTCTTAATGAGCTGACACCATAAGAAGGCCTGCTCATGAGTGACAAGCAGGAAGTGGTGCGGCGGAGTGAGAGGAGGCGGGGCTACGTGGGTGCTGCAGTGTCGGGTGTCAGCTGCTGTTGGAGAAAATAGATCAAGGAAGCAGCTGGTACCTGCTACATGGGTTTGCAAAACAGTCAATACTCAGATACGAATCAATACTTAAAATTAGTATTGAACGATTACTAACTAGCTTTCTGTTCAGATAATATTAAGCTAACTGCTAATATTAAGACGACTTATGTTGATGTCGGAGCTAGGCAGCAAATGTTATCAGTCCGTCTTATCTGTAACATTAATGTTTTTTAATTTTTTTATCTGACTTGCTTGGTTGTTGATGATTGTTAGTCATTTAGTGGTTTTAACATAGACAATCTAAAAAAAACTGTCACTGCTGCTGGTTGTTATTTGGTTTTGGGGATCTATTGTTTTCCCCATTATCTACTTTTTTTGCACTCTTTTTATATATGTTTGTGTGTTTTTTGTCCTACCATACAGTTACTGGAGATGTTATTGTTCTATTATATATACGTTTTTAAGTAGAACTGTACCCATCGTGATAACACTACCTAATACATAATACTGTGGAAAGTGAGTACGGAAATAATTTCATGTATTCAGAATTGATATAAATATAACAGAATATTCATGTTTTTGACATGGCTACAAAGAACAGCCTCACTCAGATATTGGCATGGCTGTAGACTCTGTAAATACCAAATGTTCCAGTGATGGTGAAGTGGTTTGTTTGTGAAGATAGAAACTCTGTTGCCTCGAATGCAGGAACACATTCGAGTGAACTACAGTCATCTGATGGATGATGTGATTCAGAAAGTAACAGTAATTTTAAGAGATATTGGTTATGTTTTAAAAACGGATCCAAGTAAATGCCAAACAAACTCTCTATCTCTCTTTGTGTGTGTGAAGAAATTGAATTTTACTTTCTTTTCATTCATTGTAAGAAGCTGCTACATATTTGATGGCACAATCTGAAATACCATCATGGTCCTGGGGTTAACATGTGGCATTGTCTACAGCCATTTTATTTTGGAATTTGTTACAAAATAGAGAAATCACAGACCTTGAACGTAGCTGCATTTCTCCGAAACAGATGAAGATGAATACAGAAAGGTTTCATGGTGAGCGTTTTCTGGTGCTGTTAGAATAAAATAGAAGCTTTCATTTGGCTTGTCAAAGAAGCTTTTTGCATCGCTGCAAATGGCCTTAGCACAGTGAGCGGAGCAACACGAGAGAGATAAAACATTTGAAGATGAAAAGACAGGATCATCCTCACAACTTTTTACAACTGGCTGCTGTTGGGCTGTTAAAATTGCACACGTTTACTGTCAGTTCCACAACTCACACATCAGATGTGACCAAAGGAGAGCATTTAACTCAAACCTAAAACTAAAACTGTTGAAGAGTATAAATAAATGTCAAGAAATTTCCTTGGCACCTAAAATTCAGATTAGTGAGAGACTAAAGATGCAAAGAGATTCACTCCAGAGCAGAGCCGATATCTGTGCCAGCTCTAATAAGGCCGTTTGATGTGATTAACTGCAGGGCAATTATTGATCTTTACCAGAAGCTGAAAATAATAATGATTGTGGCAGACTCACATCTATGATGAAACTGGTTTTATTCTCCTGCTGATTATATTTTCACAAAAGCTTTTTAAGTTATTCTCTTGGCTGTATGAGTGAGAGCACAGAATATAAAAATAATAGTCGACAATCCAGCTCGTGTGTTGGTACAGAAGACATTATCACAGAGGAAAATATTAGAATAAAGCCCTGCTGACAAAGTAACTCAGCAGGCTGCTGTGTTTTAAATTGTTATTCAGCATTAACTTTAAGGTATGAGTGTAAATTCTGCAGGCACTGTGGATAGAAATCCCATCTGTATGGCAGGACGACTTTTGTGCTTTCTGACTCAGGGGCAAAACATCACACACACATGCACTCTCATGCACAAACACACACACACGACTGCCACCAGCACTAACACAAAATCCACACAAAGCGAAGACCAGCTCACAGCCTCCTCTGCACTTTTTTGGCTCTGTTTGGTTCTCCAAAGAAATTGTAATCCAAATGTTTATTTGCTTCACATCAGATTCAGGTGCCACAGAGATACAATCTGCTTTTTTTATGCGAGTGGGTTCACAACACTGGAGGACATTTTCACCTCTCGGTCACCAAAATCAATATAAACATATCGACTGCCATATTTTTACAGCTTTCATTGACTCTCAAATTCTGTAGTTCAGAAAATTCAGTGAATTCTTCATGATGTTTGGCAAATGATTATCATTTAACTGTAATTGTTGAATGAAGCTGAAGTCCATGTCTGTATGCAGTGTGGTTATAATACCAGGTGCTGGCTGGCTTACAGCACCACCTCCACTATTCAAAAGTTTTGAATGGAGCCGAATGTATGCAGTCGTTCACTTGTGAAGAGTAGGTCGCCTGTAATTGGATGTTTTTGCTTCGACACGCTTATATTTACCCACTCAGGCACAACACTGGTTACAAGTGCGTACATGAATGGTTATTTTTCCTTCCCACAATATATTTCTTTGCATGAGAGAGTGTAGGTGTAGTCTTCTTAAATACTGGCATGATGTGCCTTTCTGCTCTCCACCACAATCATCTGAAAACACAAGAAAACCACGCACGAGATGGACTAAAATAGATGGATTCCACGCTGGAGCAGCAAATGAATCAAAGGCAGCGAGCTTGAGATAATCACAGGGAGGCACTCTGAGGAGAGATCAAAAGTAGAACATTTCTGCACCTGCCAGGGTTGGGGGGTTTTTGGGCTGACTGGCACACCGAGGGAAACAGGTCCACACCTTCTATTCAGAAGGGACCCGTACATGTCACAACTAATTTCTCAGGGCTGATTCGTAGGCTTCTTGTGTTGTTTAAGGTTAAAGGCAATGTGTGATGCTGAAGGGACCATATGGGAGTGAGAAGGTATTATTTGCAGAAGTGATGTGTTGAAGTGTTTCATCCAAAGAGTGTGATGTCTTACATCGTAAACACATGATCACTGGAGTGCAAATGCTGAGATGGAGAGTGTCCTCAAGCACGAACTCTGACATCTTGACCTGCTTTTGCCTTCTGGGATTTTCACAAGACAAATCTGTAATACATATTGCCTGTGTATTGAAGTATTGATATATCCAAGGATTGCTATCTTTTTCAAAACACCTTTTTTTCTTTAGTCCCACTGCTCCTGTTGCTCTACCCTGCGCTGTTCATTTCTTCACATCTTATTCGCGAGAAAGAACATGAATTTTCTTCAGACTTCAGTCTCTTAGTTTTGAAAGTCAAAAGTTGTGTAGCTTAAATACAGATCAGACCCTTAATGTGCCTACTAAAACCCATTTAAAAAATAATATTTGATTCCAAAAGCATTACAGCATAAAATAATGCATTCTGTTATATCAGTTTCTCATGTTTGCCACATGGGAAAATAAAACTAATACCTCTGTGTGACAGAGATAGAGATACATGCCCAAAAGCAAAGCCCTTTGTGAATTTGCTATTTGTGGTTGGAAGGAGATACACACCTACTGTGTAAAAGACTTGGATATCAATAGGTTTTTTATTATGTGTAAAACATCACAATGTTGACCTTTTCAAGAAGGAGGTTGAATGAGAAATAAAAGAGAGGCTGTGATTGCACCGTCATACCAGTGCAGCACTGGTGGAAAACTCTATTATCTTCTTTTGCATTGCACATTTCTGCAAAGCATATCTTAAATCCCCATTCTTACTTTCTGTCATTATACATCCACATACATTTTTTTTTAAAGGGGGGGTGGGGGTGCTACAAAAGGGGCTACAAAACCACATATTTAAACCGCCAAAAACTCCCTTGTTTAAATGCCAGAAGGGAAGTTGTTACGAGGACGTGAGTACCTGAAGTGGGTTTGACATGAACATTTTTCTCCCTAGTGAAAGTCTGACAGCTATTCGACCCATGAACCAGTATTCCCACCTGCTCTGTTTGCTTTATGCTTAGTGGAGGACAGTCTTAAAACGTGAATATGGGTTGTATTTAGCTGCCTGCACATAAGACCTAAACAAAACCTACATGGTTAGTTTTGGCAACAAAACTACTCAGTTGGGTTCAGGAAAACACTGTAGTTTAGTTAAAACAGGTACATTTGTTCAGTTTCACTAACATTAACATTATTATACATTATTATTATAAATTATTAACATTATACTATGTCACCAATCTTCAGAGATCTTTCTCTGAGAGTCTGATTTCGACATGCATGATTTCATTTTGGAGGTAAAAGCCTGGTGCGTCCCAAACAGACCCTAAATGGTGCCAAATACATGTTTTATGAAAGCATCTGTGGTTTGCAGGAACATGCATGCTCTGTTTCCAGTGACTGGCCTGATGTGAGTAAAGTCCCTCTAAAGCACTGTAACAAAAGAGGAAAAGAGGGATCTGTACATGCACATGCAGACTTGACAGGAGATCCAATTAGGCGACATTAGTGAAAACATCTATGTGGGTGGACGTCACGTCACGCTATTATTAAGACTTGTTTACATCCAGGCCGACCGAACCGACAACGTTTCTTCACAGCACGACATTTCACCACATCAGCACAGGTGTAATAAATAATAAGAATAAGTGTTGTATTTCAGTCAGCTGATGCAGCTGCAGGGTGCTGCTGCTGTGCCTGCTCACTCACTGTCATGCCTTACTGACACACTTAAATGGAACGAAACCATTGCTTATGTCCTTGGATACACTCGGCGTTTCATACTCAGGTGCTGTTGTTCTCTGTGTGTTCCTGCAGTGACTCACTGTCTGCCATATCGACCAACCTGAGATTTTACTGCATTGTATATCTGTATTTATACAAAATACTTTAACAAATGTTTTGTCCAACCGCCAGAAGGCAGCCCTACATATGGGTGTGTATGTGAGTGCTGACTGTTTTCAAACATGTCAATCAAGCCTTATTTGTATAGCACTTTTCATACCGATACATACCCCCCCACACACACACCTCCCCATTCTCACACACACCCCACTCGCCAACAAGCAAGCAATGAACAATCAGTAGTTGCTAAGCTATAGTTGCTAACAGAATTGAATAACATATAATTGGATGAGATTAGCAATAATACATAGAGATAAATTATCAATAATACATAGAGAGAGATACATTAGAAATAATACATAGAGAGAGATAAATGTGATCAAGCAAATATAATGTAGATAAAGTGAACAATTATTTGTTATAATGAGAAACTTTAACACTTAACTGTATTTACCGAGAGCAGCAAGTTGACACTACAAGTGCACAGAAACACCAGATGGGTTAGGGTTTACATTGTCTAGTATTCTATTTTTATATGCTTCTTACAATCTGAAATTGGTGAGAAAAGTATCAGTAAACTGAACAGAGAGGTCAGTGAGTGCTGCCAGGTTAATAATGAACAGATTAACTAATCATATCCACTCTGAGTAAACTGACCTTGTCAAGTCAATCACAATCACACCTTTCCAAAGCATGTAACTACAGAATGAAGGGCAACTTAGTTGAGCGAGAAATGTTCAGAAAACTTGAGCACAGGCTGTCTGTTTACACCCTGCCGGAGCTGACCTGCTTGGCATTGATGCAAATCTCCAAACAGCACCAGGCACAACACAAATGAAACACTGAAAGAAATATTCAGAGAAAGTAATATCATCCATCCTCTGACTGAAAGGCCCTGATTTTAATTAGCAGTGCGTGAGAATCCTGCAGGACTTTATATTCAATTTTCCAATGACTGTTCTTTAACACATTTAATTTCCCTCATCTGTTAATAACCTCTTACTTGATTAAAGAGCATAATCATTTTATATCTCTTTAATCTATTTAAGCAGTATCACTCTTTCCCTAAAACTTTCTTCTCAAGGACCTTGTTAATATATGCTCCCACATGTGGCACTGATGATATTTCTTGGCTCAATTTTCCTTCTGTTTGCTGTGGATGATTAATGACAGACAGTGCACACACATAAAGTAACTACCCTTAGAGCCCCGGCTGGTACATTTCTCCTCATGTACATTTAGATGCCTCAAACTTAACACATCTGAGACTCTATTTGACTTGCTGGATTCGGTTCAACCTTCAGGGCTTTACTAACCAAAGGAGAATTCGCCTCGGTTCGACTCACAAGCACTCAGGCGTTGATGAAAGTCGTGCCCCTTCTCAGAGCCTCGGCTCACCGTGGCATGGTGTGGCTGAACCGACTTTACAATGAAACATAAAGAGAAATTCAAAGCGCTCGGTTACAAAATGTCTCATTTTGGCCTGGCGTGAAATGTAAATGATCTCCTATGGGTATCATGTGATGTTTATGTCAGAGTTGATAGATAAAAAAAACTATTTAGATGCTCAGCTGACCAATATTTTCCTGCTTCAGTGTGGTGACGTAAAGCAAACCCACTTGACAGTCAAAGTAGGGTTTTTGATATGTATATTCACTGAAATTATCATCCTCGTTTCACTATCTCATGATTTCATTAGCTGCTAATAGATGATAAGAGAACTTTTGTAATAATTGCCTGCAATTATTGGATAGCCGGCACCTATTAGCATTTTGCTTGTTTCATAATTTTAAAGTGCTCAACTGTAATAGATCTATGAGGAACAATTACCTTTAAAGGGATGATAATGATAGACTAAGTGGAAAACAATTTACCTGCTTCTGCAGAAACAGCACGGTTGTAGATGCGTAGCTTCGAGTGGAAAAGGAGGACATCTCTTATTTTCCATGTGGCACATAGAGTCAATAATACAGGATTCATGTGAACATGAACCTGTATCGACTTGAACAGTATGCAAAGAAAAGGTTGGATTGTAACAATAACCGCAGGCTGTATAAGTGTGCCTTTACAGCACGGTATCCCTGTCAAGTGAAATTCATTCACAGGTAATATACACTCTGGAGCCAGCACAGGGATGGAGAGTCACTTTGCTGTGACCCCTCTGGCCACCAGGCAAGCTGTTATCGACAAATATGTCTGTCGCCTCTGTGGAGCCTGCTGGAATCTTTAAAATGAGCCGTGGGAGATCTTGGCTCAAAATTGAAAATGTCTGCTTCCACTTACTCTGAAGAAATAAACAACTCTCGGACAATGAATGTCCCTAAGTGACCTTCTTTGCTCTCTCTAATTTCCAATTTATGGTGCAGCAGCCAGCATACTAATGCATAATTAGCATGTCTATTAGATGTCTGTGAGGCTCGGAAAGTTTGCAGTAGGCGTCAAATTCAAATTGCTCAAAGTCAAAGTTTGCATTTTTCTTTTGTTGATGACTGAAAGCTGAAGGACATTTGGTTTTTTTTCCTGGTTACATAGCAACACAGTATTGCATCTATTGTGGAAATGATGCGAAAGGAAGTACGTCAGCTGACTTAACTCTCCAGTGACTCTACCAACTAAAACGCTCAGACGCTGATGTATTTTCTCCCATCCTCTTTGCGCTGAAACAGGTGCAAACATGTGATATAACAGCCTCAAACTTGATCATGTGGTTGGAAGAAACATGAAAGCATGTAAGAATGAAAGAGAGAAAATCCACTTTTAGTGATCCTGTATTTGCTGTTATGTGGGTGCCATCTGCTGGCTATTCTTGTGCTAAAAAAAAAACAAAAAAAAAAACAAAAAACAGTGCATTACTCAATTCTACCACTAGGAGGACACTACACTGCTTTGTCAAACTGAGCTGAACTGGGGGCTAAAAGCCATTTCCATGACTGAAAACACCATTACTTGATAAAAACAAGGCCATAAAATGCCAGATATATGCAGCAATGTTTGGGGCTGTGTTTCCTAGATAAAGTGTATGTGTCTTTCTCTTTGTCTCACTGATAAAGCCAAACAAGCTCCAGCACTATTGGAACTTATCAGAGATAATAGATCAGCCATACAAACTGCCGGCTGCTGTCCAATAGCAACCCTATCACAACTGCATTATCGGTGATTTAAAAAAAGGTACAATAACAACATGTCCATATGGATAGGACTGCTGTATACAGTGATAACATAGCACGGTAAAATGTAATGAAAAGTTCCTTTAAATGTACTTAGCATTAAATATAATCAATAAATGTAATAAGTTCCTGGACAAAGTAGAACATGAATCATATTAGGACCTCTCAAGGGTAGAGAGGGTGTTTTATGCCCTAATAATGCTGGTTTAATAATAATAACTCTGAAGACTTAGTGTTGCAATAGCTCAAACTTGTTTCCAGTCATCCTCATAATCATCACATAATGACACCATGTCACATAATCCAGCATCTTATTACATTAATTGTTTTTATTACAACTTAATCCCCCATAAGAGGACAATTTTTGTAATATACTGTGTTTAATTATAAGATATCTTGAGAAATAATGAAGCTGGTTTATTTTAATCACACTGTGGTGTTTTATGGAGGACAGTTGATTCCTTTCAGATATGATTAACCTCTCCCAATTAGATTGATTTTCATTCAGTGTCATTTCTGTTCTATTTAATAGCCGTTTGAATCACATTCATTCACCCTTTCTGTGCAAACAAAACACCCCCACACAACCACATCTGTGCCGTATTCATCTTTGTTTGCTTTAGAATCAATATTTGGGTTTTACTCAAAAGCTACGATGTCAATTTTGTAAATACTATATTTCATGCTGTGTGATAAACTCTAAAATATGATCACTTCCAGTTCTGCCTCCTGGTTTGGTTTGAGAAGCAGTGCCCTGATGCAAGGCTGAAGACACAATCCAAAACAAAAGAAAATCACATGCTTACAAAGCATCAAGGCTTTATCTGTGTCAAGTGCATGGCAGGCCAGCAAGGACAATAGAAGGACAGTTGTAGGGGACACAGTGTTCAATCTCCAGCCAGTCCTGTGTCCTTGATAATCACATGATGTCAGCGGGTCTTTGTCAGATGTGGCGTTTAGCAAACAGTGAAATCAAGGTTTGGGACTGTGAAACAGCAGGAGACTTTCTATTTGAATTAAATTCTTGTTGAAGAGTTCAAACTTGACTGTTTTTTTGTGTGTGTGTTTTACTATATTTTATCTATCGTACCACTTCCACAAGTTTTATTTATCTAATATTTGTAACACTTTCAGTGCAGGTATTCTAATGTGTTTCCAAAAAAAAAAAAAAAAAAAACTTTTTCAAGTAAAGAATCTGTCAAATCTACTAAAGAATGTTGGTGTTTTCTTCTGTGGAAAAATGGGTCAAGCCGCCAGTGAACAGAGAAGCTTACTTTATAACTTGAAGATAGTTTTTCTCACACTAACCCTCTAGCACCAGGGCATCCAGCACTTCCCCTGATATGAGGCCACTGTGTTAAACATTAAGCTGCAGCCAGAGACAGGTCAGGTAGAGGTCGCTTCAGGTAAAAGGTGGTGTGATCAAATGTAGTGATGTAACATACAACTGGTAAATTAAAGAACATCTGGAACAACATAATAAAATGCACTAAAATATAAATGTAAAACAACTGTACAACCTGTAGTTTATGGACAGTATGAAAAGCGAAGATGGATGATTGAATTGGCTTCATAGGTCAGCAACAACAGCAGCAGCAACAGAAACAACA
>JAOWBC010000812.1:6880107-6892865 GCA_028566105.1 Hypoplectrus providencianus | reverse complement strand
CAACAACAACAACAAAAACAGCAGCAACATCAACAGTTTTCAGACTCTTCTTATGTAATGTAATGTTTATCATTAATGGCCTTCATCAAAAACAAAAACAAACAACAACAAAACAAACTTCCCTTAACATCTACTATGGCTTTTATATCACATTTTGCATCATAATTTAATAATAAAAAATCACACATTTCAATCTATTAAATCCAATGCTACAATTTCATAATCTGGATAACCCAAACATATTTATGACAACAGTCCCATGATAGTATGATGCCTTATGATGCACATACATTGCTGTTTGTTTCATCTGCAGAGTGAGTCAGGGAGCGTCGTTGTGTTGTAGGACGTTACTCACCTGTCCTGTAGTCCTCATTGCAGCTTTTCTGCTTTTTCTCTCTTGGAACATAACCAGTTCACTCGGCCTTTCTGTCACGTTTAGAGCTGAACGTGGCTTTGCATTTACATCAGGGATGATCGTTAAAAACAGCAGACAGACCTCACACACCTGACTGGAGGTAAAACTCCTCAGTGTGTGCGGAAGTCCCCGCTGGAAGGTCCGATCTGAGTATTTTAACATTTAGCTGTTATAGCCAGACCCAGCACGCGCATACCGGTCACCACATGGAGGCAACATTCATATATATATATAAAAAATAGGCCAGTGCCTTGGTGCAATAATGCTAAATAAAACTGTAACCCACATAGTGCTAACTTTACCAGACTCTGACGTCCCTTTGTTTGTTTTTTTCTGTACAACTTTATTGAGACAAACACGTGATTGACAGCACGGGTTTGATATATGTTGTGTATGCAGATTTGGTCTGCAATAGATAAGTCAGGGGAAATAAGGCCTGAAATTTAAAAAAAGATAAATTATTAAATAATAAAATGCACAATGTTAACAAATATATTTTAGAACGCGCAGTGGTTATGATTTCTTATTTTCTATATTTTTAATAGGGTGAGTCAGATCTGTTCAGTTTGACATTTAAAAGGTGTTTAAAAATAGAAGTTTCTCAAATTCTTCAAGAACAACTGTGAGAATAGGCTCGTATGTTATATGTGTTGAATCATATGATAGAATATTATATCCAAGCCATATACAGTTTATGATCTAAACATTTTTTCTACAGTAATATAAAGTGAGGGCAAATGTGATTCAGATTCACTAAATTTCCCTTGATTAAATTCAGATTTTTAAAAATCGTTAGCCTCATAGCATAATTGCCTAAGTCATTTTTTGGCCAAATTGAGATTTTTGTTTTTTGTTGTTTATTACTTCTGCATCACCCTGCATCAAGACAGGGTGATGCAGAAGTAATAGGAGAGTAAAGTTAAGCAAAAATCTCAATTTGGCCAAAATGCAGAAATAATAGGAGAGTAAAGTTAAGCAAAAATCTCAATTTGGCCAAAAAATGACTTGGGCAATTATGCTATGAGGCTAATGAAATGTGAACCTTGCTGAGGTGACCCAGTGAAGTCAGCATGTATGGGTGCTGTCATAGTGAGTTGTCCTGTTAGTCACTGTCTGTAACACAGCTGCAGGATCTGTCAGGATTACGTCACCATTTAACTGTGTCTCTGTGCTTTTCCGCTGAGAGAGAAACTTGTTCAAATTGACTAAAAACATACCCCTGTGTTATACTGCAGATTGCATTGTCCAACTTTAAACACTCCCTCTATTGCTTTCACTATCTCTCTTAATGCCTCTCTCACACAGGCATGTATGTACCCACTGAGGGAGCAGCTACGATTGGTCGAGAATGACACCTGAGCAGACAGGCGGGGATCATTTGGGGAGCTGATTGGCTGTTGGAGCCATGCTGTTCATGGGCACTTCTAGTGTAGCTGGCTTGAATAGAGCTTTTGTGTAAATATGCAGCCAGGGGTGACCAGGATCATGAACACTCATGCTGCAATCTAAAGCAGTCCGATACAATAGCGCTGCAACAAAAATAATAAAGTTCAGATTTTGTGAGATTGTGAAAGAAGTGTTCATTATGGTAGAGTCTAGGTTTGTGAAGTTGAGTCATTTGTTTACCAGGTTGCACCAAAACCATAAAGTAATTAACAATACAGTCAGCAGTTCCGGTGTAGATACAGTACTTATCACCTTGGTGCAATTCCCGGGACATAGATAAACTCAAGCATTTCTTTTAAAGTGAAATAGCTATTAAAAGGTCAATGGCAGCAATAGGCATAACACTGGGAAGCTCACTGATGATAAGAGCAGTGAGCAGCTTGTCATAACAGACACACCTTAAAGGAGCAGTTCAACATAACTGGAACAGAATGGGAGCAGGTTGAAAGGTCAAGATTCATGGCAACCTTTGTTCTAACAAGCAGCTCGTTTTTACTGCACAAACAGTGTCAGTGGGAAAATTTAACTAAGTACATTTACTCAAGTACTTTATGAGAACTGTACTTCTTACTTGTACTTTACCTGAGTGTTTCAATTTATGCATTTTTATACTTCGACTTCACTATATTTTAATGTCAAATAATGCACTTTTTTTTTACTCCACTTTATTAAGCTGCTGACTTTTCAGGTCAAGATTTAACATGAATTTAAATGATGATGTTGGATGATGTTTAGAAATTAAACCACATAAAAGTATATTTAGTAGTTAAAACAAGCCCTAACTTGACAACAGTAAAATGCTGCTTCCATAAATGCATCAATAATAATCAAAATACAATAATTTATATATATAACATAACAATCTGAGTGGGGCCATTCTGCATAAAAGTACATTTTGATGTTGATTCTTTTGTGCTTTTACTTTAATATGTAAATAATAATGACAATCACAATCACTACTCTTACTTAAGTAAAGGATATAATTACTCCACCACTGAGTGGTATCAATCTTGCTATCGTACTCTCGTGAGATGAAAAAGTGTATTTTTCAAAATTTTGAACTAATCCTTTAAAGACTTTATGGAATGCAAGTAGCTGCCTGTGAGATAGAAACATTTGTATTCACTGAATAGGAGAGTTTGTTTGGATTCTTCACTGATTCATGATGTGTTTACCCTGTCTAAATACCCAACATATACTTCTGTTTTGGCATAATGCACCAAGAAAACCGGCCTGCTGTGCAGGAGTAGGTGAAGGATCTGGCTATGAAAAAAAAAGATGAGCTACTCTGAAATAATTCTGGAGCTGAGCACTAAAGAACAAAGGGGCTGGGAGATTGCATCCTGGTGCCACGCCCTCGGGCCGTAGAGCCTTTATGGCACCCTTTGTTAAGCTGCTGGATAAACCCTATACCCCAGAATCCCCTTTCATCTTTCATGGCACAGAGAGAGTGAGAGACACTGAAAAGGTTGTGTGTATCCACAGTACCCAGAATGCATTGAAGCAGCAGTATTGGTAAAAAGGAAGAAGAAAGTGTGGATTATTAAGTTGTGATAAAAAGATGGCGCAATTACCTATGGTGCATTTAAATGCAATTTAAATTTAAATACTCCCTTTATTGATAGGTTAAACAATTTCAATGGCCCTTTTAATGTACAGTATTTTAGCAATCATATTGGGGAAAAAGGAAGGATTTTGACACCTGAACTCAAAGCTGAAGCTGAAACCGTTTTCGTCTTAATCAACTCTCTGGGAGGACGGATTAGGACGTTTCCCTTCGTAATTTCACACAGGATTGAGGAAAGAAATTGTCAAGCTTGAGTTTGATAGATCAATTTACCAGCAGGCTTTTCCTTTAGCTATAATTCAATCCCTCCCAGTCTAACAGCATAATCTATGACACGCTTGATCTGTTATTCATTTGAAGTGTCGTAGCATCCTGCTTTATCTTCTGTTGGGCTGAGACCTCCTCGACGCCAGCGCCGACTCTGCCGGTTGCTAAGAGCTATTTGCTATATGCCGAGTCATTTTCATGGGTATTATGGCCCCGCATTAGCCGACATATACGATTTATAATTTCAGCCTCCGCATTAATGCACATGTTACTGTCAGTAGACGCACCGAGCGCTGAATTTAGGATCTAAATTCCTGCAAGGTTTTTTCACAATTTACTTCCCCTCATTTCTTAATTTTTTTAAGGTGTATTCTTGTGTTGAACTCTTAGGTTACCCATCCCACAATACATTTTTTTCTAAATAGATTAAGATTATACACACTGATACCCCCGCACACACTCACTGCTGTAGGCTTTTATCCTCAGGCACCTGGATTGCTGAGAATTATATACAGAAATATGTATTCATTTGGGGAATGTACACACACTCCTTCGCATAGACAAACCTCCAACACACTTACTTTATCCCGAGGCAAAGGAGAACACTATGCTGGTTCACTGGGATGGTGCAGTAGTTTGGGGCCTTGGAGAGCTCCCTGTAGGTGAACCTTTCTCATTTTGACCTCCTTTCTCCCTTTGCAAAGTGTGAAGTTCTGGCGATTTATCTGTGCTAACCACATGGACCACTAAATTAGGATAGAGTGAATATGACCGATGTCATTATGTATGGATTGCAGCAAATTGAATGTCTCTAAATGTTGGCTAAGAACCACAACAGCGTGTTTGTAAAGAGGTCATGAGTGAGGATGTATGTATGTATTATATGTATCAAAGTGTCCTTTATGTATACATAAAAAAAGGCTTTGAAAATGAGTGAGGAAGAAAAAGAGACCTGCTCAGACGGTTAAAAAGCCCAATTTCTTCTTTGACAGTCTTCTCATCCAATAGGACATGGTGTGTTTGTTCAAGTCTTCTGCATACACCAACACCGCTCAAAGCATTCAGAAATGAGACGAGGGGGACAAATGCAAACTTTTCAACCCTCAATATACTTTCATGCTTGACTTGTTTGGTACAAAATGGTGAAACAGCTCCAGTGGAGTGCAGCTGTGACATTTATATTTAACCATTCAGTTATCACTGCCATTTTAGAAATGGCATTTTCTCATTCTATTCATGTGGAACCAATTTTAAGTCGGTCAATTTGAATGCGCTGTCTGGAAACTGTAATACCTATAAGATGACTTATATATCCATATGAAATGCTAACATTCACAAACTCATTCTGAAACAGCTCTAGTGGGACTGAAATGGCCCCTTTATCTTTTAAATTGTGTGATGACACGGTTAATAACTTCTAATACGAGAGTCTCTGGAATAAAGTAGTTTCCTCTCCACTACATTTGCTCTCACTGTTTGTAGGTACAAGTCTATATTTTAATACAAGGGACTCTGCAGGACTTTGCTTCCACAAGGCAGTGCTTTGAGCTAAATGCTAACATGAGCATGCTAATTTGCACAGAATAACAATGCTTACATGCTGATGTAGAGGAAGTATAATAGGAGCAAAGGAAGAAGTAAGGTGTCTATAAAGTGCAACAAAGTCGGTGAAGGACAGAGACTGAGCTCAATAGATTGGTCAAACCGACACAGATCTTGGACAGGGTGTTTTTGCTTTGTGTGAAACCAAAAGACAACTATGAATTACTTGAATTTAACATAACCACGTAGCTAATTATCTACTCAAGTATGTCATGTTCGGGGTCATGCACTTTATTGAAAATCTACTTAGGAAGTAAAGCAACATTACAAACATACTTGTATTAACTGTTGAACAATCCAACCAAGTGATTTTGGTTGCTCAACCTTAACGTCCTATACACTATATCACCACAAAAGGTCCATGCAAACACATATTAACCCTTTAAGCAACCAGCACAAATGAGTGCCCACATCCAACACATCTTACCTAAATGTAAAAAGTTTCGTAACAAACTAGAGTGTCAGCTTTACGAAAAGGGAGTTTGGCTGATGCTAGATTGTTATGGTACTTACATTAGCTATGCCAATTATGTAAAATATGAAGCAGAACATGGCATGTGATGTTTAATAGCATGCATAACTCAAAACAACATTGACGTTGGTTTCACTGAGGACAAGGACGCCTGTGAAAAAGTTGTGTTTGACAGATATACCACCCGTCCCAGCCACCCAAACTGGACCTTGTCCTATATGAACAACATATGGGGGCATTTAGGGGAGGACAGTCTGTACATTTCAAAACATTAACAACATGTTCATTACTGCAACCTTTATGTTTGTGAATGAAGATGTGTTGATCTGCTTTCACCAATGGGGTGCTGATTTGCACGTCCCTGTAAGTCCTATGGGTTGTACTGCATTTTGGAAAATGTTTAGTATAGTTCAATTCATTAATGTGTGCCCTAAATCTCCTGACATTGCCTCAAAACTGAAGAAAAGTTGGGGAATCTAAAATGTCGTTTGAATTAGGACACATGAATGTCCGTGCAAAATTTCATGGCACCCAAAGAAATAATTTAGAGCTATCAGTGTGGCCAAGAGTACTGTACCATCAAACTGACATTCATATCCCCATAGCCCTGCTCTTAGCATGACTAAAAACTATCTGGTGTGATTGCAATGTTTCCATGTCATAGTAATAGATGTGGGATGTTTTTTTTTCTCGATATTCCCAGTAACTGGGGCATTGTTTTTCTCCATGTGGCACATGAAATCAGCCATAAAAAAGGCAAAGATAAATTCAACAGTTTGGTTGAGGCTTTGAAGCTGAACATTGGATGACAACTGCAAACCAGTCCCCTCATTTGGTGCAGAACTCATTTTTTGGTTCTGCGTTTTAGCACCACATAATTGCCGAAAAACCAATGAACACAATACCCTGAGACATCAGCAGCACAGATAATTGCACCAAAAAAGGTTTTTAATTAAACTTAATTGAAAGGAAATGCTATCTGATTGATATGCTTTTCTGTTTTTGTTTACCAAATTTGCTCTAGGGTTATGAAGCAGTGCTTCATTTTGTAAGCCAATTTGTATGAAAAAGGATGATTCGTCCATGGTATTGCTTTGTACAAAGTGCCAGCAGCTTATGTTTAGTGAATATAACTTAGTCTGGGACTTTTTGACAGTTGAATTAAACAGTGATTTCTTTTTGTTGATGATACAGTGTCTCGTATAAATGTTCCCCTTTATTTTTTTTTTGTATGCAAGTCCTCAGGAACAGTGAAAACAACACATGCATGTATGCACGTATGTTCCCATAGATATTTGCTTTTACTGTACTTATGCAAAGGGTGGAGGTTTGTCTGCCCTATATAACCCTGACTGGGTCATATAGGTTCTTGCAAAACATGTTTCCATGTTGTTGTCGGTCGTTGAAAGAAAGTGTCATCCAGGCAATGAACCTTTCTCATTCACATTATCTCTGACTGACGTGCAGTTGGCCTACATGCCTTGTCTGCACACGCCTCCCAGCAAGCCACACCTCCTCTAACCTGACCCAAAGTTCACCAAATTACTGTCAACAACAGAAAAAAGTTGTGCTACTCATCCTGTTCCAAAAGCTGCCTATATAAAGGTATCTGTGCAGAAGATTGGAACTAGTTTGTGGAGGTGCAGCCTGCAGGAATAGTCAGTCATTTTAGAAAGAAGAAAAGTTGTGCAAATTATACTATTTACCAAAAGCAGCCTATATAAATGTTCCTTTACAGGAGATCGGACTAGTTTATTGAGGTGCAGCCTGCAAGAAGCGTTTGCATTTCTTTGGACAAGATCTGTGAAAGTTTGAGTATTTATCCCAGAGGCAGTTCTGCTTTTAGCCTGGTAAACATTCATTTCTTATGCTCTAATAATAGCTCATAATGGATTTTTATTGCATCTGATTTCAGTACTGAGTTTGTCCTCACTATGATGTGCTTTTTATCTCCACATTTGATCTGATATACTACATTAATCCTTTTTCTAGCAGCTCTTCAAATGGCCTTTAAAGTAAGAGTTGCATATGTTTGGCTGCCATTTAGAGTACTTCTCTGTTTCCACTTTCACTTCAGCTCTCCAGCCTCCTGGTTTGTGCGTCTGTCCCGGACGAGGGGGCGGTGGGGTGGCGCCACGTCATATCAGCCGCCGCGCTCTGATTGGCTGCCGATTCTCACCCGACACAGCTGTGATTGTTTTCTGCAGAGGAAGCTCCTGTCCCTGGTATGAGCTCTGTGCTGTGGAATGGAGCAGCACTGTGTTTGTCTCTCTCTCTCGCTGTGTTTTTGCTAACGATGATGTGAACAAACAACGTGATTGCAGTCCTTGTTGTAACGAGCAGGAAAACAAGGAGGTGACTCTGGTTCAATCATCTGCCGAGGCGCGAATGATCAGGAGTGGAGCTTTCTCTCTGGACCAGACACTGAAAACGTCTGGAGATCAAGGTAAGGACCAGTATTTTTCTCATTACACTCTAACTTAATCAGTTGTAGTAGGATCCTAGAAGGATCCGGAAAACCTTTATCTCAAACACTGCAACAATGTATATCTCCTTTCTTCTTTAAATGTATCTATGATGTCACAAACATGTATCAAATTCTCCTCCAGCCCAAAAGTGCCAAATGCCCAGACTAGAGGACCACTGCTGGAGCTGCTCCTGTGCAACAAGGGTCGAAACGAAGCACTCATCTGGGGCTAACTGGTTAGCATCAAAAGCCGAAGAAATGATGTCCATCATCACCTCCGTGCTCAGCAATGCCTACGGCTCTCTGCACAGCGTCCGGGCGGCCAACCTCATCCGCCGGGGTCTCGTCCTCTTCACGGTCGGAGCGTTCCTCGCCCTGGTGCTCAACTTGCTGCAGATACAAAGAAATGTCACCCTGTTTCCCGAGGAGGTGATGACAACTTTGTTCTCGTCTGCATGGTGGATCCCACCTTGCTGCGGCACAGGGGCTGGTGAGTACACATGAAACGGAGTTAAATGTTTATTACTAGCATGTTATAAATAGTTGAGGAGAGCAGTTTGACATCAGTAGTTAGCTGCTAAGTTGGGGACAAAGGAATGTAAAGTGGGGAGGAGTTACAGGGAAGAAGCTTTTTCCATATAAAGATAAATGGTTTAACACAAATAAAGCCATAGAATTTTACGTTATGAATTAGTTATGCGAGCGTAAAGTCTGGAAATTACCTATATGGTGCTCATATTACATGTCACATCATACTGAGCTGAAAGAAGCGTTTTTATACCACCCAGACCACATAACAATAGTTTTTTTTTATTATTATTCTTGCCTCTTGTATCAGCTACTGTATGGTCAGGTGCTAATGAATCATCATTCGGCCTTGTTGTTGTTGGCTATTATACAACCATTCCTCTGTTATGACATACTAGTCTTCGTGGTTTTGTCTATCTGTAAGTTAAAAAAAAATGAATTAGTTCAGATGGTAGCTATCCTCGCTCTCTCATTGGCCGCAACAGCCGGATACGAGGTGAGCTGTGCTCTCATTGGCTCGTGTCATAACGGGTGAGCTGAGGGGGAGGTCCTCTTAAGGCCAGGAACCAGGAAGTGGGGGGGGAGAAAAAAATAACATCATTTACCATCGGCTCCTCCTCCCATGTGCTGCGGGGCAGAAAACAAATGAAAGTAGAAGTGTAGCTTCATGTTTTTACAGCCTGTTCACAGTCATTTTTTGCCAAATTAATCTCTCACAGAGGCATACAGATACGTGTTAAACGTCTACATTGTGTAAATTATCAGCTTGAAATGTAACTCAATATATCTACTGCTGGCCCAATTATCAAATGGGGTTTTTTGTACTACTTTTAAACTCTTCTAAACTTTTACATTACTGCAATTTAGAGGAAAATACTATACTTTTTACTTCATTACTTATCTCTCAGTTTAACATTACAAATTAAGATTTGTATACAGAAACATCTGAAGATGTTATGCTATATAAATTATTAATTAATTAATGTAACTACCCAACACTTATGCAATTACTGAAATAAGTGGTTCATTATTAATCCATTAGGCAATTTATAGATTTTTTTTTCATCAAACTATATTGATTTTTTTTTTTTAAGTCCAACCAGATTTAGCATGAATGTATAAGTAATAATAATCTCATGATATGTTACATAATGCAGTCAGATGATATGTTTTTCTGCATTGAGTACCTTACTTTACATCTGTTTACTTGACTTGCTCTTTGAATGCAGAAAGTATTTTTACACTGTATAATTAGTAATTCTACTCGTTTGAAGGCTCTAACTCTACTTCCTCCACTGCTGCTACATACTTGTTACCCACAGTTAACAACAAGAACAGTTTATTTTCCTTCACAACTGAATTTACCTGTTCCAAGTTTTTTATTGGGAGGACCTGATGCATGCCTTTGTTTTAATTGATGGTTTTACAATATAAAGTAAATTGCACAAATTAAACACAAGCATGCCATTTCATTTAACCAAGAATTATTACATAAAAGCAAACTAAAAGAAAAAAGTTCAAGACTAAATAAAACTTTTCTGTAGTGTTTTTAACTGTATGCAGGTGTCTAATTGAGACTAATCATGGAAGCGCATGTTCAGCAAATGAAATAATCCCACACAGCAGCTCTGTGACAGGATTTGCCTGCTGGCGTTTCACAGAATTTCTGCTTATCTTGAGTAATTTGGGTCTGTTTGTTCCTTTTCACAGCTGTTGTCGGCCTACTGTATCCCTGCCTCGACAGCCATTTGGGAGAGCCGCACAAGTTCAAGAGGGAGTGGGCCAGCGTCATGAGGTGCATCGCCGTGTTTGTCGGCATCAACCACGCCAGTGTTGTATCCTTTCAAAAACTTCTTTTTCAGTGTTCTGTCTAAACATCTGCTCTATCTCTTATTTGGACAGTCTCTAAAGGAACAGGATGTGCTGCTTTGATATTAAGAAGTGATGGAACACCTGCAGGTCATGATAATATTTGAGTTAGAATGAATGAATTAATCCCATGCTGCTGCCACCCTGTTTGGTTTTGTCCTTAACCGACCCGTGACACAGAAACTAGACTTCGACAACAACGTGCAGCTCTCACTAACACTGGCAGCCTTGTCCTTGGGCCTGTGGTGGACATTCGACAGATCCAGGAGCGGCTTCGGTTTGGGCATCACCACTGCCGTCCTCGCTACTGTGTTCACACAGCTGCTGGTCTACAACGGAGTCTACCAGTAAGTTAGCTTTCACTTTACAAAGGGAAAAAAATCCTCCAGGTCTCCCTTTTTGAGGAAATGAAAGTGCAAACTATAATGATTACAAATTAAAGCTTTGCCATCACTAATTTCTGGCTTCATATTACACTTGAAACAAAAACTAAACTGTGAAACTGTGAGTTTAAGTGTTAATTTCAAGCAGTAACAACCTGTCCTGGTGTGAAAGAAGTATCTGAAAGAACTCCCACCTGTATGATTCCATCAAAAAAAAGCACATGACAGATAACGCTTGTACAGGGTTATATTTTGGGAAGTCCCCTTGTCTCTGTGAGCCCAATTAACAGGCTTCCCAACCGGCTTCTGTGGCATATCATCAAAAATGCACAGCTGAGAAAAAGGGACCGCTGTTCACTATAAAATGTTCACAAGGCAGCTGCAGCTCGTGCAGACTTTACAAGGTGGAAGCAGAGAAGGAATGAGGGGAGATGAGTGTATTTTCCAGCATGACAGGTTTTGTTTGTATTCCCCACTCACAGATCTGTCTTTGGTGTTCGAAATGCCGTTTCTGTTAGTGAGAGTCTTTGTGTTTTATTATTCTATGACATGAAATTGTGCTTTGATTATTATACAACATCTTATTTGGCCATTAATGGAATGGTGGTTTATTTTGACCACTTCCAAACAGGCCGAAAGAGCATCACTAAACCTGCTGCAATCATTGAGAATGGTTTTGTATAAGTTTTTTTTTTCTCTGTCTTTCAGGTATACATCTCCAGACTTCTTGTACGTGCGCTCCTGGCTCCCATGCATATTCTTCTCAGGCGGTGTCACTGTGGGAAACATCGGACGCCAACTTGCCATGGTAAAGACTGACACTAATTTAGAATATATAATCTTGTGGCTTCTTTGAACCTCTTAAACATGGAGATTTCCTGTATTTTTTTACATTTACAGTTTATTTTTATTGAAGCTCCTCTCTATCCTGATATCCACGTTGCTGTCATACTGTTAATTTCACTGTTGTGGGACTAACAAAGGAGAATCTTAATCTTATATTTAGACTTCACCAATCGACGAGCAGATTAACCAATAAAACCGATGTGCTCATCTAAACATTATTACAACCTATTCAATTCCAAACCCAAAAATACAAGTATGAAAATGACAAGGAGGATAAATAAAAAATCAAATTTTCAATTTATATTTATGTGGAAAAAACTAATACTTTACCTGAAATTTAAACATTAGAAACAAGCCCCTCAAAACTCCAGTATCAGCCTGAACCCTTGAGATTCTTTGCTTGAACATAATGTTTTTGAGTGAGTGAGTGCTGCCATTTTTCAGCCTTCTCAATAACAACATGACCAGAAGCTGTTTTCTTCAAAATGAGAACAAAGATGAAAAATAAATCCAAACAACTCATGCAACACACAACAGTTCAGCCTTACGTTTCAAAGCTCAGGATTCATCTTACTATCGGCTAGATTTTTAAAATTTGTATTCTTTTGAAGAACTGATGCAGTGAAAACCTCATACAGAGGTCTTAGATTCTCTTTCCCTACTTGTGAAGAAAAAGAGAATATTTCTCTACAGTTATCAGGTTAATGTTCTGCATGTGTAATATTTCAAAGCTGAAACTGAAAATTCCTTTATTAACAGCAACCAAACAAGTTTCAGTTCTGCTGATTGGGGTGGAATGTTTTACAGTCACATGATGCTCTCAAGGTTTTTCCAATGTGCTGAGATTATAATACAAGGGTAAACACCTGTTATTTGTGGAACTGTTTCTGTTTTAT
>JAOWBC010000812.1:6866512-6878873 GCA_028566105.1 Hypoplectrus providencianus | reverse complement strand
GGGGGGGGGCTTTTCTCTTTTCTTTTCATTTTGGGTTAAAGCCAGTTACAGTGAAACAATCTGTTTTGCAGCATTAACCATGCAGAATAAAGAACGAGCGCTCTGTCGAGTTCTTGCACTTATTGGATCTGCTTTTAGAGCGGAATGGTGAAACTTTTTATCATCTTACTACAACTTTGGAATCTGTGAGCAAAAAGTTCAGGACACAAAGTACTGGGGCCGTTTATGTCTGAGTATATTTAGAACGTCTCATGATGGGTAAAATGATGAGCAGTAAGAAAAGCCATATTCAGTTGTCTTATGTCGAGCCAGCACTACTCTCTTCCCTTATGGCCTCAAAATAGAGGAACTGAAAGTAACATGCTCTTTAAAAAAAAAAAAAAAAGTAATCAATTTTTATTTCAAGAAATCCCACTCAACATGTTTCATTCAATATTACTCAAACTCAAAGAGAAACCAGAGTCTAAAATCTCGTCCTGTTGCCTTTAGATTCTGCATCCATATACAGATATGGTTTTGACAAAGCTGCAACCAGTCCATATTTATTTAAAAGCAACTGATTTTTTTTTTTTTCAAGCAGTTTTGAGTTTACAGGAAACTGAAACTACAGTGTTTGTGTGATTGATGTCTTTAAAATGAGTCACCTGTGGCTGTTAAGTTTCCCCAAATCAATTTCCTGAAAGTCTTCTGTCACTATCAGGATCATAAATCTACTTGTGTGGTTACAAATAAAGGTTTTAGCCACAACCCAGACACAACAAACAACTTATTACTGCCGGAAGAAACTCTGAATTCATGATTAACTCTGGTTGTCTTCTCTGTCTCCTTCTACTTTAGGGCGGAGTTGAGAAACCCCACATGGACTGAACACAGAAAACCAGGCACAGGACAGCCAATGTAAAGATGGACAAGTTATGTGGAGAAGGAGGAGAACAACAGGAGAAAAAGACTCATTGTTTCGACTTCATCCTCTGTTCTCATAACAAAGTGCGGCTCGGAGAAGCCCCTCATCTAACGTGCCATGTCCTCTGCACCTCCTTGTGGCCAAACCACCTCTCCCTCCCAGCTCCTTCCACGCCTCTAGCATTAAGGCTTCCTTCGCTCTAGACAGAAGGACAGCATTTGCCTTTTTTTTTTTGTTGTTGTTTTTTGAAGTGAACTGGTTTTATTTTCACATTGGAAGTATCTTTCGGCGAAGAGTGTACTTTTAGTGCGGATGTACGGACTGTTTTTGTTTTTAGCCTCAATATATAATGATCTTAAAAAGGGAAATATTGTATGAGTGGGCAAAACAAATGTCTTCACTCTCACAAAGAATTGTATTCAGCAGCCTCGGTTACATTACTAAGGCGCAGGGGAGATGTATGTTCCCGGTTGAACCAAATTAAGTATTTATTTTGTACTTTTTGAATGACCCCATAACCAAATCTATAGTATGACTGACAGTGAATGGTGCTTCACATCTTACAAGAAATAGCTTGGGGGAATTATTTTCATGCTGAGCTATTTCTTTCATGTGAAACACATTCTTCAGGATGGCAGATAGAATGAAGAGGGACAGGAAGTATGTACAGGAGTGCCAATTAGTTTGTACTGGCTGATGGTCAACTATTTAGCTTCCTCAAAAGGAAATAAGCTGTATTTTTCCAGGAATATCATAATATTCTGAGCTGCTTAACAGTGCAAGATAACATTTTATTTCTCATAAAACTTCTTTAGGTTATTTTGTCTGCTTCTGACGAGTTTTAGACAAACTGACAGGGGATTGTTTGGTAATGAAGAATTGGACTTTAAAGCATTAGCCTGGGTTGAAAACAAAGAAAGAATGTACCAGTATACAACTATTTTACCAGCGTCTGTGGTCACTGTTTAAAACATTTTCTAGATGAATCCGTGACCAGGTGTTAAATGTCTTTGTGATTATTTCCCACTTTAAATTCAAACCTAATAGTTTGGGAACATACAGCGGTTGGAGGAGAGGGCAAGACATTATTTCTTGATTAAGATTTGCAATCTGTGATTGCCTGTGTATTATAGAATGTAGTGCTTTTGTCACTATAACAGTTTAGTTTTATCATTTGTACAAACATAATGACATTATTGCTTATGTATAATGGCTTTCCTATGTTGATCAGACAGGTATTATTACCACACTAGACCTACAGTATGTTAGTTAGCGTTGGGGTCTAGAGGATTAAGTGCAATCAGAGTATACATGAGCCGATTATTCTTCCTTATTTATTATTATTTCTGACAATGGCTAAAAAAGATAACTTGATGTAAGTATATGCAGTGTGGATACTTCAAAAAAAGCAATAACATCTTTGTTTTTGTGTCAGAGATTACATGCCTTCAGAGTCAATACCAATGACTCTCACCAGAGAGACCACATAAAAAAATATTGTGTCAAACTGTTGTATAAAAAAAAAAAAATCTCATTTAGTTGTATTGTCGAAGGAAATCTGATTTATTTTTTTAAATACTTTCTTGAGGCAGATTACTTCAGGTTGAATCTGCTTACATTCAGGTGTGTTAAACTGAAGAGGAAGCTTTATTTTTTTGGAGGTGGTGAAGCACCTTTTGTTTCGATGTTTTAGAGTTTGTGTGTGTCTGATATGTCAGCCGTGTATCATTTTTGCTACCATGGATTTAAGTGAAAAATAAAAACACCTGATACGGATAACTGTGTCTTGAAAGTTTGAAAAATAGTTTTTACTTGTGTTTATACTAGGAATATGCTGTACTTTCATCTTAATTTGGTATTTAATCTACAATTACAAATGTGAGTCAAAAAACTCATATTTAAAATTAATCTAGACTGTCATCACTGTGCTTGTCTCACACCAGACGAGCTAAGCTAATAGCTAGATGGGTACTAGCTTACTCCATAAATTAGCAAATATTAAATAATCATGGTCAAAACTAATATAAACAGCTGATAAAATACTCAAAGTTTCACTATACATTGATCGCAGTAGGTATTAATTAATTCTGAAAACATTTAACAACTTCATTTATGTTCATAATTTTGATACACTGCTAGAGTTTGGAATTTTTTGGTTTAGGTACCTCGAAATTTTTAAAATGTAAGTGTTCAAACCTTGAATATGAGATGAATTTACCACCTGTACATATGGTACTTCCATATGAATGTGTAAAAGCAGACATGACATCTTCCCTTCCTGTGGTATAACCTGATAAAGCAGCGGAGCTTCATTCATTCTGCCTCTGATTAGCAGACACTGGCCTAATTACACGACTCAGCAGCTTCAGTAAAACAATGGCTCTGATTTTTTTTTTTTTTTTTTTTTTTCCTGGGTGTCAAACAGCAGCCGCAGCTCAATTGCACCGGAGCTTTCTGTGGTGCTGATGATGGCATTTGTTGTGTCCGCTGTCACGGCCAAGTTGAATAGACGAGGACACTCTTTTGTCCGGGCTCTCTGTCAGTCTCCAGAGCCATTATAATGTCTTCGGCTGCATCTTCCCTCGCTCCCTCTCTCTCTCCCTTCCCCTCCCCTCCTGCAAAAAAACCCTGAAACTACCCCCCACCCCTGTGTGTCACTGGGATCATGAGGAACTGGCCCCCCTCCCTGCTCTGTCTACCCCCTCTCTGAACACGCCTTTCTGGAGGGCAGACTTCTATTTATACCTAGCGGGGGACTGACAGTTAACCTTTTGCTCTGGGGGAAATTTCTGGGAGTGGGGCCAATATCTGTGGGCTATTCTGAATGAACCCCTCGTTCTGGGAGGCTCTCTATACATCTATGTATCTGCTCTCTATCTATCTATCTATCTATCTATCTATTTATCCATCTCTCTCCCTCTCTCCGTGACAGGCCAACGATCCAGCGCCACACGCCACTTCTTCTCTCTCCTTCCTCTTTCAGTCTCCTCCTCTTCTCCGGCAGAATAATTGGCCGGGCTTCAACCTCCTTTCATTTCCAGCCACAGCAAACTGAAAGACTCCATTAGAGCGCCTCCTTATTGCCAAAAGACCCTCCACCCCCCCACCCACCCCCCTCTCTCGTTCTTCCTCTTCCTCTGTCTGTCCTTCCTTCAAGGCCAGGAGACAGGCCCGGGCCCGTCTCGTGTATTGATCTGAGCCATCTATAGATTCTCTTGGTGCACTGTTCAATTTCAGCTCCTCGCAGCACCTTTGTGTTTTGATTTTGTCTTTGAAACTGCAGTTATTGAGCCTCTAATTTGTTGCAGCGGGTCAACTGCCAGTAAACATGAAGACAGTGATGTTTACATTTAACAATTCCTCAAATATAACAGGCTATACAGTCAAAAAAGACACTCAAGGATAACAAGAAGTGGGACAGCAGGTATAAAGTCAAGCTCCGCAGCCAATCATTGTCCTAGCAGCAAATTCTAGTTGAGATCCGTTCACAAAGATACCAAATATATCAGTAAATAAATATAAAAAAAACATTATAAAATGATTAGGGCAATTATTTTAATGTATTATTATTTTTATAACATTATTATTTTTTTAATTAAATACAATAATATTATATTTTACATTTTAATAATGTCTTTTATTATTATATTTTTTTTAAATTTCATTTATATTACGTGGTAATGCACAAGATATATAGAATGTCTCTATTTGAATTATTTAATGATGGGGTGAACAGGCTGTTGCAGAATATTGTGTGCTTCTTCAGAGAAAGAAGATATTTTAATAATAAATAAATGCAAAATTTAGTCTTTTCAGTGGATTCATTGAACTTTCCCCCCCATGGATGTTTTGAACATGTCCTGGATGTGGTGATATCTCAGAAAAGGGGAAATCATTTAACTTAATATAAGCTTGCTCCACACAAGTGCACATACGATTGATTTGCATGGTTAAGAAGTAACATTTAAAGACTCAATACTGGACTGAAATAGGTTTTTTTTTTTTTAATTCAAAAATGTTGTTACAGTTTGAAAAACCATGAAAAGACACGCACCTCCCCGTGCCCAATGTGATGGGTACTAGGTCCAAGAAAATAACTAGCAGAACAAGAAAATCTGCACAACAAATAGCTCCCTTTTATAGGATTTTAATGCAAGTGATGTTTCGAGCCAGCCTGAGAAAAGGGAGCTATTTGGTGTGCACAGTTACAATTTGACACAGCCGGAGAAAGAAAAACATCAGAGCATCAATGAAAAGTCAGAGCAAGGTCCAATGCGTGTCCTGTACGGACATAAAAAACTGGATAGAAAAGGAAGCAAGAAAGCAAACAAGAATGGATGTCACAATGAACCAGTCGTAAGGTAACCATGATACTAAAAAATACAAGACTGAAACTATGTTAAAGATAAACATATGATAAAAATCCAGCACATGCTAAATCATTTTGACTGGCAGAAAATATTTTGTTTATCTGGTTTTCTTGGGTTACATTTTCACTGTACAATAAGAGTCATTTTGAGCATTTTTGTATGTTTATGGTTACAAACTCTTTCCACCTCACTACAATGCATTCAAAATGAAATTCATTAGAAATAAAACAGACAAAATGCACAATAAATTAAGTTTAAGATGAGTTTAACTGAAAGGACTTTTCTCCTATTGCTATTTCTTTATAGATTTCCCAATAATAGTTATTGTGGATGATAAGCCATGATAAGTGTGGTTTAAATCTGATTCTGTGACATCCTAACAAACAGACAAAAATAAATAAATACATAACAGAAGAATTATACACATACATATTAAATGATCTTAGTCAAATTAAAATTAAATCAAATCACATTAATTGCCCAATAAAATCCTTTTAAAAATGGTAACCGTCCTCAAGTCTCCCACTACACATATGAAATATAATCATATGCACTTTTAAGGTCACCACCCCTGCATGACTTTTCAGAGCCTTGCATATAATTTCTTCTCACCTCAGGTCCCCTCAGCACTCTCAGACCCGGTGGATCCAGGCGGCCCGGGACACAAGTCTCTGCTGCAAATGTCTTGGCTGAGGAGCTCCTGTCCTGTCCCAGTCTCTGCCTGTCAAACACATTTAAAAAGCCTCTCAGCTGATTTTACATAACACATCCTGACAAATGTTGCATGCATCCAGGTGGCACAGAGACATGCTGAAGAGAGGAGGATTTAGAGGATGTTTTAGAGAAATAAATCATGCAGTGTGGTGTGAGATTACAGTGCTGTGTGCTCAGCAGTGATGGCTTTTGTTACCACCAGATGACAGTATTTATCCTCTCAGCTTGTCTGGACATTATTACCGTGACCTCTGTGGACCCCTAGTGGAGGGACAAGGAACAGCAACGTCTCGCAGGGGGCTTAATCACACAATGCAGAAACCTATTCATCCAAACACTAAATTTGGGATCTCCTGAGCCTTTGGAGCAAACATAAATGAAATGAAATGAAAAAATGCATGTTCAGGTATGAAATGTTGCAGACAAAATAGAAAACTTGAGAAAAAGGCCAAAGAGTGAATGTTTTTGTTTTGTTCAGTTTAAAAAAAAAAAAAAAAAAAAGTAATTTCTTAAAGCTGCTTAAACCCACTCTTGGAGATAAAAATTCGGATTCAAAAAAGATAATTTATTAAACAGCAGCGGGAAGATTATTCTTGGAATATTTATCTCACACTGCAATGAGCGGGGCAGAGTCACATGCATGATAGAAAAGGTCAATGAAATGGATTGAGTGTGGAGAAAATCATTGCACACTCTTATTTCTCTGCCAAAAGGTCTTCAGTGGCATTAATGTCCTGCTCTCTGTGATATATAATGAAAGACTGTGTGTGTGTGTGTGTGTGTGTGTGTGTGTGTGTGTGTGTGTGTGTGTGTGTGTGTGTGTGTGTGTGTGTGTGTCCGTGCGTGCGTGTGTGAGTGGTTTAGGTCTACTGAGTCTTCATTACACCAGAGCTGGGTCCACTCTTGTCCTCTGCCCTCGCTCATTGCCTCTCCCAGAGCCGGCCAGGAATAATGAATTACAGTGGATGCCATGGGGGGCTGAGTGAGTGGCTCAGAAGTGGACTCCATTTTAGCTCAAATTACCTCTCAGATCCCATTCAAATGGCAGTCTCAGGCTGCTCCCTGCCTTCTCCACGTCCTCCTGTCTGAGGGTGTAATTATCCGCTCACACCTTTTCTTCATTTTGCTCATTTGGGTGGCTGTTTGCTGTGGTTTTGTGGCCGTTCTTCCAGCGCTTTAGGGCTAAATCAAAGGAATAAGAGCAGAAGATCTACATAAAAACACAGGGAATAGACTACAGCAGCATCTTTTAGCAGTGTAAACAACAGTTCACGTCTCAGTGGGATTTATCAGTTCAGTCAGCATGCTCAGCCTTGTGTGCCATTCCTGTTGATTCCTCTTCTTCCTCCGCAGGACAATAATAAAATGACAGCCTAAACCTCAGGTGATGGCACATTATGCATGCCATCCAAACAAATCCTTCCCAGTGTAAATTAAACACACCCAGTGCATCTTACAGCCCAGATCAGACCCTGTAAATCGACCAGGGTAATAATAACAACTGAATAAAAGGTAATGGAATAAATCAGGCTGAGCATTTCCATTGCATGATCTGATCCTTGAGAGGCTGACAACAAAAACTCTGCATTTTGGTGGAAAACTCACACATAGAAGGCAGGAAATTTACACGGCAGGTCAATATCTGTGCTCATTCCTTAGTTTTCTATAAATAATAAAATAATAAAATATAAAGATGATGCTCTGCCAATCTGGATTCATCTCATGGTTTTAAAATGAGCTCCGTGAAGCCTGGGAATGGGCTTTGAATTGTGTAAAAGAAACACATTTGTCAAAAATATCATATTAAAAAAAAAAAAAAGAGTAAGACTGGTATGGTGGTAAAAAAAATAAATAAATAATAAAAAAAAAAAGCTCAGACACCTGTTGTGTGGCCATGCAGAGCAGAAATCTGCACATTAAGACACACATGAGAAATACGTCCCCTGTTTGAATAGTATGGAGAGTTTATTTGCATAATTCAAATCATGCTCCTGTTTAGGATAAAGGTCGATGTTTGTCATGTTTTAATTAGTCTTCATTAGCAGGCTCGCAGACAGTTGTGTGGAGCAACAGGCATGCAGGCTCAGTCAGCCCGCTGCTGAGAGAGGCACTAAGTTGGCAGGCTAAATCCATCTGGGAAAGTTATTGCGCCTAAAATGGCCTTTTGACTGTCCGCCCCCTGATAAGTGACAAATTCACAACATATCTGCTGCTGGGGGGTAAAAACAACTCAGGTGCACGCGGGGTGAAAGGGACTCCGGCGCACATGGCGCTTTCAGGGAAGTCCGGCACTATTTTGGCAGTTAAACAGCGCGAGGGCGCGATGCCACACAGGGAGAGGGGTCGAGGAAGCGCCTCTGACTGACCTCCGTCCACTATAATTAAAGCTGCAAGCTGGACGCACAGACATTACATGAATTGTTTTCTCGCATTTGGAATGAACTCCGAGATGGAAACGGAAATAAACGGCAGGGGAAAAGTTGGATGCTGGGTTTTTATTATTTATCTTTTTCTGTTACACGTGAGACTTTAAAACGCTGGATCACATCTGGGCAATGTGGAGAAAGATAGCAGTTACTTTACTACAAATTTCAGTTTGGCGAATTACTAAGAAAAAGTAAACTAAGTTGTACAAGAAACAAATATTAGATCAGGAATTATAAGTAAAAAAGTCCAATACCAGCAAAAGAGCCCCTCAATTCCCACAACATGCTTACTTATTCACAGGCCCTACATAAACAAAAGGAATAAAATGAAATGAAAACAGACTCATCATTCATGATAAAGAGCAACAAATGTCAGCTTTGGTTTTCTAAATGTCCATCAGTCAGACACCTGCCTGTACAAACAGAGACCAGGTGGGACCACTGCACGGCAGATTACTCTGTTGGACAGGAAACTTTTCTTGCAACAACTGCTCTAAACATTTCAAAATGAATAACAATGTTCTATACTGATTACCAGCTGACACGTTAACTGAGACAAAAAACACACAAAACAATTAAATCTATAACTCCTGGGAAGGGGTTGATCTGGCCATAGGAGGTGAAACTACAGCAGAAAAGGTAAAGCAAAACTAAAAATAATCAGTATCTTTCTTTTCAGTCAAAAACAAATCAATTTAACTACTTGAATCACAATGCAAATTTGACTGCAGTCTAAACTATTAGAAGGCTAGCGCCAACTTAAGTTAACATATAGTTTAATTACAGCTCCATAACACTGCATCTGGCTGCTGCTTTTAAATGTATAGCTGTCCAGATGTGTCCACTAAAACATGCTACAGGTTGCAGGACTGTATGTTACATCTACATTAAAAGTGTCTCACACTGAAACTATAAAGATTTGAAAAACTTATCTTGTCTCCAGCTAGTTAAATGTACTTTTTTCCCCAATCAACCTTGCAGAGACGTTTCACATATTATTGTAAATAGCAGAATAATTACATGAGAAAACATTTAAAAGAAACTTAAGTATGAAATATCATATTTTTGGGGACCTGGGGAAGGAAAAAAAATCCAGAAGATATTTCAGTGTCCTGCCTGCATGCTTTAACCTGCCCTCAGAATAAAAGTTTATTCTGCAGCAAGTGCTTTCCACCTGTCTCTCTCCCACTTGTTCCTCCTTGCTCATAAACTCGCGCAGGAGCCTGAGACAGGTGCACGAGGCATTTGGGCGATCCAAAACGCGTAAAGCATCCAAGGACCTAAAAACTTGAAGGGCCCACATGCAGAGCAGTGTGTGTGAGAGAGAGAGTGTGTGTGTGGGGGTCCCTGGGCAGCAGGTACACTGTAGTTTATACATTACACTGGCTTTTCTTTTAATCTCTTTAGCGTCTCATTTTCATTGACAAATGCCTCCCCCTCTCCCCTCCATGTTGCACCGCAGCCTGTTTGTTCCATAAGACGGAGAATGTAAACCCATTAACCTGACGGAAATAGCCACCACGTGCAGTTTATTCTTTTCTGTCGCGAGTTAAGACGTGAAAAGTCCTGCAGACCAGCTGCAGAAACGCGGTGTGTGAGAAGCAGCGTGCACGGGCCTGACACCAGTTGAGTATCTCACAGACACACAGGAGGAAGTTTGACTGAAAACCAAACTCTGTGTTTACTGTTACACTTTTGTTTTCACGTGAGAATAAGAGCGAGCACATATTTTAAATAAATTAAAAGTGGCCTGAGAGATTAAATATAATGTAATGGCTAAAACTGAACGAATTGTGTCTTTATTTTTTGCCAATGAGTTTTAAATACACTATAAATTATGATTTCACATTTTTGCATTCTATTAATTTCCTATAAGAATTAAAATGCCGGCGTCAACCCCCTTTTTCCTTGTGTTTTTAATCTATTCGGTTTACTATAGTAACATTACTTTTTGGCTATCCAGCATTTTTTTGGGTTTATTTTGTAGTCAGGGCTGCAGGGTGTGTTATTTTAGCCTTGGCTCTCCCTGAAGTTCAATTTAAAATTCCGTATTTGGCAATTAAATTTTTAGGAATAGAACAAACTGACTCTTCATGATCTTCATCTTGCTTTATGGTAACCTCGCGGAGAACAACTTGAGCTCGTAATACGCACTTTTTTTTTTTTTTTTTTTTTTTTTAGGACTTAAACTCTAATCAGCAACTTTCCAGATTTTCCACTTGGGCAGGATCACAAATCAATATTAAATGTGGTAAACTTTTAGAACTTTTATGTTTGTATGGATTAAAAAGTTTCCTTCCTCTTTGCGCCAAACACAAGATACTTTTATTTCTCCCCACTTTAATGTCTTAAGAGCAATGACAAGCTTGCGTTTGTATTCAGAAAGGAGTGTTGCTGGTTTATCATTTTTTTTTACGGTTTCAGGAATATTTACTCATTCAGAGAGGTTAAAAAAAAAAAATCCGTGTGTGCCCACCAAACGATTTCCTCATATTAGTGAAGCGTTCAGAGTTTGCTGATGGGAGCTCAGCTGCATTCAATTAGCCTTCATCCAATTTAGCTGAGGCCTTAATTGCGCTCAGGGTGGTGCAGTTGTTTGTGCTAAGCTCTGTTTGAGACTTGTGGAGAAATACGAGCCGCTCCTTAAGAACAATCCCAATTCAAATGAGACTTATCTACGCCAGACCGATCAGACGGATTAAGAGTTATTAAAACCTATAAAGGGCTCAAAACCACAAGATTCCGCAGCCCCAAAGTCCGCAGCGTGGCGACTCCAGAGGGTTTCTGTAAACACCACGCAAATATTATATAGACATCATCTACATACGGTCATGTATGAGGAATTTGTATTACAGGAAGAGATGATATCTGCAGGGAGAGCCACCTAAATTAAAAAAAAAAAACAAAACAGAATGAAGCAAACCTTTGCCTAAAAATAAAAAGCCACAGTTTCGTATCATGTAATACAAAGAATGGGAGCTAAATTGGCTTCACATTTCAGGGGAAAAAGGAAATAATAGTGGCCTAGTTCGTGTATTACACTGCAAAAATATCCACATCTTGACACAAGTGGAAAAGATGTAGCGATACAATCAAAAAATTTGAATTGGTTTTTACATCCAAATCTATTTTTCCACACTTTGAGTGTGATCTGCACACGTCTGCAACAAACCATCCCACTGCACGAGCTGGAGAATTCCTGGAAAACAATGGGGCATTGGAAACAGGTGGAACTCCCTCGCCAATTTTTTTTTTTAAATGTATTTTTAGATTAATTTTCTTTCTGCGCTGATTGACTTTTTGCAGTGTAGACTCTTCGCAATTAGGCCCGTTTCTAATCTTCTCTAATTCGGCTGCCATGCTCTTGGCTGACCCGGGCTGGAAAAAAAAAAACAGGGGGCAGCGAGCTTCCAGGGCCCACAAAAGCACAACAAAAAAAATCATACAGGATCATCAAATAGGAGAGACTTGCTTTCAGGTTTTGAAAGGCACAGGAAGCTGGAGGATTTGGTCCGACCCCTGCATGGTGACAGAGCTGATATCTTAGAGACCCCCATTCATCTGGAGGGAGGGAGGGATGGTGACCGAGGGAAGGAGGGATGGGAGGGGGAGCGAAGGGAGGGGGTGCTGGGGTAGTGGTAGGGGTGGGGGCTCAGGGTGCATCTGCAGAGGTCCCACCACCCTCTGATCTGTGAGCTGGCACACATCACGGCGTCCATTCACAAATCCTCCTTCTGCGCGTCACCTTTTGTAGTACTCCATAGTACTGAGCGCTGGTGACGTGTAAGACAATCCTACCAAGGAAAATACAGAAGAAGAAGAAAAAAAAAATAGGTTATAGGAACTCAAGGACGGAGCACATGCGCACAATGCATGCGATTTATTATAGTAGTAGGAGGAGTGTGTGTATGTGTATGTGTGTGAGGAGGAGGATGAGGAGGGCGGGG
>JAOWBC010000812.1:6848758-6866412 GCA_028566105.1 Hypoplectrus providencianus | reverse complement strand
GGGAGGAGGAGGAGGGGGGGGGGGTGCAGGGCTATAAGTGAATATGAAATGGATTTATAGGCTGCATAGAAACACGTTCAAACTGTTCGCTACCAGCCTGGATTGTTTTTTTTTTTCTTTTAAAAAACAAACAAACATGCAAAATGTATCCTTCCATGCAAAGCATACAATGTATCTTTTTTAAAAAAAGAGGAAAAAAGTGAAGCATTCACCACTTATTAAGTAGAAACTGACAGACATGACATGCACGATGATCAATATTTCCTGCTTTCCTGAACAAGGGCACAATATATTCACCATAAATAACAATTCAACCCAAACTCTGCTTTAACCATATGCAAATATACTTTTTGAATTAGTCGATATAACAATAGTGATTGTTTGTTTCGCATGATGGCAGATTACTAATAATAGTTACAAGAAATATCTTAAACTTGACATCCTGGACTCGGGGTTTGGCTTGGGCCTGCTGGCGGCTGTTTGAACGCTACGTGACGGGCAGCGATGGAGCAAATTATCACTGGAATATGAAAAACATGTGCATTTGTGTTCAACACGTGAAGGACGATTGTTGAACATATTTGGATTCACCATGCATTGGATCATAGTCGCATTTTCAGGCTTTTACCTGCAAGGCTGCAGGAATTTTAGACAATGAGTTATGAAAATATAGAAAAGGTGCACATGCACAGGCTTTAAAGTGACCTGAAATAAAAAACCTCACACGCCTGTAAAACAAGAGGCCAGCATGAAACGCACTTGCATGCACGTTTTGGGGGATAATTTATGATTAAGTTACATGCAAAGAAAAAAAATAATATTATTTTTGGATCCATATCAGCGCGCACGGACAGACTTTAGTGCAGATAAAAACATTCTGTCCAAGGAGTGAATAACCATCATAGAACCTCCCTTTTAAAATGCCCTTTCCACACTTTATTAATCAATATTTTAAGAGACAAACATCCTGAAGTCTGAATATGAAGGCTTCACTTCCTAAAGCTAAAAACCGATGAGAGCAAGACAATAAGACAACAAAGCAACATGGTGCCAAAAACAGCCAAACATAATAATACAGCAGGCTTATAAAACAGCTTCATGTGGGCGGATTAAAGCCTGACTTTACTTGGAAATTAAAAAACAAAACTTAAAAACAACAATATCGTAATATGCAAATCAAATATATGCTACAGGACTATTTAACCCCTAATAAACCAGAGCAAACTGTCCCACAATGTGTTTTCATCCAAGGAAAGCAAAAAGTCTAAATTCTCAGTACGCAAAGTAAACATATCGATGATTGCTCTGCAAAACCAGGGAGAGGTATTTTTATTTGTTTTGTTTTGGGGATGTCTAAACTGAGCAGACAATAGTGAATGAAATCAAACACTCGTAGATTGTATGCGTGTACGTATACACTGCAAAAAATAAACGTATATTCTGTTTTGGAGAATTAAAGGCTTGCTTTGTTGCTAAAACTGCAGTAAAGTGAGGTGACTTTTGCACACTGGCATTCACCCATTTCCAGCATTTTCTGGAAAAGGGAGTTCCTGTGCGTAAAATCACTATTCCCTACTCGTTTTTATTTATTCAAATGTCTTTTATTGTTTTTAATGCTGCTACAAAATGGAATGAAGTGAAAACATTTACAGATATGTGACTTTTAAAAGGAAAAGATGATCCTAGGGCTACTAAGAAGCCTGCTTGGCGTGTTAAAAAGTGTATTTTTTTGCAGTGCGCACAGGCTCTTATTATAATTCAGAGGCTGAAATGGTGTCATTTCCTCCAGACATCCCTGTTTTGCTGTGGGGTTAGAGGCCAAGCCCAGGCGGTAGCGGCCTGTCTGTGCCTCCATTGTCTGCTGCTTATTTAGCGCTCAACATTAATCTGCGCTTCCCCTCACAAGTGAGAAACAATCGCAGCATGAGAGTGGCCTGTCTAATTACATCTTTCACTCCCAACTTTCACTTCAGCAGCCCGATGTGATGGGCCCTTTGTGCTGGGGCCATGTGGGACAGGAGCACAGGGCGTGCAGGTAGATTTTTTTGGGATGAGATTTTATTTAAATAGCTCAAACTAAAGGAGAGGATATAGTTGGAATAAAAAGAAGCTGCCCCCCAAAATGTCCTAAAGCTGGGATGTGGCATTTTCTGACTATGTGCGCATATGAGTTGCATCTACGCGTTTTTTACACAAACAGCAAAGTAATATTTAGGCTAAGACTACACTGCAATTACTTTGCAGTTTGCACAAAGCCTGTGTTTGACAAGTGAAAAGTCAAAGACAGAATGTTTCCTGCAGGACAAAACCAGGATTAGTCTCGAGTTTAAATTAAAGGTTGCGTCAAACACATATTAAAACAACTATTTGAGCAGCAGGTTATTGTTGCAACCTTCAAAGCTTCCAAAAAATAAAAAAAACATAGCCAAAGCCGCCATAGTTTTAAAAAATCGGAATAATCCGTGATAGAATATACAAATAATTAAATTCTACAACAAAGTATGCGCCCATGTGTTCATTTTAGAAATGTGGGTCCACTCTACTTCCCCAAAAACTACAAGATCAGACAATGCATGGCTGTACTAATAAAAAGAAAGCAGCTGTCTGACTTTCTAACTGGATTGTTCAAAGGCTCCTCACTCAGTCTGAGTCTTGCAGCTCCTCTGGTCCTCCTCGGTGCCCCCTTCTCTTTTTACGCGCAGCTCCCGGTTCAAACGCCAGCGGAGGACCGGCTGAGCTCATCCCTGCAGCCCCGGCTGGCGTCCTGGGAGGAGGAATAGAAACTTAACGCTGGTCAGCAAAGTTACTCAAAGTTTTGTCTTTGGCGCGACTCAGTATCCTGAGCACCGTGCACAAAACAGTTTGTTTGCATCACTGATTTCTTTTAAAGGGATATGGACCCAGTTTCTTGGTCGACCGCAGCGTCACGACAGGCGAACATGAGAACATCAAAAATACTTAACACACATCTCTGCGCGTTTTTGGAATCAGACAGGGAGAGACTCTTTGGCTGTCACATTTCACTTTTGATGCATTTTGTGGCCAATTATGAGACTGGAAGCAGCATGTCACATTAGACGCATCCTGCAAATAAAGTGCTTCTTTCACCATGGAACCAGGGATCTGTTGCTGCTGGAGATTTGAGAGATTATAGTTTTGAAATTAGATCATAATAATTATAACAAATATGCAGTGAGTCCATCCTTAGCTCCACATGTGAGATTGCAGGTGTTGTTTTACGCATTTAACCTTGGCCAGGACAAGCTGGCTTTAACTAACTCAGTCAAACTGACCTTACAACTGTTAGAATAACCTTTAATGCAGATACCGTGTAGTACTAATGCTTAGAACAGTATTTTAATGATAGATTTCCAGATGATATTTCCTACACATGTTGCCTCATAGATATCCATGTCCCGGATCCCCAAACACACCAACATTAGGCCTTCTTACCCAATATAATATGATTTTTTTCATATTTGCCTTCAAATGAGCACCGTTTTAGTTGTTTTAGTGTTAATACTAAACTGGATGAACCTGTGGGTGTCTCAACAGTTTCGACAATGGAACTTGTCTACACATAACATATGATGTAATGCATTAAAATATAGTAAAAAAAAATGCACTATTCCTCGTTTTAATTGGGAATCCCTCCCTGCCCTGCAAGCGAGGAACCCCGGGGGTCCCCACAGCCCTCTCTGACAGCCGATGCTTCAATCTGCCATTGTTTTAATCACACAAACAAGCTGATGGATGCGCATCGTGTTTTCTTTTGCAAACTAAAAACACGCAAAAAAAAAAAATAAGTTACAGCTTCATAAACACAGATGAAATATTGGGAGTATGTGGGAGCATGCACTGGATTTAAATTAGGCTTCTCCCTCCGTCAGCCCAGGACTCTTTCCCTTTACTAAGGCGAGGATGGGCGTTTGTGGACTGCTCTGGAGTCTGCGTCACGTGTCCCGGTTTCTGCCACGCCATTGGTCCAAGGCACGTGTCTGGGAGGACGGTGGGAAAACGTCACTCGGGGGGCTCGTATTGAAAATAAGAACAAAACTCCAGAGTGAGAGTATTAGAGCATCAGTTTAGGAGCCTCTTTATTTACCCTTAGTTTAGTTTAGGTGTAGGCATTACTGAGCACACTGAAATCGGATAACACTAAATTGGATAGTGCGCAAATGGCACACGTTTTTAGATCTGCGATATCAGTTGTAACCCGAGATTGAGGGAATATATGTCAAAAAGTATGCTTTTCTCAGAGGACACTGGCGCAAGGCTTTGCATGGTGTCCAAGGCACTCACTAGTATCTGACTTTATTTTTTTTTTATATATTCCACGCGTGCATTTTTATTTTTATTTTTTATTTTTGTACAATTGAATTTCCCCCGAAGTTCTTTGCGAATTTTATTGCAGCGAAGAGAGCGATAAAGGGGTTAAAGAGAGTAAAGCGGGGAAAGTGAATCAGTATGGAAGAAAATGATCACGGCAACAGAGACGTGGTGGAGCGGCAGGAGTCGGCGGATGAATCCAACAGAGCCATCCTTCCCCTGTTACAGGCGCCGGGGAACCTGCAGATCCCTCACCGGGTCACCAATTTCTTCATCGACAACATCCTGCGGCCGGATTTCGGCCGGAAAAAGGACGGTGGCGCAAACCGAGAAGAGAGTAGCCTGGCGTCGCGGGAGAGCAGCCACAACAGCCCCGACGCCCCTCAGACCGAGCCGGTGGGGAACACGGTGCCGGCGGAGGGGACCTCCACCCCACACACGGTCACCGGGACTAAGAAGCCCGCTATAGCCGCCAAGGAGCCCCTGAAACCTCGCGGGGAGAGCGGAGACCAGTGCCTAAGCTCAGACTCAGACAGTTCCCAAGCCAGCTCAAACCCTCAGCAGAACCAGAACATGCTGTGGCCAGCCTGGGTCTACTGCACCAGATACTCGGACAGGCCTTCTTCAGGTTGGTGGCACCGTGTTTTTTACTATACCGTATTCTCGGTAACCTGAAATACCCCGTAACACTGACCCCGGATGCCTTGACCGACTTCTCCCGAGTAGAGCAGCGCAGCGTGCTGAACGGCGCTGGATGATAATTTTACGCAACATAAATCCATTAAAAAAAAAATAAGAAATATGATTTAATTCATAACGTAAATCTTGTGGTAGAGTGTACCGGCAGCATGCCTTTGTAAAATGTAGGAAAAATAAATGAATAAAAGGGAAAGAAAAATTGGGTTTCGGTGCGAGGAGGCCTATTTTAAATGCAAACTAAAAAGAAAAATATATTTGTTTAAATAAGTAAAACTCAACTTACATCTTTATTTCTTTAATGCATTTTTAATCTTCAACAAAATACATTAAAAACTGTTTAAAAGTAAAAAAAAATTTAGCTTTTACGCACAGATTTTTTTCTAAACTAAAATGCTGCCATTCAGGCAGTGTTGTCGTATATTTCCTCGGGTTATGAATATGATAATAGTGGGGTCCTACACAGAGCAAACAGAAGCGCGCTGACATGCTGCATGTCTCTCAGAGAATCTGCACAAAAATGGAATTGTAGTAGCTGTTTTGCTGCTTAGGAGCGTTGGGCGAGTCTTGTTTTGGGATGAATTAAAAATGCATCTGTTTGCAGAATGGATGCATGCATGGCTCATGTGTATGCTCCAAGTTTTTTTTTTAGTATTATTTTTTAGTTTATTGTTGCGAGAAAACAGATGCAACAACTCGCCACGCTGTAGAAAAGTTAATACGACGAGTATATATGTTACTATCTATGAAAAGTGGGGTACAACTTGTTCTCATGCATTATGTAACGCTGTATGGAGTGGCGTAGGCGACTACTACGAGTTGTAGAGCTGCACAGTTTTTATATGGGCTGCTTGGAAGAAAAAAAAAAAAAGCACACACATACACACATGCACAAGCTGACTGATGAAGATAAAGATTCGGCCTGTGTTCTGTGGCTTCATTAATGTTTTGGAGGAGGGAACCAAACACCACAGCTGCACAAAAACAGGCCTCAGATGGAAAATTAACGTGTATCTAATGTGTGCTGTTTGGATTCTCTTCACGTTTGTCCATTGAGGAGCTTTTCAAGTGACCCACAAAAACAAAAAATGCAAAGTAGCTGCATTCAACTGCATTCTGTATTTCAAAACAGTGTGGCAGTGATGTTTTTCTCCAAGTGTTGTCCTATTGGTTCATAATTCCTTATTACTACAGGCAGTGTCAGTATGTGTGTGTGTGTGTGTGTGTGTGTGTGCGTGTGTGTGCACTCGTACGTATATGTGTGTAAGCGAGGCAGAAGGATAGGAACAGGGAGGGAGGGGAGCTTTTGCTTCTTGGGTGTTTTTTTTTTTTTCCAATGGACGTGTAAACATTAAACAATCAGTGCTCCGATATATATATGTTTTTTTTTTTTTCTATAAATGAGTCCAGGAATAAATACAACGTAATTTTGTGAATTGGTGCATAATTAAAACTTCTAAGGATTATAGTCACATAATTACAATAGACATCTGAAAGGGTATTTGTTCACTTATTTCTCAGTTTTGCAGATTAAAATTAGTTTAAAAAAATCTAGGGTACATTTTCTTATACATTAGACGTTACGCTCCTGTTTTGGATGCATTTGCAGCCCCTGTTCTAAATTAAAAGTATTAAAATACAATAATAGTAATACGTGGGTTGAGTAATACAATGAAAACAACTGCATTTTATTTTTTTTAAATCCCTGAAGTTGTTATTAAGCCGTTTGCCTGATCTCTGCGCACGTTTTATAAGTTCCACATATTCATAAGCATGTTTGGATACTAATAAACCAATATATGTGTCTGTTACCCCCCTCTTCCCCACACTGCAGGGCCAAGATCACGCAAACCAAAGAAGAAAACGACCAGCAAAGAGGACAAGCGACCACGGACGGCCTTCACAGCAGAGCAGCTGCAAAGACTAAAATCGGAGTTTCAGACAAACCGGTATCTGACCGAGCAGAGGCGGCAGAACCTGGCGCAGGAGCTGGGCCTCAACGAGTCCCAGATCAAGATCTGGTTTCAGAACAAGAGGGCCAAAATCAAGAAGGCTAGTGGCGCTAAGAACACTCTGGCCTTGCACCTGATGGCACAGGGACTGTACAATCACGCCACCGTCACGTCGAAAGACGAAAAATCAGACAGCGATTGATTTCCAGAGAAGTCACAGCAGCCTCCAGACGAAAAAGAACCTATAGTAATCCTATGATAGATTTTTTATAGAGATATCACATTCAAAACTACAGGAATATTTACAGCAGATACAAATACCGCAAAGTTATATTACTATCACTATAATACTGACCCACTACAGGAAATAACTAAAAAAAAAAAGAGGACTGCAAAGAGTCCCTACAGGCATATTTAATGGTCTCCATAGGTTCCTATAGGAATATTATAGGGTTTTTCGTGATATGGGAGGTTTTTGTTAAGCCTACAATGCAATAATTTCATCGAATAAAAGGGCCAGTGTAGAGTATACCAGCATAAATTGTTTAAAAAAAAAATAAGAGAGAGATATTTCTGCAATATCACGTCTATAAAAGATGTTGTATAAAGGTATGTTTTCATTGTTTGTCGTCCCCCCCCTCAAACCCCCCCAGGAGGTACACATGCTTACACCCATCATTTTTCTATAGGCCTACCATGATTGTCATCATTTTACATTGAACTAACTGGCACATGACGTTTCGATCTGTCAGTGAAGTGAACAAACTGAAGTCCAAAGAATATTTTTCTGCTGCATCCAGGCTACTGTGAATTTAAATAAATGCTAACACCAGTTTTTATTTCCATGCTTGTTGGTTTCCTTGGTTGTGTTTTAATGTGAAAAACCGGACAGAGGAAGTGTTTTTTTTTTTTTTGATTGTCACTTGCAGACCTAAATTGGGCAGACAATGAATTTTGATACGTTTTTTAAAAGAAAAAAAAAGACAGGAAGTGTTTATTATTATTATAATAAGTGACTGAGAGAGGTAGCGATTTTTTTCTAACACGCCACTGAACTAAAATGCTAAGCTAGGCCTTGCTTCTATGTATGTGGTCGTCTCATAGCCTTTAAACAAATATGTGCGTGCTCCCTTCGTTCTACCAATGCATCAGTGCAGCTATTATAGTTTGAACTAGCAATATGAATCATTTTTTTTGTAGCTTAACTGATTGAAGGCTATAATGCTGCCTATAAAGTCACAGAACAACTCTGTAGCATAAAGACAATGATGACAACCATTCTGAGAATAGACTATAAAAGCAGGTTATTGGATGTTCTTGTTAAATCTTTCTCTATATACAGTTTTATTACATATCCATTTATCATAAAAGAAGGCAAAACCGTCAGTGACTGTATTACAAATGTTGGAAATCTCTTATCGTTGTTGAAAGGACTTCATATGTGTATTTATATAGATTATATTGAGAAAAAAAATCTATCCAATGACCAGTGTTGCTTTAGAGTAGATATCTGAGGTGTTTACACTGCTTGTTTATCTTGCAATAACTTCTTTTTGTTTTCTTTTTTTTTTTTGTGAATGAAAATAGTTTATGGGGCCTTTGCATGAAAGCTGCAATTTGTTGTACTTGGGCAAATAACTGTGTTTATAAACTTTGGTCTTTATCGAGGGGAGTATGATCGAGCTAAGTTTTAGACTGTATCCATACCAAATTGTGGACTTTTTGCCTTTCAAAGTGTTTTTGTTGTGTATCTGCAAAAAGTGTGTGTGAATTAAAATCCACCAAACAGAAACACACTTTGCCTTAAAGTTCAAGTGTGAACTTTTTATGAAACAGAACTGTGCCGAATCAGAGAAGCAGTATTACTTCAAATGCAGACTATTCAAGTTTAATGCCTTTATGAAAAACTGCTGGTACGACATTATGAATTTACTCATCAGCGTATATCTATCTATATATGAACATGTTTAAATAAAATTACAACACAGAGTTGTAGAATACAATGCTATTTTTTATTTTATGTTGGAAGTATTCTTTGGTATAAATGTACATAATTTGTATCATGTATTAATTGTGTAATTAACTGCCTCCTGAAAACTGCAAAAGAAGAGTAAATAAACCTTGAAGATTATACACAAACAAGTCCCTAGCATCTTTATGTGCAGAAAAAGTTCATATAAAACACAGAGAAAACAAAGTGAGGCCTGGCTGAAGCAATAAGTGTGACCTTCAATCAATGAAGAGCTTCTGCAGGCATTATAATCAAGAAAATACAAATGCATTACTGGCTAAAACTGTCTTGAATAGAGAAATATATACAAAAATAGTTTTAAATAAATACTGCCAGATGTCAAATATTCACAAATGCAATCACAATTATTATTAATGTGCATAGCATGACAATCCTTTGCATGCAAACTCCCACTCATTCTATGGGCGGTTCACATTCACGGAGGATCAAATTCATGGGTTTTCAGATTAAAACATTTGCGAAAGCATCCAAACATTATGCAAGGGAAAGCCTTGAACAATTCCCAGGCATGTTTCCTCAACAATGCCTTATCTGCATTTCCATACTTGCACCGCTAGTCTTTGAACGCCATGTCTAACGGCCAGTGACTAGCATTAGAGCAGATAGGGCTGCTCCCAGCACTGTCTCCACGACGGTCAGTCTTCCTCGCCGCTTCTGAAAAGAGCCTGTGCTTCTATCGCAAGGCAGGAATGGGAGTCGAAAGGAGAGAGTGAGAGGGGAGGGAGGGGGTGAGAGAAAGAGAGACACACACCAGAGAGAGAGAGAAAGAGAGAGAGAGCAATGAAGGTCAAAGCCTGTCATGGCTGCAGGTGGCTGGTTTCCCCCCTCCCGCCCCTCGGTAACCCATTCTCCACACACAGCTTTCTCACTCACTAACTCGGCACTCGCATGCACACACATACACACACATCTTACTATCACTTGGTTTTATTTTATTCTTGCCTGGCACGCACACATCCCCATACACTTCATTCATTTCTGTTCCTCCTCACATGCACACATACCCCAGTTGTTTTGGTCCTTCATTCAGCGCATCAATAGGAACTTTCATCAAAATATTCACCGGCAGAGAAGCTCCCTGAAGTTCAGATAGGGACACCAATGCATGAACAATAGCTGGAGCTATACGGCAACATGGGCACAGTCTCCTGGAACAAAAGCTTTTTATCGGAGAATAATTTGTCTCATCAGGAAAAAGTGAGATTCAGGTGGTAAATTGACCAGAAGTGGTCCTTGTTTAGGCCTCTATCAGCTTCACGCAACTGAAAACGTCTCCGCTGCTGTGAAAACATAATATATGACAGCATAAATCATCAGTAATCTGAAGACATAACATTGAGGAATGCACATCTCCTTTGGAATAGGATGCACGAGTTGTAAAAATGCCTGGAATAAAAGTTATTTTCTGGAGTATTGCTGACAATTTCACAAAGTTCTCATGCTGTAAAAAATGGAAGTGAGCACAGGATACATCAGGAAAGTATCAATGTCTACCTCTAAACACAAAAGGGCCCCATCCTGCTATGACCTCTCCTACCATCCTCCCCCTCCCCTACTGTGTCATTTACCCAGTTTCTAAATGCTTCCTACGGCCAGAGTGGAATCTGCTCAGAGGTGCCTAGGCTTTGTGGCGGAAACATAATTAAAGTGGTGAAAGATGTAAAAGGTGAAGAATGGGGATGACATCAGGCCAATTTCACACTTGGCACTCGAATGGCTAGGTCCAAGCCAGGACTCTTGCCTCGCAACACAGATCAAAGCCCACTGTCACCGCACCAGTGCAGGAAAAAAAGAGGCAAAAGGACACCTAACTATGCTAATCCCCAGGACGAATATATTTTAATCTTGTTAGAATACAAGTTAATGCCGTGGCTCAGTGACTGAACTTTCTGGCAAGAATGAGAGGTGGACAGAATTACTTTTACCTTTTCTACATGAGGTGCCTCTGTCTGGCACCGGATAAACAGCCAGAGTCTGAACAAACTTTCTTTTGGGCAAACTCAGCACATTATCAAGCTGCATACTGTACAAGCTGCAGATAGCAGTGGCAAGCCAAAGAAAAGGCAAGCAACAGTTTTCATTAGGAACAACGATAGAGGAAAAAAAAAAAAAAAAAAAAAAACAACCCCAGTGGCTGTGTCAGTGACCCCGTCTGAAGCCCCACTAGGGCACCTAACATGCAAAGGAAATGAGTATTTTGTGGACTGGTTTGTCCCCTCTCACATTGAGCCCTCCTCTCTCAAAAGCACCTTGGTAACCCTTGATCTCTCATGTATGGAAGTCAGGGCACTGGGGCCTGCAGAAGTTGACTAGGCAGACAATAGCAAGCGGATGCTTTCTGCAGAAGTCACACCCAGGCAACTCTCATTTCACACACCGTGTTTGAGCGACCCTTGTAAAGAGATGCAAGACTTTTCAATAAAGATTCTTTTTGTTCACTTAACGAAATTCAGGAAAAACAATCTCCATGTGCTTTTTCCCATGTAGCGACCAGAGCTGGGTTCTTTAGCGGACCGTTTCTGCTCAGGGTTAGAATTAAAACATGAAATCTTGCATTAAATTTCACAAAGTTGTTTTTAATGTGGTATGACATGCAGTATTTCTCGCCTACACTGACTGAAACATGCATGTGTCAAAAACAATTTTTCTTTTTTCCATTTTTGGGGGAAAAAAAGTAGAAACAGTAATGATTGAAAATATTAAATATTTTTTTTATGAAGTGTTAATATTTGTTTTGTAAATCTAGTTCATTTCAGATGATGAAACCGGTTGCATCATTTGTTTCAGTTACACTTTGACTTTTTTCTTTCAGACTGCGTTTATACAACACTGACTGCAGCTTTGGTAGAATTATATGGAATGAGTTACACTGCTAATTGTGATTCAATAGATAACAACAAATAACAAAACCACTTTTACTGAAAACTAGCACAAACCATAATGTACCTTTATATTTAGCAAACGGAAGTAGATATTCTTCACTGAACGGAATAATAATTTTAACCAATCTGTATTCAATAGACTGTTTATTTTTTTTAAAGGCTGTAACCTATCATTATCATTTCAAATTGCCATCTGTTTACATTTATCACGAGTAAAATGATTGTTCTGGCTGTAAAAATGACTGCAATTTTTAAATGCCTTATTTTGAAAATTAACACATTTAATTTATGATATAATGAAACAAAGAGAAGCTGTAAATCCTAAGTTTAGGAACTAAACCCAGTAAATCTTTGGCATTTTGCACTGATAAATGACTTACTGTTCATCAGAATCGCAGAAGTAAAATGTGTCTTTTAACTAATCAACCAATTGTGTTCGCACTAAATATCCTGAAAATACCAGTAATCATAGAAATATTGTTTGTATAAAACATGCCACACTTAAACTTTATGTCTATGTAATGGCAAATCAAAATCAATATGAGAAATGTAATAATAAAACTCATTATAATGTCTTCAGCAATAACTTCACAAATGTCTGACGTTTGAATTGGAAGAAAGTTTTAGATATAGCTCATTAGAAAGATGTTATCCACCTGGGCATTGCTTGTGGAAATGAGTGTTCCTCTGTCTAATAGTGCAGTGTATCTGTAAAGTTGGATCATTTTCAACTACTGTAACACTGAGGGTTGCACTGAAACACTTTCATGACTCTCTGGCTGTTTGCCCATGTAGCATGTACAGTAACCATCCTAACGAAGGTTTTTTCAAATCCTCAAGTGCATTTGTGCTGAAATATTTACAGACGACTTCTTTTCTGCTCCCTGAGTCTCTGAAAGCATTTCAAGTTAAAATGTGGGCTAAATTTGAGCTAAAATAAGTATGCAACAAAACAAAACCTTCATTATAAACAAGCTTTAAAAAACAAGATCTGACTCCACAAAATGGCACAGAGAAAATATCTTTTTCTGACACCTTTTTATACCTTAAAGCGGTGTTTGGGGTGTTATACTATATCTGTGATGCACTGAAATAAACAATGCTGAATACCTACCGAAATCTGTACCAACTCCATGTTTGAGACTGGTTCTAAAAACACTCAGTGCTCTGGAGAAAACAAATGCACGCAAAGGTATCAAAGCTACACGCTGTAATGTGAAATGGTGCATTATAATTTCATAATTCATAATATAGGGGAGTTTATGCATTGAAAAACTAGATCTCTTCAGCAGAAATACAGAAGTTTGTTCTGTTTCTTGGTTTATCTTACAATCGTCTTCTTCTATAAACTAAATTAAGATGTACAATGTACAGTCCTGCCATTTCTGGCCTTTGTTACTGAGTTTGTGTTGCTTGCTGACACAGCTAGACAGGGTCAAGGATACATCTGACTCACCTCAGGCCCCCTGCTCTCCCCGGGGACCGGCCTGTCACTCACTTTGTGGTTACGCATCATAACTGACAGAGGCACAAAGTGAGAGCTCGATGCTGCATCAACAGCAGCAACATCATCACCAAAACCCATCCTTAGCATGACATCTTCCTCCTAGTCCACCACCAGCTCTCTGCACTGTGGAGAGGAAGGAAATACACACATTCACACCAAGAGCCAATAATAAAGTGTCATTCAGTGGGAGTAGGAAGACCTAAAAATAGATGATTTGGACATTTACCTTAAAATTCTCCACACTGCAGTTTGGATGTGGGATGCCTCGCGATAGAGTTGTTATGAAGTGGCAGCCAGACCTGCAAAGGTTTAAAATGATTGGGTGTAATTTTCAGAGGGTTTATTGAGGCTGAATACACACATCTACGCTCTGTGATCCATTCTAAATGGGTCTCTAGCTCATTGAAACAGCGTTGGGTTGGTGTAGCGTATAGCCTCTAATTGGTATTAAGTAGATGACATAATAAGCATGTGCATAGAGCTGTTTGACTAAGAGCAAAGGGTTTCAATGACCACTGATCACAGCACTTTCTTCTTCCTACATTAAAAATGAATATAGTCACTGGAATACTGTACTGTACCACTTCAGAATACAAATGATGCAATAGCAAGTGCCTACAATTCAAACGAAGACACATTACAACAAAAACATATTTACAGTATATGAATAATATAGCTTATTTTCAAATCTGGGATTCCACAGAGCAGCAAATCCTGTGATAATCAAGTGTGAGTGCCTGTTCCCCGTGCCAGGCTGCAACCGATAATTTGGAGAATAAAATGGCAGCCGGCCAAAGACATGGGTGAAGAGTTCAAAAATGTCAACCATTTCCATTATATTGTAGTAATAGTAACAGTGAATCCATAAAAAGCATATTTAGTATAGACGATTTTTTTATTTTGTTTTCCATGCTATGAAAATGGTCGCCTGCGTTTCGCTAATTCATTTTGTCGGGTGCATTTCATTTTTTAGCATCCAGAAAGGAATATTCGGGAGATTTTGGTTCAGACAAATTGTGGCTAGAAATACAGCACCATTGAGAAGTGGTGGTTTTGGATAAAGCGCTGACAAAAGAGGTTAACCCCTCACTGATTTCAGCCCAATCTACCTGTCTAGACTTCTTTGGATTCTACATTGTTCTCAGACGGCCGAATACACCAAAAATAATCATCTCAGTTTGACTTGGCATACAAGGCGAGCTGCGGCTCAGTCGACCGTGCCTCAGCTCGCAGTAGTGGGCGTCTCTCTCTTTCTCCCTCTCACTCATTTTGCTGCATGCTGCCATTTTAACTGTTCCTGAGTGGCAGCCGAGAGGGCGGGGTTGGTAGTGGCGGCCATGATGGTGGAATCACTACACCCACTCCTGAGGAACAGCCTCAACATCAAAGCAATTCACACATTGGGTTATGTTGTGATTCAGGCCAAAAGCAGGGACTCCAGGTACAGGAGGAAGCATGACGTGATAAATAAGAGCCGTGTGAACATTCACTGTATCTACAGAGAAACAGTTTTATTACAACATCCGAACTATGCAAAAAAAAAAAAAAAAAAAATAGTTCTAGAGTCATCTGTTTTGTGACAGTTGTGTTTTAAAATTAAAAATTACACATCAATAGTAGGCCAGCACAATAATACACATCTTTGCATCAATACTGTATGATGTGGTTAGAGTCTACCCTAGAAGATTTTGTTCAGATATGTATTGCTTAATGCTTTGGCATACTGTAGCATATAGTTGCCAATGTTTTTCATTATATCTTGCTTGTATAAGCATAGAATTTGCACAAACAAGAGGAAAGTAAATTATTCGAAAAGCTGCACACATACAGAAAAATACTTTCATTCACTGAAATATAAAATCATAATTTTGAAAAGACAATAAAGAGTTAAATATACAAAATAAAATCACAGGGTGTCTGCCCGAAGTAAAAAACTGCCTTAATAATAACAATTCATTAAAGAAGAGTATTAATCAGCAAAGTACGTCACCAAGAAACTGCCTGTTGAGTATAACATTTAACAAGATTTGACATAACAAAAAGATTACTTACTGTGCATGAGAAATAAAATGTCCAAAATTGTATCAAAATAAAAAAAAACTATAATGAATCCCAAAATTAAAATAAAAAAATAAATAAATCATCCTTCCAAGAGTCACCGTGAGATCAAATGAAATAAAGCAAACAAAAAGAAAATTCTCAAGAACGTTGTGTTTTCCAAGTTAAAAGGCAAAGGAATTTGTCAGCTATTTTTTTGTCTGTTTTCCTGACACTGTGTGGCCAAACTTGAAATGTCATAGAATTATTAACATTCAAAAGAGGAAGTTTGCCTACAAATTCATGCCTGTGGTCCCTCACAGCGGATTGTGTATTATGTGGGTCACATATGTACTGCCGCCTCATTTCCCCACCCCCAATGCAGAAAATTAAAAAAGGAAAAAAATGTCTTCCTTGGATGACCAGAGTGGCTCCTAACCAACTACATTTGAGGTCAAAGTTCATTATGTCCCCTTGGCAACACCCGGGCAACAAGCAACGGTGTCTAGACAGGTCATGGTATCCCCCCTATGCCCAACCACCCCACCACCCCCTGGCTCTTTCCGGAAGGAGGTGTCAGCAGCAGCCAAGTGCAGGGTAAACAGGGCGGAGGGGGGGTGGCCTTTGGCCCTCGTGAGGTCGGATCAGCACCTCCACCCTCCACTGATCAAAGATGAGGATCCTCCATGCCAGGGCCTTGGTCAAAGGGGGCAGGGTCAGGAGATGAACTCTGCGTTTCTGTAATCTAGACGTGTCCAGACCCGATTGTCTTCTTTCACAGCCCAAAATGGACCCTTCCGGTGCCGCTGATTACATTAGGGAGGACAGCCTCCTTTCACTGGGGCGCCCGGACAAAAGAGGCGCTTCCGTGCCCCTCGCCATCTGGTCCCAAAATAACAGAAAAGGTCCCAGGAAAAAAAAAAGAAAAAAAAAGCCCAGCCAGCACACAGCCTTAAAATGAAAGGAACGCTGTTTGAATAGATGGGATGGCTGGACAGATAAGCAAACATACAGTAAAGCCTCACACATTTACGCAGAGATTGGAAGCCAATCTAAATCAGCAAATAAAGCAGTGTACAAGGGCTCCGATGAGCAGGTCTGCAAATCATTGATGGATTTAAGCAGAAATGGGATTCTGCTGTGCACCAAACAGAGAACTGTGCCACACGTACATCATTATTATTGCAAACTATCAATGCCCACAGGCTCTTCATCAGTTTAAACTAATCTATGTTGTACCACTGTGGATCCTGGATAGATCTGTGATGGAAATGAGAGGAAAAACTCTAATTTATGTGAGGTTTGAGTTTTTAATACAATACAGTCGATGAAAAGGTAAAAAATTAAGACAAAGGATAGGATTTTCAGAAGTGAATATAGTCAATCAGCATTGTTGTGTCACATAAGGTTGGATGCCAATTAGCAGTATCTGTAGCTGTATGTCTGTCAGATCTCTATTGGTTAGTTTTACCTTGTGCCAAGTCCACTTTGTGTGTCAAGTGTTTCACACATGACTTCTGATTCTTCTTTGCACATATCAAATCTTTTTTTTTTTTAAACTAACTGATGCAGCTGCTGTTTGGGCACCGATTATTTGGCCTAATTGCTGCTCATGTTGCCTTGAAAAACTCCCAGAAACCCAAGAGCTGATTACTCAACCCCTATTACAGCTGAAAAATGCTGCAAGCTGGCATTCCAAATAATATTACAAGCATTTCTAACATTGTTTGCAATTGTGATGAAGTGACTAACGCAAGAGAGTGAAGTTTATTGCTGTTTTTTTTTTTCCATGGGTGCAATCTAATACAAAGTGACAGTATTGAATAACAGCCTGTCAAATGAAAGTCTGGCTTTTAAAAGATGTTACTGCTAAAACAAACTGGACACATTTGCAGTTAAGTCTTTAGTCATTTAGACTTAGTCATTGGGGTTTATAAAGACCTGACATGAGATGATCGTAAGGTTGCGAATGGTACCGAAATGGGTATCTGGAACATTTTACATAACAGCCTCTGAGGTGCTAATCAGCAGAGCAGAAGTCTCTATTTCTTTCCTTTAAAGATTATGTCCCATTTCAAATCCAAAGTTCCAAATCCAAGCTGAAGTTGTAAAAATGTGGTCTGTTCAACTCAGCAGCCTCATTGTGGGCTTTAAATGTCCAACATGCAGGAACCTCAGGTAAGCTACACTGTGTTACACTGTCACAAAATGCAGAACTC
>JAOWBC010000812.1:6785107-6795904 GCA_028566105.1 Hypoplectrus providencianus | reverse complement strand
CGGGTATTTTCTTTAAATGTACTTGAACACGTTATTCTGCTTCATATTGTGTCTTGAAGTATTCATGAAACAAATAAAACCTTCTTCATAGAGTAGTCTATTTTATCACATGGATCAATTTCTACAAGATGAAAGCTTTGCTCATTTCAAGACAATAATCATTTACGACCTATAATCTGCGGATTAAATGTTGCTCCTGCTCCTCTCAGGCCCCGTCACTCCAGGAAACACTATTTGTAAATGTTTGTAAAACGCCTTTGCTGGCAACTTTCCTGGGAGTGAGCTGTGCCTTTATAGTGGGGAGTAGATGCTTCAAGCGCTCTTCAAGCATCAAGTATTATAGTTTTGGCTGGATCTCAGTGAATTGATTGATTAAATCATTTATTGCACACACATAAAGGAGTCGCTGCAGACACGTGTCTTGTTTTATGTATGAGTGCAACATATATTTTCTAAAAATGCAAGATAACTCCGTGCGTAAAAACCCTAGGATTCGTGCGTAAAGCCGTGGCACAGCGCAAAGACCGTTGGCACAGCGTCAATCCCCATGTGATAATGCTTATGCCACTGACAGATTACCCTTTAAAACAGCTGCAGCTCCTCTTTTTGGGGATGTATACACTCTAATTTGATGGCTTTAAAATGCCTTGTACGATAAGAACTATCTCACCTGTTTTAACTTACTCTGGCCTCCCGCTGGCCAAAGGTCATAAGTTCAAATTGCGTTTCAGTCCCAGTGTGGGGTGCCTAAAAAGCCCTTTCAAGTACATGTCACATTAGAGCCTTTTTTTGTGTTTTCCTGTAAATGCTGAATGAAAAGCATAAACTGAACCAGAAGTAACAACCACTGACCCTTTTTATATAAATCTATATAACAGCTCCAAAGCATTCAAGCCCTCTAGATAGACAAAAGTTCAGCCAGAGATGCCCCATATATTCCCATTTATCCAGGGGACTCCCGGCTGCTTTGTATGATTTTACACAGACCTGTTAACACAGCTGTTTATACAGCAGGTGGGGTGTTTTACTCAGATTGAAAGCCTTGCAGTCACATGTCACTCAGCATTCGCAGAAAATTAATAGAACTATTCCCCCTTTTTTATGCTGGGATCTCCTCGAGAATCCAAGGGGGGGTTCCTGAACCCCAGTTCGGGCATCGCATCCCCACGCGCCTGTAATTTCATGGTCTGCGCATATGAGAACCTATAGGTGTCTCACAGAGGGGGTGTGGGGAGGGCTGAGAGGGACGCCGAGCCCGCACGCACAGTGAATATTTCATCGGAGCTCGTGCTCATGCATGGTGCGAGGCACGGGTTCAGGGACTCCGGCGCGCGCCTTGGCTTCATCGCCACCAGCACCACCACCACCACCATCACCACCACCGGCATTTTATTATTACTGAGAAAATATCACCCAAGCGCCTTTAATAATTCACCAGCATCTGAGTGCTAAAAGTCATGCTGAAGAGACGCGGCATCCTGCAGCCTGGAAAAAAAAAAAAAAAAAAAAAATCAAGGCTACATCTCTCCCGATGTATTGTGAGCCTCGTTTTATCTGAACAGAGCGAGCCATGAGCTTTGATAACTAACTGGCTACATTAGGATGGAGTATTAAAAAGATGTCATCATCCATGCAAGTAAGGGCACCATCATCCCTGTGCGCCTTGCTCCTATAATTGACCGAGTCCCACCCATCTATGAAGTCCTGATAGTGTTCAGAACACTCTCAAAGACATGTCACTGTTTTCATGCACTGATGCACTCCATGCGAAAGGCTAAATTACAGCAGCCTGTGCGAGAAAATGTCTGAATGAGCCACGCCATGCCTGAATAAGCCCGGCTGTTTGAAGCGGTGCGCATCCCCTGCTCTCTGTATTCAGGGGCTGGAATAAAGAAAAAGGCGCCTAAAACAAGCTGGAATAGGCATCAAATACTGAATGTCCTCCCGAAATGGAATGTAACAGGAATGTGCGCATGTAAAAACAACAAATAGAGCCCCACAAAGATACAAATATAGATATGAGGAGAGGGGCACATTAATATTTTAAATACACTGTCACAATCATGAAGGCCGAGTGTCCTGACTGTCCGCCTGCACATCACTTCTCCAGCTGGATTTCTACATTCGCTTCCAGCCTGCAGCCTTTGAAAACTCCCGTTGCTGGTGCATAAAGCGCATCTGCTTTTACAGTGAAGTTAAAAGGCTCAGTGTGAAGAGTTCAGCAGCGGGTAAAACAGACTTCACTTAAGGTGCGCAATCAGTCTGACAAGGAGGTTGTTGCAGTGCGCAGTGATGGTGCGTTAGGAGACGGGCAGTAGGGGGGAAAGGGTTATTCTGTCTCCTTACCTGAGTCATTAGCCTGTCGGCACCGGTGTTCTCCTCATCCTTGAATATGATGTCTGTGTTATAATTGGGAGTCAGTTCTTTAAATCGCTCGGAGTTTCTTGTGATCTTGCCTTCGTATCTGCCGCTTGCCCCGAGGGTCTTCTCCGCCACGTTGGGGATGAACTGCTTGTACGCAAGAGGTGTCAGCTTCTTCGGGTGTCTTCTCCTGCCGTAGCCCCTGCCCGGTCCGCATCCCATCCCAGAGGACACCAAGGACAAGCAGATGAGACCGACCAATACGATTCTGGTCCAGAGCAGCATTTTGTGTCCTTTAAGATCTCAGACGAGTCGCCGCTGCTATCTCTACCGTCTGCCTCTCCCGGCTCTCGCAATGTCCTTGTCTCCTCCTCTACTTCGCCTTCGCCTGGTCTCTACTGTGGCAGGTGCGGAAATGAACGCCTCAGACAAATGGTAATAACGGGGCACATCGAAAGGAGGGTTAAAAAAAAAAAAGTAGTGAGGGAATTAAAAGCCACGGGATCTCTAGTCGAGCTGCAGCCGCTTGTGTGAGGCGACCGCTTTTACTGCTTTGTATTATAGCACCGATCTATAGCAGGGGAGGGATTTGATTGGCTCGCTTAGACAAACCCTCCTGATGTTATCCCACAAAAAAATCTTAAAAGATTTCTTCCACCTGAGGGTTAGCCTGTGTTGCGGGGAGGAGGGCTGTTCCATGGGAAAACATCAATTATAAACCGTCTTTTTTCACCCTCCCATTTTCCCAGTTTTCACAGGACAGACAGGAGCACTTGCTCGTGTGCTCAGATCTGAAGCAGTGCAGTTAGGTGAAGGGACTTCAATATGTGTGCGGTAATTGAACTAACTTTCCACACAGAACGCATTTCCCAAGAGAATAAAAACAGCTCGTGGACGCGCACTGCGCACACGGGTGCTGGATGAGTTTGCTATGACCTCGTGTTCGTCAAATAAATGAACAAACATGACACAGATTTTACTTGCTGCACAAATTATTAGTTTGGTGGGTTTTTTTTATTATTTCGAAACAGATTCTAACCTGAAGTTGCTTATGGCAAAGAAACGAGGATACGCGCACGGAGGTGACTTTGGCAACGTTTCTTGCCAATTATGTTTATCAACGTCGACACAAATCTTAGAAAACAAAACGGCATCTTGTTTTACTTCGACACAACTTAGTTCTATTAAACTTTGGTAAAACTTCATAATAAACCTGCACTACAATGTACGCATTGCGCGCACAGTGCGCCATTGGTGCACCAACTTTTTACGCGTCGAAGCATTGAAATCTTTAAATAATTATTTCATCAGATATGTCCAGACATATATTAATTCAATGACAGATTTCTCACATCCAGGACTCACATCACGAATAAACTTTAACAATGAAAGGTGCAACGAGAAAGACTGACAGTATAACGTGGATGAGGCTTCAGAGAGTGTATTCTGCTGTCCAGCCAATCCTTATTGAAGCCTATTTAGAGCCTTAAATGCTCTGCATGCATCTGTTCTGGGCCAACGATCACCCACAGACGCCCCTACACACCTGCCTTCCTTCCAAAGTCCACTTCATTTACAGATTAAGTCTGAGTAACTTCTGTATTTACTGTTTATAGTTTTGGCAAACGTGTTTGCGCCTAACTGTAACTTCCTCTTGTACTCTCCCCTTTTAGGAGGAGGGGAGGATGGTACAGCTTGCACTCATAGTTAACAGTAACACCCAGCATTTCGTGCATCAATATTACCTATATTTTATTTCAGTCACCATCCTGTCTGAGTTGTTTTTAGCTCAACACACTCATACAGTTATATTCCTGTGATTAGACCCAATTAAGGAATAGTTTAGTGTTAACAAACAAAACACCTTTGTATAGACATTCAAGGAATATCAGCGCCAGACAAAAGCACATATTTCAAGTGTTTCAGGAAGGAAAATTATTTGTGTGATAACAAACCAACAGTTAGACTAATTACAGGAAGAGGGGCTGTTTTGGGGCAACTTTAGCTCTCATCACACTGACAGTGTGGCACAGGTGCTCTGAAGTGAGGACAGATATGCCAGCCTTTGGTGTGGCTTCAGTCTCATTAAACCTCACTCTGGCTGACCTCCAGTCTGGTGTTGTTCAGTCTGTGCCAGGCGTGCTGCACCGTAACCAGGGCAGGTGAGACCGCCTGCCGTACACCAAGACCATGAACATCAAATCTTGGCCAAAAGATGGCCGTGCATTTGGCACGCTGCCATGTCAAGATACTCTTCTAGCAGTGATGGGTTTCATATCACTCAATTCCCTCTGTTTTTGCTAAATTACATGAAGATGGCTTTACTAGACATATTTCAGCGGTTGTTTCTGCAGTGGTACTGTTCAAACACAGAGGTGACAGCAGTTGTGGTGCCCTGAGGGACACTGGAGGCGCTGTTTGGCCCCAGGTCAGAGTCTTGGTTCAGGTGTCACAGCTCTGAGATAAAACCTGGCATGCCACACAAACACCTCAAAACCACAGAGGCAGGAGGAGGTGAAGCAGCGGAGAGTCCGCGGAGGTCTCAGTCCTAGATAATACTAATTATTATTTTTTATAGAGACTTCAAGGGGTTCTTTGTAACGAACCAAGTGACAAAATGTGATGCTAAGTGAAATCAATAATGCAGAGATTGCGATGAATAATGCAGCCCAGAGAGCAAGGTGTGCTGATGTGACTGACTGGATTTGAACTTGAGTTTCTTGCACAGAGGAAACCAACCATCTCTTCGCCCGACCTGGGGCAAATAGTATTTGCAAACATTACACTTCATGTTTGGTTTTGGCCTCCTCCAGTGCCAGATAGGTGGAGTTTCAGACTGAAGGCAATGATAACCACAGCAGACAGTTTAGACAATGAATCAAAATATTTAAGGTCAATTTGTTACATGCTAACTTATCTTGATACTGTCTCAAAAGCTTATACAAACAAATAAACTCAAAAGACTTGCAATACCTGCTGATTCCTGTTCTGGACTCAAACTGAGCCACTCCTGGTCAGGGTGAATGCATTCTTGGATGTAAACCCCCTGAACAGGCCACTGGGCTATTTTAGGGTCAAGACATGGACAAGAATAGTAAATCCACACACCTATGGACAATTTAGTTTGCACTTCAACTTCAGGATCCAAAGACATTTGCCAAATAAGGTTTGAAAGGCTTTCATAAGCCAAACATCCAAACCACAATAGAGCACTTAATCCTCCAATTTAAGTAAGAACAAGCAAATGGAAAAATTCCACCTGACAATACAAGTTTTAACCAAGTTTTCTGGAAACCCCTCTTTTGCAAAAGCTGAACATAACAAACTATATACAACTAAATTACCTGCTTTTGGAAATCCATATGTGTACTGCAATGGCGTATTCTGTTACTCTTTTATTTACATTGTCCTTGGTTTTGCATATGAAAGTGACACAGCAAAACGGAGGCTGATTTTATGAAATAATTCTGCAGGGATTGGGGGCATTACACAATTCATATTAAGCAGCCTGTTGCATGTGATGGCTAATCCAGCATAAGGCGTGAAAATGGCCAATGAGTCATCAGTTTTTGACTCCTTCTGTGTCACATCAAAACCCATGTGCCACCCCCAATAGAAACACAGAACTCACCTTACATCCCCTCACATAACCTTCTACTCAGTCTAAGACATCTACATCTGCTCTGTTACTCTTTCATTAGAAAGCTCCGACTTCAGCCTGACAATCAAGGGAATTAAGAGATATGCTTCAAATCAGACTAAATCCACACCCATGTTTGATTTCTTGTGCCACAGTCTCGATCAAGCACGAGCGAGATGCAACTAGAAGTGGTTGAGTGGAGTTTTACCAGTGTAAGTCCCCCCAATTACTGCTTTAAAGCCTCCTCCTGTCTGAATGTTTTGTAACATTGTTAGACGGATTAGAACTACAGAATAATCACGCACAAACATATAAGTAGTGTCAGGCTTTCAGTGTTGTTTTCCTTTGCTGCAAGTAGGTTTTCCTTTCTTTCAGCCCAGCAGAAAGCCGGCCATACCACAGCTCATTGTGGTTTAGTCTTGCAGGTGGGGTCCACATTCAAACCTTTATCCTGTTCTGAACTTTTGACAAACAGTTTTATAGCACAGACACGTTGCCGTCGATCCCGCGAACATGTGTACTCTTTTGTCAGCATTATAAAGTTGAATAATCTTCCTCTAAATGGTTTATCTAAGCCGCACGCATCGAGCATTATGAAGATGTAAAGAGTCAAAATTCAGCTGAACGGATTCATGTGCCCTGAGGCTACTCTGTCAAGCACAATGGAAATTTCACAATACTGTATCTGGAATCACAGCCCTCAGCGTGCCCCGGAGTCTGTAAAGGCATTTTATTTGCTCTCTCCAGCCGCTCCCAATACTTAAACATTAAACGCCAAGGCTAGACAGGCAAAACCACTTTGAACTGCGGTGCAGGGTGAACTCAGTGGGAGGGGAAGGAGGTGAGTGAGTGGAGAGCGGGGGGCTGGTGTGTGTGCGATACTCCACCAGGTGAGTCAGCGCTGGCCGCCGTGAAACACCATCGCAATCTCAGGCAGTGGTGACGGAGAAGGGAAGGGCTCGGGTTCATTGACATGTACTTGTGGCTGTTTACTTTCAGACATAACTCGAATAACTTAACATAACTGAAAGTTTCTGAGGAAAATTAAAACCAAAACAAGTAGTCTGTTATTGAGAAGCAGAATTGTGTGTGCTTTTACAGGGGGTTAGCCTAGCTTAGCATTAAGATGGATCCAAATGAAAAAGTCATATTAAAAAGAGGTTTGTGATGGATATCCAGGTCACAGAAACACCGGATTTTGACTCAGGAGACCACTGTAATTATCCCATGTAAAAGCAAGAGTCAATATTGACTAATGATGTAAAGTACCTTGTAATGCTTGGTGTTTATGTACTTGAGCTTTGACAACGCAGTGGCTGGACAACAGCAACATGGACTCTAAAAAAATGTTACTGTTTATGTCTAGAAGCCACCAAGAACCAATGCAAACAATTTAGCAAGCTAGCTGGTATTTAAATGTAGCAAATGCAAAACAATAATGACAGAGGAAATGAATTAGGTTGTTGGTCATATCAACATTTCTCTCAGACATGTTATAACACTACAGAAAAAAAATCTGTTCAATATTTTCACAGAAAAATCGACTTCCATAGATTCCGTCATTATGAAAACATCTGCAAACATGTCGCAACTTGTAAACTCCAAGTTATCCAAAAGTTTTGACTTCAACGTACTTGTTTTGATTTGTTGTTTTTAGGAATATTAGAAAAACTACTAGCTATGAAACTTGGTGGAAGGGTGTAGTAAGAAAAACCCACTCAATTTTGTGAAAGATTGTTCAAAAGCAATGCAGCAGTGGCGGCAATATTCCAAATTTTTACTCCAAAATCAATGGATTGTCTACTTTCCATATGAAAGCTCTATAATGTTTTTGCTAGGCCATCCCTGCCTGGCAAAGGCCCTCTGCAATCTTTACACTCCAAGTTTGTAACGCAGGCTTTCTGTTAAAATATTTAAATCTCAAGCCTAATCCGAGATAACCCTGATGACATAATCAGGGTTATTTTCTCAAACTTTAGAAAGCTCCCGTCAGAACCACAGAGAGCATTATTCTTTTCACAGGTTGAATTGACTGTGCTTGACACGTGAACTGAGATTCATGTCTAAAATTGGAGTGGCCTTTGAAAACAAGTGAAAGAAAAGTGCTTATAGGGTGAGATTATCTCAGAGCGGCAATTTTTGCTTGAGATTTTGACCCTCATTTCACAAAAGTCTGTAACAGGAACCTAATTCGTCATTCTTTTGGTAGAATTAAAGTGGAAATAAAAATCGTTCAACAAGGCCACAGGAAACTGTTTCGATCAAAACACCACCACTAACTCAAAAACAAAAAGTTGTGAAAAACTGACTGATGTATAGAGCTAATCAGGGTATCAGCTAAGCCAGTACCCTTCTCTGTGACAAGCAATCTGCTTCAACACGATCTCTTCAGCATTGGCTTTCATTAAAGTAAGGACACTGATTGTATCTCTCTAATGAGCCCTGAGTGCTTTTAGTTTGTGCCATTTCACCCTTGGCTATGAAAATGGAGGTTATAATTCCCTTCTGACTAAAATGAGTTGTAGGAAAACAACAAACAGCAGAAAGGTTAATCACTCCCCGTTAGCAGGCGACCACAGTACCCATGCAACCGCACTAACCACCTGAGTGTCTGCTAACATGCTGCTCAGGCATCCTTCTCCTCAATCAGCTCTTTCTCATCTGCCTTAATGATATCTGCAAAACACTGTGTCTGTCATCTGACTGACATACTTGTTTATTCGTTCTGTTGGCTTGTTAAATACAGATTACTTGCACATTTCACATCTCCCTAGTAAGAATAACTCTATTTTCTATCTCTGAACGTAATTTCCTGTGCTCTGGAAGTACATTTTCCCTTTTTATTTTAACCATTTGAAAGTCTTCTTGCTGCAGATATTGCCATTTATCAAAAAGAGGAAGTGCTGGGACGCTCCGTGATGTCACATTTTGGTTTAAATCAAAGTTGATAGCGATCACTTCCAGAGCAACTCATGTCCGTCCCCTTCAATGCGTTCATTCAAACTTTGCTAATCCAGGAAATTGCTGCCACTGATCAAAGTTATTGCCTGGAAGGAACAAGGAAGCTAAACAAAAGTGACACTGCTTGATATTTAATTATGAATTGTGGCTCTGGAGAGACACAGATCTTTGTCGGCTGGATATTTGAAGGCGTTTTAAAGTGGCAATTAATTCCATGTCTAATACTGTGGTCTGCATATTGATCACGGATCTTTGTGGGTAACAAATAATGTGAGATGCGTTGAGGCATACATACTCTATTATATCTGTTGATTTATTGAAATGTGTGTTATTCAGATCCTGTGAATTAAATATTTACTGCACCTGCTCCTGAATTTTGCTGAATGATATCAACTTAGTCGGAACAAAGTCTTTCCACTGGTTCAATACAGGACTTTGCATATATCATCAGGGTGGAGCTGGGTGTGAAAGCAGTGGAGTAATTGTAGTTTTTGCTCTTGTTAAGATGCAAATAATTTAAAGGTGGGAGAAACAGAACTGGTCTCCGATTTGCATTTTTGATTTAATTTCTCCCATTATGTTTGGGCTAGCGTATTAAAAATAGGTTTGTGTTTTAAAGTTTGCAAATCTGCATAAATAGTAGACTGCATTGGATGTGCAGAGAAATAGTACTTTGACTCTGGAGGCCTCTGTAATCATCCCATGTAAAACCACAGTTTAACACAGTTTAAGTCAACATTGACTAATAATGTAAAGTACGTTTTCAAACAAATCCATACCATGGTATTTTCCTAAACTTAACCAAGACATAATGTGTAAATTTACAATGTGGCCGTGGTCATTAGCCAAATGATGTAACCCTCTCCTTAGCAAAAAAAGAAGAACAGCCTTTCCTGAGCCACCTTGCTAACATTTATATGTATTGTTCGTTATCTGTGTGAAGGTGAAAGTGATGTATCTATTGAGCTCTAATACAAACAGACAAGGAAAAAGTACACACTTATCCTGTCAGCGCACTCAAAAATAAATTCATCTGATCAGAGGGTAACAAACAGAAAGTGAATCCTTCACCTGTAGTTATTCACACAAGCAGCAAAATGTCAAAACATGTCCAAATGTGCAAACTGACAAACACTCGACTGCCTCCGAGTGGGAATCTTTGACTCAGTGGATGTATGTGAGTGTGCATATGAGAGGGCACGTGCATGTACGATTGTAGCAGTGGGAATAACAGCCCAACAGGAGTTAATGAGGCGAGTGACTGACGGAGCAGCCTGCCTGTGTCAACAGAGTATGGAAGACAGTCTGGTTGGGGAGCTAAGCGTCTGAGAGAGCCCAGGTGAGGAGAGAGAGCGAGTTGGGAGCTGGTGTTGATGGGAAATGTCAAACGCTGCTCCGGAGGACGAGTCTGATTAGCACCCAAACTGCACTGCACCTCTCGCTCGCACCTTGGCGTTGACCCCTGCCTCTCGCAGCCCTTCCTCCACCGACACCCTGAATAACAAAATCCTCCTTGAGACATCTTCATTCATTTCTTTTAACAAGCAGAAACTCCCTGAGAAACTTCAAATACTTCAAAACCCTTTATGGTCGCTTCATAAAAATCAGCCAAACAATCAGCCACTGGGCTCTCATAACTATTTTTATTATTTGTTTAGCTGTCGGTTGTGTGGGTTAATTGTCTTGTGTGGCAGACGCGTCTGTTTGTGTCCCCTGGGAGAAAATATTGGATATTGTCCTGTGCTATAAACTCCTTTGATGTGTGATCAGATAGATAGATAGATAGATAGATAGATAGATAGATAGATAGATAGATAGATAGATAGATAGATAGA
>JAOWBC010000812.1:6769613-6784501 GCA_028566105.1 Hypoplectrus providencianus | reverse complement strand
GATGGATGGATGGATGGATGGATGGATAGATGGATGCATGCAGACATAACAGACTTGTGGCATCTTTCTTGGGCGTGTGTCTATTTGCAAAACAGACTCCCCCGTCTTACCACACAGCTTGTACTAACCTCATAAAAGAGGAAATCTGTCTATCTCCATAGGTTGTGCAATATGTCAATATATTGGTATGATGCCTCTTTTAGTGTGGTGGATTTGGGCGTGTCAGCACTCACACATAGAATGGGCCTGCCTTGTATTTGGCCGTTGATGGGACAAACCTGGAGGATGCCGACGTATATCACACTGAACAATGAAACGGTTTGATTTGTTATTTTTGGACTGTGCAACAGTCTGTGGGCCAGACAGTTACTCTTATCACTTGCCAGCGAGAGGACGTTGTGTCTTGTAGGATGATACTGAGTTTGATAAATCAAACCTGTCTCCATCATGCCAGGGAAACAGGACACAATCACAAGATTCAAACTGGAACATCCTGTTTTTAGTCCTCTGAAATTTAATGACAAAATATGAATGTGATTTACTCATGCCATCTTAAACAACACCTAGAAGAGTTTTCTAATCTGGCAGCAAGATATGAAAAATCTGTGTGTTTTATGTTCAATTTGTATGTCAGTTAATATTTGAAAATAGTTAATGAAACATTGTGGTTTGGGCTAAATTGACTGCTTTGTTGTCATTTGTCACTTCATTTTTTCCCCTAGCATTTTTATTAGCTCATGATTTACCCATTTGGTTAGATTTTCTTACAAATGTACTAATTGATTTTATTGTCACTTTGGCAAAATGCAGCAACGTGTAAGCACTTTATTAGCATATTAACTCCTTGTGAAGTGGATAGGGTGCACAAGTTTGCCATTAGTAGCACATTTACACATCTTAAATTATCACCCATTTTATAAATAAGGCCAACATTTCTTCTTTTAGCTTCTTGTGCTGTTAAATGCTCCACTATGCACACCATCTTTTCACAAACTTCCATTTGGTGATAAGGAAGTACAATCCAGTGTTTTCAGCTTCACTGAAAACCAGCCCATAATAAAAAGGACTAAAATATGGTAAAGAGCTGCCAGATTTGTTGTTACCCTCCTTGTGTTTGTCACTACAAGTGATCGCCGTAACATTCTATGTAATTATTTGATTTATTGCTAATAAAAAGAAATATATTGATAGCTGTATCTTCAGGTTTCAGCGCGTTATATCATGATACATAAAATTACATAATTGTCCTCTTTCTCCCTATTTGTCCCTTCACATGTGTACGAAATGGAGCCGGTTACATTCTTTCATGCTCCGCCAGGGTTCACACAGTCCACTGCTTCTCTTTCTCGATGCGTCTGTGCAGAGCTTGGTAAGCTGGGACTAATCCCGTCCTTCCACTGCAAATAAAACCCCGAGAACTAAATACATTTCAACACTACAAACAAGAAACTGGAACATTGCTTTAGGTGGGATATATGGAGTAGAAGGGGCTGCATGGGCATGTCAGAACAAGTCCCAAACATCATATTTCTTTGAGTTATCAGAGAAGGTCAGACTTTATGATGGGCCCAGCAGTTGTCTGGATGTTGGTTTATATTCTAAATTGAATAAGAGGTGAAAGTACAACCGAGCCTGTGTCTGGCAGCCCTTGTTGTACGTGAACTTCTCCCTACTTCCTGTCTGCAGGTGGGAAACTCCTCATCCTTTATCTTTACTGCCTCAGAGAACGGCTGCCCCGTCAGGAGCAGAGGGGAGGAGTTAGCGAGTTGAAAGTTTTGTTTTTTTTTTTGCTTGTGCTACTGCAGGGTGGAGAGCTTTATAAAAGGCTTAGATCACAGGTGAGGGGATCACAGAGGAGACTGTGCAGGTGTTTAAGGAGTGTACTGAAGGCTGTTTTAGTGGCGTGTACATATGAACATAATATCATATCGTACATTATCTTTCAGCTTTGTGAAGACGTGTTCTATCTGCAGATCAAAAGCACAGGAAACGGACTTGCTCACAGTGGGAATGATGGTTCTACCTTGCAGTGCAGCCAATCTCACAGAGATTATCTCGCTCAAGCCTCTTATTATTTAATAGCAGCACAGATTGATTATTGTTTAGTGCTGCTCAAATTGATGTTTATGCTTTGTTCTTACAGAAAAGGTGTTTTCCCACCTTAGATCATCTTTTGTTTCTCAAGTAACCTCACCTCACACCATTACTCATAAGAAAAGTCTACATTATGGTCATATTATAGGATATTTTTAGTCGCTACTTGGATCTGTTTCTGTGATTGCCTCATTTCAAGATTTATTATTTTTTTGTTCATCTTAGACACTATTCTGTTTCTCCATAATCTCACCAAACTATGAGGGGCCGGCTTCCACCGCAGAGTTTTTGGGAAGGTTGGGGCCGGTGTGAGACTTCGCCACATCCTCCGCTTGCGTAGCTCCCTGAAAACTGACAGGGCAGTGTGTAAAAACTCACCCACTCGCTACATTGTCGAGTAAGCTGCCGAAAAGACTGGAGCTCGGCGCTCAAAAATGTGTTGAATTTACTGCCATGAATGCTTTTTATTCAAATACGGAAAATCAGAGAGAGGGGTTTTTGTCCAAACAGGCGAAAGACTTAGACTTGAGGCTTCAGATATGTTTAAATGACAGACCTCATCTGTCATAATCAATTTTATGTAAATCTGCAGAAGGCAAGGTATGCTCTAAAAACCGTTTTGTCTACGGCTATGTCCCTGTCAGTGTGACTGTCTGGCTGGATGTCTGGGTCAGGGTTGAAATAATGTGCAGTGTGACGCATAGCAGGCCATTATAGGACGTAGATAGGCTGATCAGAGGTGTACTAAAGCTATCTGTTCTCTGAGCATTGGTCATGACCTGTTGGAGGTCGTTTATGCCCTTTGATGTGGATCAAGAAGCACTTGACCTCCTCCTGAAATCTGTTCTCATTAAAATCACAAATCACAGGTTTTAGCTGGTAAATCTTTATAAACATGGTTGTTTTCAGTCTTATCTTATCGAACCTTGTACCTTAAGCTGCGACTGAACCATAAAACATAAATGTCCCCTTCTTCCATCTGATTATTCTGTATGTCAGTAATTTCCACTGAATAGTCAGTGGTAGAACAAATGGCCATGCTTTGCGGTTAGAATTTCTAGTCTTGGTATTTCCTTTCAATAAAATAAATCTCCAAAATATGAACTTTCTGGGAAATAAGAGTCATTATTTAGTTATTTTTAAAAAGTCTGAAGAACATATGGTCCTAAAAGTAATGAAAGTCAAAAAAGTAACAATTAAAACTTTAAATCAGTATAACTGGAGTTGTATGGCTTTCACACAACCGCAGTGAATAATAATAATGTGGAGGTCAGCGCTGTTCTGATCCCTAAGCTATGTTAAGAGCCTTATTTTGCATTGAAAAGACATTTAAGGCACTAATATAAAAGTAGCAAGTGAATAAAATGGAGGTAATGGAGTCGGATCGATCTGCGGGAGAAGTTTGCATAAAATCATCTTCTGATAGTCCTGTCATTGTTGAAAAGGTGGTTGTTAACAGCTCGGAGACAGACTTTTAGAGAGGCGACTGCCGCAGTGCTTAAAGCACTTAAAGAGCAGCGAGTGCATCAAAGAAAAAAAAAAAAGAGTGAAAAAGGAGAAAGTGAACAACTTTAATGAGGGTATGATCAGTGTGCAGCCGCCGTTCTTGTCGTGTAGCGAGTGAGGAAGCTGGCAGTGCAAAGAATATAGACTTCTCCCCTGCTGCTCGCCATAATTTCCTCCCATAAGAGCACCTTACCTCACTTATGCACCTATATATCACTGCACCTGAATAAAAGGAGAAAGAAAGTGGAAGCAAGCAGAAAGGAATGTTAAAAGGAGAGGATGTAGGTGGGAAAGAGGGGGAGGATGATAAGAATACATAAAAGTATTACATTTTCTTAGTTTGTTTTATATAGCAAGGACATTATGAATCATTAAACAATAATCTTTCACAGTTCATTCACACAGCTTCTCAGAGTGAAGTCTTGTTTTTTCCTCATGAATGTGGAGGATCAGTCTGTGTGAGAGGATCAACAGATGATTTGGGGGCCAATAGGGGGCACTGGGGGCCTAATCCACAAGTTTGGGAGCAAGCAGTGGTTCAAGTAGCACCACACATGCCTTTTTCTTTTACTTCCCCACTATATAACACTGAGCCTACTTTGAACTGCTAAACTGAGAAAGATGAAAACTTCATGACTCTTGTGTCATTTGCTGAGATTAATCTGGGGCAAGGCGGCCTCGTGCAATCAATCTTCTGCGCTCGGTGAGACCGTGGACATGGCTGCTGCCGTCTGAACCATCATCAACGAGCCAGTGATGTCTAATCAGGCCTTGATTGGCACCCTGGGTAGAAACGGCCTGTAAATCAATCAGATGTGAAGTGCTGTTTCAAGGACTCAGTCAGCTCTGTGTGAGCATAGAGGCTTTCTCCACAATGTATGCATTTTTTTTGCATTTTTTTTTTTTTAAAAGAATCACCTCATTATTAGACTGTCCAACTTTGAAAAGCCTTCCCAATAATTATAACTCTTCTGCATCTGTGATGTATCAGGTGTGCTGAATTATGATAAAGCACATTGTTGTCACCAATTATTCCTGCGCAGAGAGATTGACCTGCTCTCCTTCTCTACCTCATGAGCTGTGGTTACCAATGGAAACAGTGCAAGGCTAACATTTACCCTCACCCCTTTGTGTGATGTATTGCAGTAAGAAAAAAAGATGAACAAAGCACAGTAGCATACTGTGTGTGTGTGTGTGTGTGTGTGTGTGAGAGAGAGAGAGAGAGAGAGAGAGAGAGAGAGAGAGAGAGAGAGAGAGAGAGAGCGAGAGGGAGACAAGGCTCTGCAGACACTGAACTTTCCCAACTAATGTATCTTTTGAGTCTGGTGGTGACAAAGATAAATTAGCCAAAGAAAGAGCGGGGGATGCTTCAACAGCAACCGACCCTCCGACACCAATTAGCAGATTGATTACGCGCCTGAGAGAAGCGGACGCTTGTCAATCAGCGCCACACAAGGGGAGCGACAGGAAGGAGCTGGCGTGGATGTACCTGGAATGTTAAAGGAACAAGAGGCTGCTCCAGGGGATCCATACAGAGGCACTGATCCATAGGACTGTGTAGCGCTCAACACTGACACACTGAAACAGCAAAGGTGCAAATACCACTATGCCACATGGAAGCCCGAATACCTTCAGAGGCAGCAAACTCAAATACCTGTATAACTGGAGGCACACAGGGCCTGTTGTGATGGCTGGTCATGCACCCAGCTTCCTGTACTCTGTGATCTGAGTGGATTACTGAAAACAGTAATTGTGCAGAAGGAGGTCTTTTCTGTGAGTGTGTGCGTGTGTGCATGCACAGATTATTTGCAAACATGTATATTCTTGTTCTGCTCATGCACACACACACATGCAGGCATATACATCCCCACGTTATCCATCAACTCCCGAGGGGCTGGGCAGTGCTGTCCTCTGGATGGTGACAGTCCTGTTCGCCTTCATTTAGCAAGGACACACCAGCAAGGACATGAAGTAAATAAACGCCAGCGGCTAAATTTAGTGCTGCCTGACACATGCAAACAGCACAAGAAGAGAGAGAGTTAGTTTTAACTCAGATACAAGAACTGCTGCTGTTTGAGGAGGTTCAAACTAGGTTACCTGCGTGCTGTCAATATCAAAAAGTGATGCAGCTCATTTGATGTATAACTTCACATGTGCAAAAACATGCATCCAGGCAAGTCAACAGTTAAAGTCCTGACAGCTCATTTCTGTTCAATAGGGCAGTTTAACTTGGAAAAGATAAGGGCACAATTAGATTTGGCTGAAGGAGGAAAGACCATTAGGTCCTGGTTCTCTGCCTCCCCCTCAGAATATATGGTCCACAGTCACTCTTAAAAGGATGAGACGATGACATCACCTCCATATTCAGAATACCTACTGCATGAAAGAATGAAAAAAAGGAAAGGAAACAGAAACCAATTTGTTAGATTAAACATTTCTCATGCAGCCGCATGATTTAGAAGGTCTGCTGACCGCAGTTGCACAAGGTTTTACCTCCCCTAAGACACAGCATTCTGTCAATCTGGCCCAGCCAGAATTTCTAATTATAGGCTGCAGACGCAAGAAGGTCAAAAGCTTATTAAAAGTCAAGATTAAAATTCCCAATGCATATTATAAGCTACCTCCTCCCCTGACTAGCAATTATTTGCTAACTCATGCCAGTATAGTGAGCAATATTTCTCAGGAGGAATATATTACGTGTGAGGTGAATGTGTGTGTGTCTGTAGGGTGGATAATAGTGTTATAAATGATAGCACTGACATCTGGTACAATCAACCTTTATTTATATCTCGGAGAGATCATTGAGGGCAGGCTCTCATTTACATGGATGCTGAGTTTACAGTTTAAAACATAAAATATACCGCCAACAAAAGGATAAAACAAATGAAAATGAAAAAAAATCAGTTGAACACTTGTATGGAAGGCAGGATAGAAATACCGGATTAAAAATAAATAAGCTGAATAAAAATGATGAAAATAAATTAAACAGCCATGGCCCTGAACTGTTCAAAGATTGGGAGAGCAGCACTTGTTTTGGTGATTTCACCAATGATGACCTGGGAGGTTCACCTGCTTCCTGTCCTGTCAAATCTTTCCAGTTTATAATGTTTCCAGGCAGGTTGCTTTCTTCTACTTGTTGTAAAAGTTGACAAGAGTAAGTCATTCACTGTGCTCCCTTTTTAAGATGGAGATTGTCACTGCTCGCTCCCTGCAAGGTAACAGTATGTCAATGTTTGCAGTTTTAGATTTAAACCACAACTCTACACCTTTAACATATTACTGACTAAATAAGCAACAATCACATTAAAGGTTCAGTGAATACCTTCTATGTCAAATAATTTAACAGTTTAACAGTCAAAACAAACCTGCAACCTCTATCGTGCTTACAATCATTGTAGCTAAACTCTGATTGATGCATATAAGTACACTGGGGTGTGTGACCATCCCCTGACGAGACAGTATTCGTATCGAATGTGCCCAGTGCAGGTTGTTATATAGTTGGATTTCAACTAGCTTATTTGTAGTCTGTTGGATAGCCAAGTGGTGTTAACCACACAAACGTTTTTGTCATTCATTCATTCAGACCAAGTAGAAAAGCTGGAACAAAAACCCAAATATTTAAAAAAATCCTCTGTGAAGTAAAAAGTATAAAGTTGATTGAGAAAGTTTGTTTTTGGTGCCTTTTAAACATAATTTCGGTTTATTACAACCTTCATTTTCTCCCCTGGGGGCTTCTTAAAACCTGTACTCTTTAGCAATGTGGCTGCATTCCTAGATGGTATGTGAAATGATGGGTAAAACCATGAAAATACCATCTAAGTTGTAAAATAAACAAAATTATCCTACATTTTTTCGTCCCACAAGGATCTGTTTGTCATTAAAAGGAGTGCACCTGACTACAGCACTGAGGAAGAAACTCTCAGTAAGCTTTAAGTTTAAAGGTAGCAGAACAGAACTTGACATGAGAAACATTTTAATTCAAGGCAAATGGAAAAACTGCGTGATCTGCTTCATGGCATGTCAGTATAGTTTCAGGCTGTCTGAAAGTCAAACCCTGGAGTAGCATGTTTTTGCACCAGGGAAGCAGCCTCACAGTGTCAAGCGGGGTCATCACAATAAACATTTTTTCCTCCTTCTTTCTCAGTGAGACTGCTTTACTCACCGTCTTTAAAGAACCACCCAAAAGATGTGTGGACAGACGCCTCAGTGGACCAGCTAAGCTGTTGCTAGCAGACATGGTCTGTTATGAACCAAGGCCATTTCAGTCAACAGGATCGATCTAGTTCAGGAAAAAAGTCTCCCCCTCTTTTCTTTTTTCTTCACTGGAAAGCTTCCAGCGGCATCTAATCACACCACTGCTCCTGTATAGATCCGAGTTCACCTTCCATTACTGCATCGTAGAGGCTGAATCATAATTGAAAAATTGATTACAGAATAATGACATGACACTTGTTTAATCAACTCACACAGAGCCAAGCAAATAAAGTTACACATGGGCATGCACACACTTTCTAGTGCGTGGATAATGAAAGCTGCAAGGTGAAAAGCACTTTATCAAATGAATGGCTGAAGCACTGCAGACCATAGTTATTATCAGTCCAGGCTGGAGGCTGAGACTCCTGTGAAGACCGGGATGCAGCTGAGAGTAATCTCTAACTGGATTTAATTGCTAGGTGGAGAACGGGTGTGGGGAGGGTGATGATTTGGGGGGGGATTGCCATATTTATGAAAGTAAACGTGATACTTCGCTTCCATGCTGCCTCTTCACATGTGGTTTCCAAATCTCAGGTCATCTTCCCTGCATCTGCTCCTCATGAAGGCAACTGCTGGGGAATAAAGTATTAATTATGGCTGTGTGGTTGAATGGTGTCTGGGGGTATCGGCGTGGCAGCACATTTTGAGCTTTGCCCTTCATAATTCCTGTATGTTTGAGCTCAGACACAGGACCGGGCATGTTTTTAAGTCTGCATTGATGCATTCAGGGTCTTGTGAAAACCCTGAAGAAAGTCATACATCTGTATTCATGTATTCACCATACAACAATGACCCTCTCTGTGGCTCCAAAATGGAATAACACAAGCTATGTGACATCCACACGCTGATCAATTTACTGCGCCACAGACATCATCTCAGTATCTTCCTGCATCCTCTGAATCTACATTGTGATAAAAATGGTCACTTGATATTTTGTGGTTGTTCACATTACATCATTTATGGCACCTGCTGGGGGGAAAAAAACCCTCTGGCTCACCACATTTCCATTATGGTAATTTCAAGTTTTGTTTTTGAATTTCCGAGTAGAGCTTGTCATCTACAGACTAAACCATACATTGGCTCACCTTGTTTTTAAGTTTCAATTTTAATTTCCTTTTGATGTGTTCTTCCACGTAGGAGAGGTAGTTTAATGCACAGGTATCAGTAGGAATTACAGGAGGGCTCCTGCACACCGTCAGCCACACTTTCTTGTGGCTTACTAAGTAGAGCTGGCTGCTGTCGAAGATGAAGGGCCACTGTGAAGTTTTACATAGATGATCATGCCTGATTTTTTTTTATGTTCTCTGCTCCAACCTTTGAACACAGGATGTGTTTCCAAGTCGAGTAATTAAGTCAGGGCACGGCCATTTTCATCCACAGTCTGTCAAAAGGCTTTGACGGAAAGTTACCAAATAATGAAAATGAAGGATCAATACTTTGCAATATTATATCCCTAGCTGCATTATTCTAAATGTGTGTGACTCAGTTGCAGTGATTACTTAAATTGTGTAATGAGGTCATCGAAGCAAACTTAATTCGAGCCAAGTTCTAAAACCGTTTTTTGCTTGGCTCATAATTCAGAAATGCCTCAGTTGAACCCATTGCTCTGCCTTTGCCAAAGAGGAAAGTATATTAAGGATTATAAATTGCAGAAAAAATAAATGACGGAGCACTTTTTGAAATGGAGTAAGTCTGAGAATGCGGCTACGTGTGTGTTTGTTTATGCGTGAAATTTAGTCCTGAGGATCCACTTATTGTTGTCACTTTAATGTCTTGTCTGCCTCATGGCAATAAAATGAGATTTGAGGACATCTGTCAACTTTTCATTTCCTGTGAGATGCTGACAGAAGAAGCCTTATAGGCAGGGCATTGTGTCAGATCTCCTGTCTTCCTCAAACATACCCCTGATAGACAAGATGTGCATTCTTCTAATTTTGCTGAATTTTTGTCATGTTGAAGATGAAGGTTTTCGCACCTTAACAAGTCCTATGGTAGTGAAAACAATGCTGAACTAGAGTTTTGGCATGGAGTTTACTTTGCCATACCTGCATGCAAACTTATAGCAAGACCTTAACCCTCTGTACAGAAAGTTTGTGCAAAAATGACCACTTTACCGGTGCTTATAAGAGTCTAGCATCATTAGCTGTTGCTTCATTAACCATATAAGCTGATCAGAGGACTTTAGCCACTGACATCATTCAGGGTTTTTTTCTGTTAGAAATGGAGATAAAGTACGAGCCACATGCCATCGTCTCATTTTCAAACCCAGCCTCCTCCACTAGTGTTGATCAAAGGCTGAGCTCTCCATGAAGCGCTTCACTTTAAAGTAATACATTTGTCAGGAGGAAACGCAGACGACATCTCAGTCGTTGTCAGTTTATTAGAGCGTGGCAGATGGAGTTGTGCCTCTGGTTGTGTGAGCTGTCAAGTGAGCTAAACGTTTGCATTAGCTACAGTTTACCTGCTGCTGTAACATGTACAGCATGAAATGAGACTCACTCTCAGCTGTAAATATGGATGTCAGTCGCGGACACTGACGGACTGACTAAGCAGCATTTGAATTGTTCAGTTTCTGGCTAGTTGGCTGTCTGCTAGCTTACTAATGATGGGGCTCCCAAAGGCATAATGTAAAAGCCCACAAAATTCCTACAATTTAAGATACCTTTGTTGTACAAAGCAAAACAGTTTTGTTAGTTTTATTTTTCCTTTAAAAGCAGAACGATAATAGGTGCTTACACATGCTTTGGAGGTAAAGAGTGCAAGACTAGTGTTAAGGAAACTAAATACCTAAAGGTTGAAATTATGGAAAAGTTCTGGTTTTGGTGAAATGTCAAGGCAGCAACCATGCTGTTCCTTGTTAGTTTTTTGTGAATTAAATGTTAAATGGACGGCACTTATTAAGATCTTTTCTAGTTTTGCAACTTCACTAAAGACAGCATTCATTCACCCATTTACAAACACATCCATACACTACTGGTCAATGCTACCCTATATGGTGCCACCTGGAATCCATTTACACACTGATAAACACAGAATTGGGATCAGTTAGGGGTTCAGTATTTAGCCCATTGATACTTCTACATGTAGGTTGCCATGAAATTAGATTATTTCTTTTGATGCATTTATGTAAGCAGCACTTTAATTTCTTCAAGATACTGTTTATTTTACATATAAAATACAATATGTGCCTCATGTGGTGGAGTAGACATTTAAAATATCACATGTATCACATATGTAATGTACAAGCAGCTTTGAATTGTATACAGTACCTGAGTTACTATGCTTTCCATGGCTGAATATGTGCATATATCAGCAATCAACCAAAATGAGTTTGAAAACAGTGGCATATCAGATATCAGAAAAAAAATCCAATATTGTGCTTCCTGAATAAAAAGTTTAATATCGACGTAGTTGCTACAAGAGCCTATCGTACAAATATAAAATAATACAATTTCAACTGATGCATTCAGTATCAACATTTTGCGACTTGGCAAGTATGCTAATTAATGACGTTTCCTAATTAGGTACAAACATAATTTGTCTGGGTTGCTGTGTAATTTGCAGACTGGAAGACTGAACAGATTCTCTGGCTGCCGTCGCTGTTTCAGCTCCAGTGATGCCTCAGAGCATCTCTGCCTCACTGGCAGCAGGGTATCAATGATGTAATGCTCATCCAGAGACAAATACAGATATATGATATTACATCATCGCTACTAAACCTGGGTAGAGAGCACACACACGTGCATACTGTACACTACCGCACACACACACACACACACTCCCACAAACACATTTAGGATAATTAAGCTTTTGCTGCTCAGCCTCCATTGTTGACATTCAGCAGCCTTTCAGAACTTTTGAATGTGGTGCTAATTTGGCAACGACGGTGCCTTTTTATCATTTAGCAGATGCTTTTCAATCATGTGTAATGCTGTAGGGGAAAATGAGTATCTCAGGATAGTCTAGAGGAGTTTGGTAAGTTGGTGGATTTTGGGGGGAAATGAGGAAGCTTTCAATGTGTCTACACTCAGGGTGGGAATGACAAGACCAGGGTGCAGGAAGAAGCAATTATATCCCCTGAAGAGTTGTTTGACAGTTTTATAGTGCAACATCTATTTTCTCTATCCTCCATATCGACATCTGTCTGGGGAAAAGAGTGCCATTAGTTCCTCTAAAACACATCTCAATAATTAATGTTATGCTTTGGAAAATGACTGAATATGGTGGATAGAAATGTTGTAGTTGGGCCATTGTTTTCGCACTGGTCTGAAGTAAGTATCAGCCTCTATTTTCATAACACGCTTGAGGGTATTAAATGTTCTTGACATGTTCTTACATGTTTAATATGAGGCGCTAAGAAAGATAAATGCTACTTATGACATGTGTAAATCATTTTAAAAGCTTTCAATGCTCAAATGACAAGTATTTTTTTTAAATATAATTACATATTTTAAAGTCTGTGAACAAAAACAAAACAAGATCAATAACTGTAAGATAAAATTTATTACGGAACATCCACAATGATATGTTTTGCACACATAAAAGATTATATCAACTGAAGGCTTCTGCTGCAGTGGCAATTTATTATTTAAAATATCATGGGCCTCATTACGGAAAAATATCCAAACTGTTTTATCATAAAGATCAAATACAGAGAAAAAAAACTGTCTTCCAATTCCAATTCCTTAACTCATCACTCTGTCCTTTCTTAACAGTCATAACTGTAAATTGTATTCTTCATTCAGCAGTCGTCCTTTGATTAGAATATACCAGGTAGTTATTCTGGTTAGACAAGACAGAAAAATGTCAATGACTCTTACTTACCCTATGGACAAAAATAGACAAATGTTCTATTTTGGTTAAGAGGAATCTGATTGAATTGTATTACTTTGAATTAATATAGATTTTTAAATCATTTGCAGTCTTTATATTCCTATTAATGCATGGTCTTGGAAATTCAATGCATCATACATTGATACAGTTGCATTTTGGTCTTCATATTGTTCTTTGTTGTCATTGTCAGACCCAACGACAGTGCTTTTATTTTTAGAAAAGGGTCATACCATCAGTTTTGTAACAGCTAGATGTATATCCCAAGAGAATATTTAAAAAGCAAAAATCTAAATGAAGTCAGGAAACATGTTTCTGTAGCACCAAAAATGCAGGATGCCTTGTAAGGACTTCAGAATTAATACCTTTCTCTAATGAGGCCTCATATCTGTAAAGACAAACCGCAGCTTTGTTATATTCACATTTCTATCACTCTCATATTTGTTACTTTTTCAATTAAAAATGAAGTTTAGCATTTCAAGCTGTTTCTGCAACACCTACTTCTCCTCATATGTGAGTCTAAATTTCTTTCTTGCTTATCTGTTCTGCTGCAGAGCTGCAGAAGGAAATGAAGCACCTCAGTGAGGCCTTATGTACTTTAATTACACAAGAGATAAGGAAGAGTTTCCAGATATTGGCGTCCAGGACAGCAAATATTTACCTCTCCCTGCTAACAAGCCTGCCAAAGTACAATTACACTCTAACTTCCGAGAAATTGCTTCCAACAGTATATCGTGAGAAAGCCCAAGTGTCATTACGTTTAACGTATGCTCCAAGGAAGATGGAATTAAAATCAATACCAAATTTTTTACTTCATTAAAAAAACAAAAACAATAATTGCTTGCATCCAAAATATTTCTTCATATATTATAGACATAAAAGTTATTGTCCGTACACTTGACCTATGTAATTTTAGCTGATGTAGTACTTTAATTAGCACTCAGACTTTCACAATAAAATACCAAATCCAGCATGAGCAGCATGTTGCATCGAAGATAATTTTTGGTTATTGAAATTAGATCAGTGGTCTATTTAAAGTTGTAAATGCATTTGAGAGCAGACACAAGCTGTAAATAAAGTTATAATATCTCCAGTCAGATCAGTGAGTAAGCAGACAGCATTTCCTCACGCTGTTTGAATCACCTCGGGTCACAGACTCTCGGCCAAGTGGCTTCCTCTTTTCTCAACCGTGTGTTACAGTTTAAATACCGTAGAACTACATAAATCACATTATATTGCATCCAGTGCCTACAGTGTGCAATTCGAGATGTTATTAATTAGCACAGCAGGATTTGGATCGATAAGACATTCCTGTGAGATTTGTCAGAGCCTGCAACATACAAGATTTTCATTCCAGAATCGGATGCTGGAAAAAAAAGGGCTGCACATCTGTCTTTGGAGGTGTAGTTTCACCATTAGAGGTCCTTCCTACAGTTTAAAAAAACACTGTTGCACTTTGAATGTAAAGATTTGGAATTAGGAGGATGTTAGCATTGTAAATATGTAGTGCTATTTTGAAAACAAAAAAAAAAGTTTGTTTGACAGAAAAACTTCAGAAATCTTTGGCTGAACGTGTATCTCCTGGTGCATCATTACAAAACTCACATTATGCAGTCAATGCACGCATGTCCCTTTCCCTGATTCATTTTTTCATCTTAATTTTCATATTGAAGTCACTTAGACATCGTATAAAAGAAGACCTGAGTTGATAAAAATGTTGATGTTCATCTGTGGAACCTTCAATTACCTTTAGTTTACATAGTATGAAATAAAGCTAGAAAATAATATAAACTGTATATAATGTAATTTCATATTAAAGTATGTACAGTATAATAATTACTCTAATATAACTCATAATTTATGTTTGACTTGTATATACAATAATATTATATTACATTACATTAAATGTGTAATTGATTACATACATTCTTTATTGATTTGCACACTGGTTAAAAGCATTGTCAATAATGCGTACTTTTAGTAGGCAGTTCAACTTTCTAAATGTTGTATTTACAAACCAAGTGGCAACTTCATACTTGCAGTGTTGTAGTGTTGGATAAGGCCAACTTCTGCCTCTAAAACAGCATTATTCTATCAAGGATTTAAGGAAGTGCTCAATTCATAAGATGCAGGGATGTGCAGCTTAGTGGAGGATTCATTTTGAGAAAGTGTTTTATGTGACCACGTAAAGTAACAACCTGAAA
>JAOWBC010000812.1:6743020-6769513 GCA_028566105.1 Hypoplectrus providencianus | reverse complement strand
TAAGACATTCCTGTGAGATTTGTCAGAGCCTGCAACATACAAGATTTTCATTCCAGAATCGGATGCTGGAAAAAAAAAGGGCTGCACATCTGTCTTTGGAGGTGTAGTTTCACCATTAGAGGTCCTTCCTGCGGTTAAAAAAACACTGTGGCACTTTGAATGTAAAGATTTGGAATTGGGAGGATGTTAGCATTGTAAATATGTAGTGCTATTTTGAAAACAAAAAAAAAAGTTTATTGTTTGACAGAAAAACTCACTATATTGCTCAATATAGTGAGTATATAATATGAAGAGTTGATAAAAATGTTGATGTTCATCTGTGGAACCTTCAATTACCAGTATTTTTCATTAGTAGTTTATATAGTGTGAAAATAAGATAGAAAATGATGTAAAATGTATATAAAGTAATTTATATTATAGTATGTAGAGTAAGAACCAGCTTCTCATAATTTATGCTTGACTGGTATATACAATAACATTATATTTACATTACATTAAATATGTAATACATATACATACATACATTCTTTACTGATTTGCACAGAGAATGGTTAAAAGCATTGTCAAAATGCATACCAACAAATACTTTTAGTAGGCAGTTCAACTTTTTAAATACCAAGTGGCAACTTTATACTTACAGTGTTGTAGTGTTGGATAAGGCTAACTTCTGCCTCTAGAACAGCATTATTCTATCAAGGATTTAAGAAAGTGCTTAATTCATAAGGTGCAGGGATGTGCAGCTTAGTGGAGGATTCATTTTGAGAAAGTGTTTTATGTGACCACGTAAAGTAACAACCTGAAAGGGGTGTTTGTGGCTATGGAGCCGTGCAATGTTAAGGTGTTTCGATGATAACGCAGTGTAACTCTTGCTCATCTGCTGCATCAGTCGTGTTGAGTCGTGTGTCCTGAAGTGGCCTTAAGCACGTCACTGAGCTGCTATTGTCTCCACAGTTCCCATCAGTTAGTTTAATCCAAAGGTCTGCCACTAATTGGATGTTTATTGAGCTGAAACTGTTCAAATTCAAGTCACTGCACTTTAAAAATGCCACGGTTGCTGGAGCTGACGCTGGCATCAGCAATCATATCGTGTTCAAAGTTGCCTAAATCACACGTTTTGCCCTTTCTTACATTTCGAAAGTAAATGCTGACTCACTGTCTGCAGGATCAAGTTGTGAGTACGGACAGGAAGATGTACCTAATAAAGTGGCCGCAGTGTTTACATGCAGAGAGGAAAAAGCAGCTTGTCTCGGCCCACCTAGCATTTTCCCACCAAACTCAATTCCTAAGTATATTGTTATGAGGCATAAACTTCCTTATAGGCGTCAATGTACAGCTTGTGTAACCAGTGAGAGTTTCTCACAATTATGTGTGAGTGTCATCACTGTTTAGCAGAATACCCTGTAATATTATTTCTTCTCACCGTGAATTAGGGACTATGAAAATTACAGGCTGGAGGTCTGCCTCGCAGTTTTATGAACTTTAAGTGCTGATATTGATGGAAGGGTAATGGTAGTCCTCGGCCCTGAGTGTAAATAGTATCTAAGGTGATTACTCTTTTATCACGCGGAGGAAAAGGTGGAGAAGCACTTAAAGCGAAAGATAAAAAGTGACAGAGGGCCCCAGACTGAGAACATGAATTCCATAAGCCTGGTTTGGCGTCTTTTGGTTACTTGAGGTTTGTTTTTGTGATGTTATCGGTCCTAGTTTTTACTTGAATATGAAACAGTTTATTCTGCTTAAATAAAAAATAAAAATAGTGCTACTATAAAGTAGCTCAAAACAGCTCAGTAATACTAATCCAAAAAATATAATGTATAATATTACATTGGTGGCATTTTCCTGCATGAATGCTTTGAGTTAAAATCACAGAAAATACTCTTATACCTTTAGCAGTAACACCTGTGTAATATGTTTTTAGTGCTAAACCAAAGTTCATCCAGTTTTAAAGTGAAAGGCCTAAAAAAACTTGTTTTTAAGATCTATTTAAGCTACATTTTCCACCTTTTGTTGATTTGTATCTCATATCTTATTTTTCATGTTGTCTTGAATTTAAAGTCCCTAATCCTCTTGTCTTAATGTCTGCAGTATTTTATGAGGTGTAATCAAAGACAAATTTCCAGTATTGATTCCTCTTTTATGTTGGTAGACTTTCTGGCTGTGCTGCTGCACATAAACCCTCCTGCACAAAGATATACACAGACAAACATAGCCAAACTCAATAATCTTAGAATGAAAAGGCATAAAAACTCATTATGCACATCCACATTCCGGTATGGGACATTTACATTTAAACTAAATTATTGAAATAATAGATGGACTGATGTTTTTTATTTGGATATTAAAAACAGACATAAAAAACAGATTGGAGATTAGGACATGAATTTGTGATGCAACACTTATTTCTAATATGGATAACTGTGTTGCAACAAAACAAACAATCATCTTAAACATCAAATACATTATGTAAATACACTAGTTATGGCTGCATACATTTAATATATATTTGTATTCAATATACAAATGGATGTGACCTCACAAGTCCTATAATAAACTCCAGAGTTAATGCTTGTATTCTTATATGCCCCCCTGTATGTGTAATACAAGTGGCTGCAGATGAAGATAAACATTTTTTAATACTTTTTATTATTATTAAAGTGCACTGTTACTGCAAAATGCCTTTAAAAAAAAAAAAGGTAAAATTCAATATACTGTTAGTCAAAAACAACAAACAGCCTCCAAACTGCACTTCTTAGGCTGCCGTGTCCTGCACTCTGAGTGCTGTTCATGCGATCTTAAGATCTGGCAGTGGTCCACGATCTGTTCAGCATCGCTCCACAGCTGAGGACTCCCCGTCACAGAAAAGCGAGAACCCAATCTGAAAGTTGCTCCCCTTCGCTACATCTCCGATCAATCTGCCTGGCAGCTCCTCTGTTCGCGGTTAAGCAGCTGTTAAATTATTTTGGTTAATTTATATCTGGAGGCTCTTGTTACTCAGAACTCCCTCTCTTGACACCCATGTCGAGGGGTTAAGATTTTTGATTTTCATCAGTGAGCCGTGCCCCCTCCCTCCCTCCCACTCTTGCATTTGGCCTCCTCTCTCTGGGAAGCTGAACATATAGCTGATATCTTTCAATCAAGAGCTCTCCTGTCCTTGCAATCACAGTGTCATTGTTCGTCTCATGTTGTGGAAAGCTCTTTTGACAGAGCGCTGTGATGAATCACCTGGCTAAGGCTTTTGGAAAAGAAGCCTTCAGATCCCATCGCCCTCTTTTTCATAGAGTTGGGGAAAAAAACAACATTCAATTCATTTCTCCTGCTCTTTCATGTCTTCTGCCGCTTTTTTCGTACACACACAGTGTTTTAAAAGTTATTCACTGCGAACCCTCCTCTTTTCTTCTCGCTGGGCTTCGCAAAGCAAATATCTGGCGGGTTTAGTTCATAAAGGAAGCGCTTTTACTTGCTTAAGGTGCTGACGGCAAGGCACACTCTGTTATGTTGGAGGCTTAGAAAAACAAAACTTTGCAGGGTAATTCTCAGCCGCCAAATTAAGTGGCAGAGGCTTCTAATTCTTCCCCGCTTGCCCTGTGGAAAAACGAATCCCTTCACTCTTTTGTCCAATAATCTGTAGCAATGTGGAGAAACTTGTGCTCTTTTTCAAGTTTGTCATGAAATTCTGCTGGGGTTTTTTTTCTCTTATATCAACTGCTAAAAGTGAAAAGAGGGACAAATATAAACTTGCAGGAGCAGCGTGTGAGCACATGATCAGGTCCAGGGTGAGTGTTTTTCAAAAGGCTGAACACATCATAGAAGAAACCGACTGTGGGAGAAGTGCAAATGACACTCCCTCAAACCAGGCAAAGAGAGTGATTTAGAGCACCTGTGATTTCACTACAGGAGGGCACAATGTGCTCTCAAAGCCTGTCAATGATCACTCATTCCCTGCACAAGGCTGATTAAAAAAGCTGTTGTACATATGCGGCGTATGTCAGTATTTAAATCATGACAAGCGACGGATTAGCCAGAGCATTTGCCTGTGATTAGAAAGCATCTTGTTAGGTTTGTAGCAGCTCTATCAGAGGGGTTGGGCAAAGGTGAGGGATGTCATGCATGGCAGCCGAAGGGAATTTATAGATCCAGACGCATTGTACCTGCCAGCTGTGCAGCGATCACTCCGCCCAATCCTCCAAATGCAGACATAACAAGCTTCCTGAGTGATGGGATACAAACTTTTGGACCGGCCTCCAAAAGCTTAACCCTAACCAAACACTGCAAACTTCAATGACATACAGATCAAACCATATAAATTCTGATATATTTATACATCAAGAAATTCCTGACCACACCAAACACTCAAGTCATCTGCCAAACGCCTCAGGGCATGGCTTTTTGTACACGGCAGGGCAATTAAAACACCTTATTGCAGCTGTATACAACACAGAGAAATATGAATGTGTTCTTGATTAATGTTGTTTGGATGAGCAAGTATTGCATACACAATACAACACTGGATATAAGACAAATGCTAGTTTGTGCAGATTTGAAGGTCGGAAGTTTTCTTAATACCTCATTTAAAAACCCGACTTTGTATTTTCAAAGAGCCTCTTCCTATTTCTTGCAGCCTAAAATGTCTTGAATACAGGGCATGTTTCAACATTTCAGCGAGCGCAACTACTATTTTGTCACGACTGTTTTTTACACGTTCTTTCATGGCGATATTGAATAAAGCCATCCGTACAATTAAGGCGCAGAAGCTTCAGCAATGTGAAGTTCGGAGACCTGGACAAACCCTTTGCTGTCTGCAGCGGGGAGGCCTGACACCTGGGCAAACACTGCAGCCCAATGATCTGTCATCAGCTATGGAAACCAGCACCAACCTGGTCGCTTTTGTCAGCGCACAAAAGAAAATGCCTCAAATTAATTTAGCACTCGGCATTCATCTTCTGTTGAGGCTTAAGACCTCATCTAAGCTTGCGAAACAGCAAGGGGCTCATGGGGCTTCATGTAAGAATTTTGGCTCATAGGTGAAGCCAAACACTGTTAAGACGTGACATGTTGACTGTTTAGTGAAGTATGTGTATCCTGTTAATTCAGACAGTTGGTAATACCTGGGATCTACGAAGCCCTCAGATGTACTTCTGTGTGCACCCTCCTTCTCTGATCTCTTTTACTCAGCCTTTCCTCCACAATGCCAGCCTTCTCTCTCCCACAGACAACTTCAAACAGAGCTTTGCCAATTCGAGATTAGGTTGAGTATTGCACTGATGACTTCTAAGGCCCTCCATGATGACATGTTGAGGTTTGTGGTAGCTGTCCCTGTGACGCATCGCTCAGACCCGAAGTAAATATTCACACCGTCTGGAATGCAAATGATTAATATTGTACTTTTTGGATGTAGTCATGTGATCAGTTTTTACATCAAAAATGCATCACAACACTTAAAGTTAATGATTTTCCCAATTTAGCTAAGAAACACACACATTCACCCTAGATACATTCTTTATCTGAAATTAAATCAGAAGCACTTTTTTCCATCTGGCATTTAGTCCCCTTTAAAAAAAAAAATCAATTTCATGTAGGCAGCTATCAAAATTGCTTAATTGAACTGGATTTAGTCATCCATGAGATTTAAATCACAAGGGACTTCCTGATTAAATAAAAGATAAGGGAAATTGAAAAAGACCAGAGCAGAAAAATATCTGTCTGTAGCAAGATTTGTTTTTTCATGGTTAACAGACAAATGAAGAGAGAGCCATCAGTGGTTAAATTCAACAAACACAAGCTTGAGTTTACTGAAAGTTTTTAATCTGATAATAATGTTTTGAATAATCCCCTCAAGTATTTTTGGAATAACAGTAGTACAATCCTGACTTTCAGTAATTTTTACTGTTACAAATGTATGTTTTAAGAAGAACATAATGCTAAAACCTTAACTACTGTGCTTCTGATGCCTAAACTGAAACACATGCAGGCTGCAGAATGCAAAACCCAAATGTTTTGTAATTTTTGCACATTTCTTTCCAGTATTTTGTTTCTGTACTCTTCTGCAAAATGTCACATATTTGTATGATTTGCATGAAGAGGAAATGGTTCGCTTCCTTAACTCAAAATACATCATGACCATAATCAAAACTTATGAGGCAAAAGGTTCTTTATAGGAAGTAGTTGGAACAGCTTTCATTGCAACAGAGTATTGCCATTTAGTTCTTTAGATGAGGTCATAGGACCAAAACAAATAATGATAATAATAGAAATACCTCTGTGAGACATTTTTAGCAAAAATTATGTATCAAATCACATTTTCTAGGGAGTAATATACATTTTTTTCCGCAGCTGAATAAGTATTTCCTATGAGCACTTGAGAATGTATTTCGGGGATAATCCACAGTAGGAGTAACTTGCTGGAAATAGTTGCTGCTGCTGATTTTTTTACTTTCATTTGTCAATAATATGAGCACCACAAATTCCAGGCCGAAATCTTAGAAGTGGAACCTCAAAACCTCTTCAAATAAGGAAAACTCAACCTCCATGGCTGCATGGATATTCTGTAATAATCAATCAGAATATGCTGCATTCTCTTTTTTCAAGTATTTAACTGCACATTAACTGCAGCTACAGATACATTTATTGCAGGTATGGCTGCTATAGATTGCCACAAAGCAAAGCACAAAAGGAGTAACCTGAGTGCCATTTCCATGGTAACACCCTGTGGCTTGGCTGCAATCACTGCAGCGTAGCTACGGTTGTCACACAAAGCCATTCAGACAGTCAAATGACGAGAGACCTTGAGAGTAAGACGGAAGGAGAAGCCAGTGTGACAGGGCCTTTTCTTCTCAGCCGTGCATTATAAGGCACACTGCTCAGACTTGATCACACACCAGTGGAACTCATCTTAAGCTCTTTAAACTAGTCAGTAATCCACCAATATGTGCAATGTGACATGAATCTTTTGGCTGGAAAGGAGGGCATGCTACTGCATCGCATTCAGGTCACCTAATTCCTTGTCAGTATTATCCATCCCACATCCATGTTATTATTCTTAACAATACTTGCTTTCAGATCAAGCACTTAAAAGGGAGTTAGTGTATCATCTGGATTTACTTGAATGGCAGGAGAATTTGGCAAACACATCAACATGCAATGCCAGATATAACTAAGAAAATATTTTCCCCGTGACATATTTCTTTTAATTTTGCCGTCCATTGCATCATAAACTGCTGCTACTGGAAATTAAAGGTTAAATGTTGAGACAGAAATGTCAAGCCAATGATCTACGGTCAGTTAGTCTTTATAGAAGAATTAGGGTGCTTGGTTTTCAAGGTCTAAAATAATTTGTTCATAGTTAGATAAAGGCTTAAAGGGATAGTACAGATTTGTATGAGCTACTTATTCACAGTCAGTGTATTACCATCAGTGGATGACGGTTGGCACACCCCAGTTTGGAGAAGCAGGCAGGAAAAAGGCAAAATTAAGCAATGTGCCACAGTGGAGGGGATGCAACAGCAAATGTATACCAGTTTGTCTATAGCTGCCTCGATCAGTAAGTTAGTTTGTGTTACTGTGTGACTTTGGTGAAACATGGAAAATTAAAAAAACAATAAATAAGAATAAATAACGAAACAACAACAAAACAGAAACAAGCCAAAAACAATATGAAAGCAATTTTAAATGACCTTATTCTATAAACCTTTATGAAAAAGAAATGCGTATAACTCGCTGCTTTTAAATAATAATAAATATAAATGTTTCACTACATATTGTTTTAACATACGCTTCAATGTATTACTTTTACAAAAATATGGAGCTAAAAATCTGCAAAAAGTTGAGAAATGACAGAATATACTGGCTTTTGGCCTCATAGACATTGAGCTTCATTGCCTAAACATACTGCCTCTCTGTTTTTTATTAAAAGTAGGTGCTAATATGAATGTCTTGCTGCCAGATTTACTTCATAAAATGCTTTGATTTAAAGCTCAAAAACTATTAAGATGATTGATAAGAAACAAATTGAGTATTTTATAATTCAGTCCTTTACAAATCCTTCCCAGGTTTCCCTCAATGTAGCCAGAGGATGAACAATATACTTTGTCAGCCCACCAGTCTCATGGCTGGCTTCCCCGCAGGTTTCTTTTCAGCGACAGGTTAGCCACCAGGGCAGATTAAGCCTTCTCCCCTCCCCAATCATCCAGTAATACCAGCAGGCTGCATAAAGCCCATGTTGGGTTTTGCCTGTTGAATGGTGGCTTATGGCAGCTAAAGACCTCTAGAGGGGGAATCCTGAGGGGATTACTCTCACGTTCTCCATGAAGTGGGAAATCAAAACAGTCTTGAGCGTCTGGGGATGATCTCAAACATCCAGCATTCCCCCACATGCACTCGCACACACTCGCACCCACCACACACACATATATATCTACTCTCATTTGCAAACATGCACAATTACACAAACTTAAGGCATATTGGACACTCCCATCCCTCTTACCCATTGACACCCAGGGTTTTTTTGATACCCAAGTATAGACATCTAACAAGGGCCAACTCCAGTCTGAGAGGATTAGTGTAAGTCCGACTGATAATGAAATCATGGGCTGAGTAGCTCTTGGGAGGATTTTATACAAAAGAGGCCTGAATTACTTTGTCTTTTCTTTTTTCAAATCCTTTATTCTCTACGGTGAGAACATTAAGATCAGTATGAATTCTGCAACGCATGTCACCCTGTGGCCCCCCATCCTTCTGTGCAGGGAACCCAAACATTTCCACCGGCCATAAAGAAACTACTTAGCCTGCTCTCATCAGCAGCGGAACACATCGTCATGGCATTAATCTGCTGTAAGGCCTGCATCCTCTTTCACCACAAGAATTTCAACTGGGATTACACAGGCGATCAGCGTTCTTTTGCATAAATAGATTATTGCACAAACTAGGTACAAAAAGTAGGCTGTGCTATGGTGAATAGTCAAGTGTCATCATGAATTTCTTAATTATCATGGAAACGTTATAATCCAGTCTACATTTCCAGCTTGGTTCTTTAGTAGACTTGCTGCTGAGAAGCTTTATGAATTATACGGGATCATATGCGGTGTTTCCAACTGTTTATGTATGAATGGCTGAAAAGTGAAAACACAGTGTCAGTACAGGAAGGAGAACTATATTATATATTATATATTTCTAAATAATTTTATGTCAATTCCACCATCAAACATATTTTCTGATACCGTTGCAGAAATACTTAAAAAACTTTAAGGCACTGTTCACAACATTTAGAGCATATTGAAGCTCCTTCCCCACCTGCTCATATAATGATGTCTCTCCTCACACACTGGATACCTCTTAGCATTATAATTTGCTGTCCATGACCTTGACCTTTGCTATATTTTGAATTTTGACATTTGTTGCACTTTTCCATGCTGGAGTTGAGTTTCAGATACAATTTGCCATGGAATATCATGACATGTTATTGAATTTGATTTCACATTATGTGAGACTAAATGTCAGCCAGTGATCTACAGTCAGTTAGTCTTTATAGAAGAAGTCTAGTGCTTTATTGTTAAAGTCTAAAACCATTGGTTAATAGTAACATAAAGGCTAACAGGGTTAGTTCAGATTTGTATGAGCGACTTATTCACAGTCAGTTTATTACCAACTGTAAATGACAGTTGGTTCACCTCACTTTGGAGAAGCAGGCAGGAAAAAGGCATAGAAGTACAGCAATGTGCCGCTGTGGAGGGGCTATACTCTCAACAAACCAAATTCCATTGACAAAAACATTGATTTTAAGTTACAGAACTGAGGGGTTGATGAGGGTGTTTGTGTGACTTTGGTGAATATTTCTAAGCTTTCTAAATATCCAAACTATCCCTTTAACACAGGTCTAAATGTGATTTCATGCCATTGAATATCATATAATGTTATGGAATGTGATATCTCTCTATATATGTCATGCCACAACATGGAGTGTCATGTATCACTGGACTGAGCATCTTATTATCTCAGATCCCTATATGTCATGTCATGTCACGAAAATAATATTTCTTTTATTATGGTAAATTATTTAATGTCTTGTTATCTTGTTTTTATATAATGTTATGTCGTGTCATGTCACACTATGTTCATACTATGTGATTTGTTATGCACCACATTAGGAGGAACATATTTATTCAGACATTCATTAGAAGCCAAACTTCATACAGTGGAACACCATTCACGGGCCTGTCCACCCACAACATCACATCATCAAAGGAGGATTTTCAGTGTTAGGAAGTTATCTTTTAGCATTTACAATTGGAGTGAGTCATGCACAAACGCCCTCTCAATTCGCTTTGAGGCAACACAACCATAAACAGCTGTTACTTGTGAAAAGAAGGTTACATTTTTGTTTGGCAAACACAGTGAGACATTTGTCAATGGCTTTGGCTTCTTTAGTTCTGGTCAGAGAATAAAGATTTCCTTGAAGTGTCGAGTCACAATCCCAGAGAAGCTGACCTGTAGCTTATGCACAAAAAAGCTTGGGGAGAAATGTAGGTCAAAAGCTAATTATGTGGTCTGGCAAGTGGGGCTTATATCAAGATATTTCACAAGGACTACCACAGATCTGCCTGCACATGCTTGCTCAAGACGTGTACCATGTGATCGGTTAGGCTATTATTTGTTTGGGTACGGAATACAGTCACACCTTCACCTCATGAACTTAATGGTCTTCAAAAGCCGAAGTCCAAATGTCAGCACAAGCTGTCACGGTGCTTTTGTTGACTTAAATCAAAGAGAGAATACAACAACGGCAATCATATTTGTCAAACCCATCCCTTATGGAGGGTCTCACAGAAGAGCAGTAATTTAGGGATCAGGAAGGGAGAGCCACCTGTTGAGAGACACAGGGTAAAAGGTATCTACAGGCCTTCCCAGCATGCCTCTGCTCACAGCCAGGAAGTACAGTTTCAGGACTTAACGTTGCATTCCACAAGCTGCCTCGACTGTGATCTCACAGGAATGCTGCTCTCAAAGTGTGTGAGATTAATATTTAACACAACATTGGTTGAAATGCTGAACAGAGTCTGTGGTTTGTATGGCTGTGTTTTCTTAAGAGCTCTGCTGCCACCGTTATCAGGTTCTTGTTCATAACAAAGTATTTATGGGATGTCTAGAGTGATTGATGCACAGGTGGGTGTGTTGTTGTTGTCCCAGGATATATGCTGATTTTAAAGGGCACGGGCATTACGTTGCATTGTATAAGCAAGGGATAAAATAAAGTAAGTAGTCATGATACATTCAAATGTGACATAGCAAGTACACATTTTCATCAATTAAATTATTAATATAGCCTCTGCTAGGGAGGTCATGTCTGTTCAGTTGTCAGCCATATAACAGAAAAATTGCATTCATGTGAGGGTGCAATCATTTTGAAAAATCAGATGTTTTCAGTTGCCTCTCAAAGTATTAATCGTATCCTCATAACAAATGTTCCTAAAATACAAGCTGAATACAAACAGTTTTAACATATATTCAACTAATTATACATCACATTAAACGTGCAGCTTATCTGACAGTAACACAAGAAGAAGAATATAACAGTTAAATCCAATGTATATCAGAGTCAGCTGTCCTTTAAACTGTCACGTATCCTGGAAAGGATGTATGATTTGCAGCCCTAACTGTAGCTTTAACGTCCTGGCAACCTCCTCACACACTCACACATACTATACAATAGCTATAACTTGTTGTTAATGTATTCATCACAAAAAATAATTGAACACTTTAAGAAGAAACTAAATTTCGGAGATAATAATAGAGCGGCTAATACACATGTTGCAGGGACAGTTAGAGACATCAACCACAAGGTACCATTGATTTGAATCACAAGCAACCTGGGCCCTTGTCAGCTCCACATATTGCTATAGCAACAACAGCCTGGCCATTGAGATATGAACAATGTGATGGGGCAAATGGAGCAGGCTGAGACTGGAGGCGCAGGAGAGATGGGAAACTTCAGCTATAATGAAGATGTATTGGATGTCTCCTCCAGGTCTGCTGTACATCGTTCAGAGCGCCATGTTTTTCTCCGCTTCAAAGTTAGTCTTTTTCCTAGGTATAACATATATCGAGGGGATTTGATTGATTGTCCCAGTAATAAGCCAAAAGCACATTTTACTAAATAATAAATATCATATACCTGTTGCAAAATGTAATAATATTGCACCTTACTGGGTCCTAATAATATGCAAACAAAAGCAACTGTAGTACAACCACACACAGATAATAACCTACCTGCTGACGATTACTTTGTTAATCAGTAGTTTTGGTCTTAGTGGACTTCCTTACTCAATGAGTTATTCTCTTTATGAAGTTTTGCATGCCGAAGGAATTATGGTAAACATAAGATTTTAAGAGGCGCTTTTGCATAATTTTCGTGAATCAATTTTGCAGCTCTATACATTAAATAAACTTATCAAATTGTCAACATTTGTTTGAGTAATAGTTAGTCAGGATATTTTTAATTGTGGTTAGCATCAATGTTAACCTGCAGTATATATTCAAGAGTATATGGAATGACCACTGGAAAATATGTATTGCTTTTGCAGGATTATTTCATGCTTACATTTTTTTGCATGCATGCTAAGGCTTGCCACAACAACAACTTCTGTCTCCATCAATAAAGCCAAAAAGTCATCTTAAAAAAAAACAAAAAAACAAGCTATACTGACTTTGTCTTGGCAAGGTTTCCTTCATCTTTTATCCCCATGTGTTGATTATTTTGGCTCATAGTAGCACACTGTAGCAATGCATCAACTGCTTGATTACTGTTTAATATTTATGAGCGACAAAAACACACCGCTGATATGAAGAGGTGTTTGCAGCATAATTTAATTAATCTGTAGACACCCTGCTGAGCATGGTAGTTTGGTTTAGCTTACACTGAAGACAAAACTTACTAGACATAAAAACTATCAATGAAAATAAACATATTAGATTTAAAAAGAGGGGAGAAAAATAAAAAGTAGCTTGTAGGTAAAGAATGTGGAGAGTCTCAAGAAGTTGAAAAAAAAAACTGTTGGTCAAACATAACTCCCTCGGAGCGATCATTGCACTGATTGGGTGACAAAGATGAAAAAGGCCTTTTCAATAACTCAGACTAATGTTGTGCCTTTGCTCAGACCGGCTGTTGCCCTGGGTGCGTGTGAAATGCTTGGCGTGGACAAAGTAAACCACGGCCGGTGCCCATGCTCCATTGTCCTCAAAGCCTCCTAAAGAGGTCTCTTCACAGGTCCAGCAAACACACTCTCCAGACTCTTGGCATATCTCTGAAGATCCTCCTTTTGTGTGAGGAAACACATTACTCTCTCAAGGAGAGGAACAGGGGAAACAAGGCAGCACTAGTGAAAAGGCTTAAGTATCTCACCCCCCACCCCAGACCGCCTCTTCTCCTTGCCAGATGATAATTGGGACTGAAACACTTTTTTTTGGTCCAAGCCTAATTCAGTGAGTAAATTGCAACATGGGAAAAACATGAATGGGGCCCAAGCTGTGTGGTGACTCAGCCACAGAGACGCTAAGAGTCGCTCTTTGTGGTCGTCTACAAAAGGGAAATGTTCTGTTAATCAGCATTGTTATATAAGTAAGTGTGCTTTCCTTCAAAACTATGTGATTGAATGCTGCCCCTGAGAGGGAGGGGGGTGAAAAATATTGATATTGAGGGATGAGCACTGCAAATATTATATGAGCACAATGTTGGGAAAGTAAACCCAGGGTTTTAACATCTGTCTGTCCGCTTCATCTGCTCACAAAGTTATGAGTGTGTAGTCCCTGCATCGATCACTTGTTTCTCACAGCAGTTTAATTCCTTGCAGTTGGCATGGAAAACAACCCACAATTGTGACCTGAACAGCTTATGCTGAATTGTTTCCCTCTGCTTGTATGAACAAAAAAATGCAAAGCAGATTAAAATTCAACTAGGAATGCAAAAAATGCCTCTCTGCAAGGATCAGCGACAGTCTAAACTATAATGTTTACTTCGCTGACACACAGAGAGGGTCGACCAATGTCAGACAAAAAGACAAAGTGTGTTATTTTTGTAGAGCTTTCACTTATAATATGCATATTTATATGTTGCATACAAAGAGGCTAAAGTACAAGTCACATACACTGAAAAACTGCTCATATTTAAAGCTGAAACACAAAAGACAGAATCCAGATTAAAAGAACAGAAAACAAACAGACAAACAAAAACAACACAAAACATATTTTGTTTTTAGTTTATTTCTGTGTTATATTCAGCTTTTCTGCTCAATTGGTTACTGCCAGTTGTGTGTAGAAGTAAAAACATGTTATTTTCTGAGATCGATATTATTTAGTATCTTGAGATTGGGAATGACATGCAACAAAACCTCCACAGCAGTACTGAACAGAACTGCAACCTTTCATTCACACAGTCACCATCTTAAACCTCAGTTAATTCCCAAATGAGAACCAAACATCAGTGAACCTTTGTGGAAGGTTTTCATGTACACCCCCCTTGAAATTACATTTGAATGTCCCTTCACTTTATATTAGACATGTCGAGACTGGTTACTTGGCTTAAAAATACCTTAATATGACGAACTCTAGGGACATTTAAAATGTTATATAGGAAGTAGAGGAAAGCATCATTGAAGTTATGGTGGTGAAATTTTCCTTAACACAAAAATATTAAAATGTGACCCCCCAGAAGTGTGTAGTGATGTCTGCATCTGCAGAGATATCTGCTCCTTGCCTCTATTTTTTCTTCTGTGATGAATCTGGACATCACAGTTTAAATAGTGCAAGCGAAAATATACATTTCTTTACAAAATGAGAGTTAAATAAAGTTTTTTTTTTTTTACTTTCATTGAGCTGGGAAGGAGGGTCAAAGTTTGATAGTTATGTTTATAGACATTTAGCAACAATTCCTGCTTAATATCTCATAACAAACAATACAGTGTTAATAGCAAATCTGCAAGAGGAATGTCACCTTTCTGTCCAGCGTCATGATGTCTTTTATAAGTTGCCTACAGAATACAGCGTGCGTAAAGCCAAACAGAGATAATGCAGAGGAAATTATGAATGAATCAGCTTCCCTACGGTAGCTACTAACTCCCTAAAAGCTTGGGCAGGTCCTGCTTATACCAGGAAACAGGTTGAATATAAGAACAAGAAAATACAAAAGTATAGCTTCAGGCAATCACAAGTGATAATTTTCCAAATTGCTAGTCTCCTCTTTCTTCTGTCTCACCGTACAAGTTCAAATCCCTCACTCAGACAGACGCCTCTCTCATTACCGCTCTCTCCAATATATGATGTGAGCAGGTAAACAGAAGGAGAAAAGAATTGAGTTGAATATGTGTCAAACTAATATAAAAAAAGAAAAAAGTTGGTTTGTCGCATGAAGTATCTTCAAATCAACACTTTCTTCAGACCTAAAGCATCTAACCAAACATCAAATGAATGATATTGTGTTTTAACTTTAATGTAAACGAGTACATTAGCAGAACACCGTGTTCTTGCTGCTCCGGTGCAAGGATCCTGGGAATGTGCTCTGCATTTCCTGGTGTATTCTGTATATTCACCGCCCGCAATGGGTAGCAAACCAACGGACATAAAGGATGATAATCTCCTTGGAATTCCACTGCATTTTCTTATAGAGACGAGGGGAGTGATGGACAGTGGGGTTGAAAGGTCAACGGGACCAGTTTGCTGAGGCCCATCTGTCGGCTCCTGCTCTATTTACGCACCATCTCAGGAGTGAAAGGCGAGCGTCTCAAGAGCTATCCTGTTCTCATAACACCACAGCGCTTCATATTGGTGGAGGAGACACAGAGGGGAGCTCGTGGTACTAGCAGTGTTCCCCCTACTATTCATCATCCGCTCGTCCGACGAGATCTGCAGACAAATCCTAATAAGCGGTAGGAAAGGCTTCGACTCAAGAGGGCCTTCACTTACAGCTTTGATGCTGCAGATTTCAAGACACTAGAAATACATAAAAGCCCTACATCTGTTCTCTGTAAAAGCTTATTTTGAGCCAAATCATGTCAGAGCAGAGGTATTTATAGCCCACTTTAAGTAAAAGATTTGACAGATCTATAGAAACCCATGACAGAGATAAAAATAAAGATGAAAGAACAGACAGTAACGGTCAACACAAATGTCAAGTAACAGTGTGTGCTGTGTTTCCTTTCAAAAAGCATGCATAATAATAATATAATAACTTTTGTTGTTGCAATTAATGAGCAAGCTTCAATTCAGCTTATCAGTTTGCGTCTGGTCTTACTTTTTTCTTTTTTCGCCATATATGTGTTAGCCTGCGATCATGTTCCAAAAAAAAAAAAAAAAAAAAGATTTCATGCTTTTAAAATGACACATTCACACCTGGAGGCTTCTTGGGTCTGAAATACTCAAAGTAAGTGCTCCATACCTACCATTTTGACTCCACACTGAGTCGTTTCATTCACAAAATCTATGATTATACATTTTAATAACACCGTGCCACTCGATGGCTGACTGGATATCAAATGGTGATATATACAAAATGAGATGGTTATCCCAGCCATTTGAAACTATGATACTGTATTTAGAGTGCATTTTGCCTTAACTTGTAAAAATTACAGCCCTGGCTATGTATTTAAGAGGAGCTGACTACAGTCGGAAGGCAATATATGAACATCCCATGACCACATTAAACAGCACTTTAATATTTGACTTCAAAGTGGAAGAGTAAGAGCACCAGGAGCAAGCACCGACAGCAAAAACAATAATTTCATACATCATTTTAAATATTAGTTAAAATTCAAATCTACTTTTCGGCTTGACTTTATGATGTTTACCTTGTGTAATGAGAGTTTTGGATAATGACTGTGTGAGAGAAAGTCCTGCTATATCTAAAAAAAAAAAAAATAGATTGTCATACTTTTTTTGTTCAGGGAATAAAGTCCTTATTTAAAGTAACATTACAAAAATCTTCAATCAATCAAGTCATACCAACCTCAACAAAACATATGAGCTTTTCGATTTGGTGAATTTATCCTATAAAACAAGTGTCAAAAAACATCCATGCTAGGTGTTATCAAAGGCATTTATTTAAAAGTATGTATGTAAATGCCAAAAGTGAATTGCTGTCAGTCATTACTGCTATGTCAGCAAGATGACAACACAGAGGACAGTTTAAACGTAAATATGAGTCGTATTTTGCAGCCTGTACAAATCCCATACCCCTGTTGTTAAAACAGCTGGACATATGCATTTGTTATGATTTTATTATGTGATGAAAAACTAGTAGAGTAGAAAACTTTGCCAAAAAGATAAACATCAAGCAAGTGCAACAACACAAGATATAGCAGGCCAGCTAACATTAACGTGACACACTTGTCAAAAAGCAAAAAGGCCAACTCGGCATCTGTACTCCAAGCCTCCCTTTTCCTCTTCTGTCTCTTTGCCTCTGCCATGCGGAGTTCATCGAGGCTGTTGAGCCTGGTTCCAGCTGCATGATTCTGCTTTAAACACAGAATTTTCCATTTATTTGTTTATAATTAGATGGAAAGATTGATATGTCTCCCATATATATCTGTCCATTAAATTTAAGGCTACAACCCGCAGCTGATTAGCTTAACTAAGCATAAAAACTGGAAACAGCTAGACCTGCTCCATCCAAATGTAGTTAAAATCTTGCTTACCAGCACCTCTAAAACCCTCTAATTAAAATGTTACATCTTGTTTGTTTAACCCGTACCGACAGTAAATTGTGGTTTTTACGGGAGGTGATGTGAGGTTGCCAAGCAGCGTGATGACACCAATACTTCAGGAAGTCACTGCACCCAGCCAAGAAGTAGTCCAAACCTTGGTTGTATCCGTATTGATTGTAGGGTGCAGAACTGCAACCAATTATGTATTATTTTCATGCCATATTCTTCACAGACAAAACTATAAACATGATCATTCCCATTGTTTGTTTCTGCCCTGTGATAGTGTTATTACTGGTACTTGTAATTGTTCAAGGCAATAAGAAGACATTTAAAAAAAGTAGATGTTGCTAAATTGTAACATGAGATTTTAATGATCTGTATGACAAGTTTACAGTTTTATTTTTTATTAGGAAGAAGGGTGTAATTACAAAACATACCTGTGAGCAATGATCATTACATTAATCACAGGAGATTAAGCTGATTTAGTTAATAGATTCTGAGGTAACATCAGTCACAGTAGCGCTCCAAAAAGGAAACAGTGAGGCTAAATCTTTAGAGATCACCTCACTTTGTGTTAGGGTTGTGTAAACTGGGGAAATTCCTATTGTTGGCAGATGTACCAGCAGGCCTAGAAAGACCTTTAGGCATCTGCTGTGCAAGTCTTGGCTGTACGAGACACAGCCCGAGGAGCTCAGACAAACCCAGATACAGAAAAAAAAGTCATCACACAGGTGAGGGAAGGAACATAAATTGCCTTGTCAACTCATTAAAGAAATGCACAATTATGTCACCTTAATTTTATACCATTCAGTAAGTAGCTACTATGAAATAATAACGTGACAAATAGGAACATCAAAGTTCTTTTAGGCTTGCTTTGTGTAGGCAGACCTGAGCATGCCCGGACAAGCCTGAATGAACATTTAATAAATCTTACATTGAAGGAGGAAAACCCTTAACAGATTGATTAACTGCTGACAGCTTTATGACAAAATTACTATTGTTGCACTCGGAGCACTCATCATTAGTTAAATCAATGGTAAGGCATGATCATTTATACTATACCGCACTTCTAGTGTCTCTGTCAGCCCTTTCATTTGGACCAAGTCTATCAGCAGTCCCCAGCAGTACAACACACAGGCTCTCCTAATAGCCAGTAGTTATGACAGCAGCTGTCATGTGACACCTAACAGCCTTTACTGTGTACTTTACATCTCATCAGAACTGAAACTGCAATATTTCACTTAAAGCAATTAAATAGGCATACATTGTATGGCTTATATGAAGTATTTCATCTTGTTTTAATTTCTTTTTTTTTAAACCACAGCCCTAATAATGCCTCAGCGCTGACAGTGAGGCTAAAAAGTGAATATTTCACATTAGCTCTTGAATGAATAGTCTTTCATGCAATGAAAAACGGCATATTTGCTTGAATTTCATACCTTCATTATTTACCCTACCAGGCTTTATAAAAAGCTTTTAGACCCATTTTGAAACATACTGTGGAGTAGTCTGGAGAAGTCACAGTTTACTGCTCTTTTTCCAAACATGTGGCACAGGTATGAAACAGTCCATTTGGTATTACAGAAATGCCCATTCAGTAGCCATGAAAAACATTCATTTGGAGTCATGTTTCAAAACACTAGTGTTGTACAACTTACTTGAATTACTCCTTGCTGAATGAATAAATGTGTCAACATAACTTGTAACTACTCAACATCAAAAGGGTACACTCATAAGGGTACAAATTTATAACAGCAAAGTTGGGGGCCCTTAAACAAAAAAAAATATATATATATATATTTGAAAGATGCTAAAAATTCCAAAGAAAATTGTCTGACTGGATGTTAAAATGTTCTGCAAAACGGATTGGAACTTAGATTCTAGTAGGTTTGTCACTATGAGCCACCACATAAAGTCATTTTATCTTTTGTAATTATAAACATTGATCAATTCAGCTTTGAAATCTTGCATATAAGTATTTCCTGTCCAATTCTGCCATTAATTAATTCCATTGTGTTAGGTATTTGTGGTGTCTTTATATAACATCTTGGGCACTGTAACAACTTGAAATTCAGTGTGCTGTTTCCTGTCTTAAACTTTGTACCTGCAGTAAAGCAACAAAGTGGAAAAGAAGTGGAAAAACACCCCAAACAATACCAACTTCTGTCTGAGCGAAATGCTTAGGCTAAACCACATTTGTTTGGCCAAAGCAGCTTAAAGCAAGAAGCATGCATGGCCAACGGCGTAATAACACAGACTGGTGAGGAGCTTAAGAAATACCAAAAGTCTGACAAAACAACAAAAAGTTGGGCCTAATGGCCTCATTCTGCCTGCCTTTAGGTACATTAATAGTGCTGTACACCTGTGCATCAGAGGTAATGAGCACACAGTTTTGCCTAAATGTTTAGCTGGAAAACCCGTCCCGCACCTTTGCAGCTCTGTTTCCACCAATGGAAGTCTAACTGCTGGTGTTTCCTGAGTTCTGACAACTTGTCGTAAGTGCTCACTGTGCCGGCTCTCACTCGACACGTACCCCCTTCAAGACGGGGCAATCTAATATGCCCTTAGCCTCGGGTCAGCCCCTTCCTTCAGCAACAGCCGCGCAGTCCCAGCAGTTAGTAACTTCATCTCATTCACATCATCTTTCACAAAAGGTGTGTCTGTTTACAAAACCCCTGCAAACGCGACACTTACCACGTCGGCGGGTACAAAGCCCCAGTCGAGTGATCCGGGCCTGGCAATGAAAGATGAAAGACTGGGACTGGTGCTCTGAAGCACGTGTCTGGGTGATGCTCTCATCGGCCTTCAGACGGACAGGTGGAGGAGAAAGAGCGTACAGACGGCCAAGTGATGAGGACAGGGAGGACGGGGGGTTAAGCCCTGGCCAAGCTTGGGCTAACTTCATTCCTGTTTGATACACTTTGATATGTGCACTCCACCTGAGCCCAGACTGTGAGTGTGAGGGGCGATGAGCAGGGACTTGTCAGACGCTTTATGGGATGCGGCGTTTGTTTATTAATCACTAGGTTCTGTGATGTGTCTCTCATCACCCCAACAGGTATAATTAAGCTTTAAAGGGCATGGGAGGCTTGATGTGTCTGCAATTCATTTTGTTTTATCTCCTTGTTCCTTTTGAAGTCACTGCTGCGTGGGTAAGGTGTGAGTGTACACTGCTGAGTGTGTGTGTACGTGCATGTGTGTGTGTGCACGTACAGTAGGAGAGTCTGCATGGTCAGAAAGCTTCTTAATAAAGTATTTGTCTGTGGTTCCCATGTTGCATGACCTCTAAAACGTCTGCTTACACGCCAGCTTGTTTAGCCTGACACGTCTTGTTTAGCCGCGGTGGATTCAGTCGTTTCCAGGAGTGACAGTTCAAAGGTTGTCAGTTTCTGATGGCCAGGTATTGTGCTGATTGTATGACATCTTGGGTTCCCAGCAGGCAGCTGCGGTCTGCCTGTTTTTCAGCACAAGTATGTGACAAATGTTTTGGGGGAAAATAAACACAAAGCCGTCTCGCCGTGACTGACGTAGCACTATTGACCCTATCAAAAGGTCAAGCGAATTGGAATATACATCAGACAAATGTTTGAATTTCATGACTTCTTCGCCACTTCATCTCACCAAAAATTGATTTGCGGTGTCAAATGAGACATGTTGAGAGGGACTATATGTAGGAATGTAAACAAAGCAGCGCTCTGCTTTCCTAGCCTTGATCTTTTATTTCAGCTTTTTCCTCGCAACAAACATCCCCACATTTAAAGAAAAAAGATATCGTATCATATTTCAACCAAATTCACACGGGAGTTGTACCTGAAATATCCACTTTTATAACTATCAAAACAACTTTTTATAGCTGTAAGTAGGCCAAACTATTGTCCATACCTTCTGATGTGCTCCTTCTTGATTCTGTTCCATGTGATTCTCTGTCAGCAGCAGGCAGAGGTGTGAAATGATGAGAAGCTCACCTGTTTACTTTGGCAGTGGAGACTGAGCAGGCAAACAGCCAGTAGCCTGTCACTTCTCCTGCTGGATCCTCTGGTTGTGTCCCCTCACATGTGAGTGAATCGATGCAACTCATGCAGAAATGTTACCTGGCATTGCACTTAACATGACGAGCACGGGTCAGGGCAGCGCCTCGGGATCGGTCCCGCCCGGAGGAACTTACGTAAATTAAAGACGGTTTCCTTCTGGCATACATCCCATTCATGTGGAAAAATTGATCACTTGGCCACTGAGAGGAGCCTTTATATTGGCTTATCTTTAGTAAAACAGTCAATACATATACATTATAGATGCAGAATGAATATATTCAGACCAGTTGCCAGAAAAAAAAATGGCATTGTAGGTTTCTGCAAACAACAGATCAACTTAAAACATTCTGAAAAGTTGGGGTAATATAATTTATATATATATAATTAAAAGAGTATATTTACAAAAAACAATTTATGCATATTTTCATTTAATATAACATTTAATATTCACAAAAGTGTCAGCAAATTATCACATTCTGATGTATTTATGTGTTTTCCTTGGCTATGTCTGTTCCACTGTTTCTATGACACCATTTCTAATTTTTCCAATCAAACATTCGCATCCCCCACCAGCTTATAAGATGTCTCTCAAAGTATTCTGTGCTCACCTGAATGCACCATGGGAAATGCAATTAAGTGGTGACAGTCAAACAACAACATCAATCTTCCAAGTTACAAATTCATTCCGTGCCGCAGGAAAAACCCTCATATTTACCATGTCCATGTCATTGCTAGAGGGAAATCTTGATTTTATGTAAATACAGAGCTATTTTAGGTAAAGGATTTATGTCCCTATTAGCAGGCTATATATTTGTTTGATAATCTCTATTAAAAGCTGATACCCATAAACAAACATTCATCAGATGATCGGAGGAATAGATTGGGTGAGACGGATAATGGAAACAAAAACATCTGTGGCTGCACCTTTGGCACATTGAGTAACAAGTAAATAAGTGTTGCTACTTTACCTTTCATCACACACTAAAATTACAACAAGAAACCAAGAGACTGTGCTTGTTTGGCAGGATCTCAACACGCTTTGAAGTGTGCGAGCGATGGTGAATGACTTGCTCTCTGAATGGTGAAGCAACATGTGTCGTTTAGACGGCAGAGATTTGATGTTTTTTTTTAATGATCAGCTTTGCTTTTTTGACGATCAAATTGTTTGGGGTTGTTTTACTAGAGCAGATGTTTGACAGCTTAATGCTAAATGCAGAGGTGGGAAGAAGACAGGAGATGTTGTATGGTTGCAGTGCATTGCACATGTGACGAGGTAAGGCTTACATTTCTCATCGTTTTAGGACACTTTTTATATATTTAATGGCCAATGATGTGTTTATTTTACTACATGTAGATTTCTCCTGAATTCAATAAAAGTTAGCATCTATTGCAGAGTGTAGTTCTGCAAGCGTGGTCTAAACCTTGTCATCACAGGCATCTTTAGAAAGCTCTCACTGTTAAACAATATTATGTATTTTACAATTTGTCATCCAATAGTCATGATGATGATGAAAAGTTTTGTTGTTGTTTGGCTTTTGACTGTATTTTCTAATTTATGAAATAATAGATAAAGATATTCCAATTTCCCTCTCTAAGAAAGAAATCTTATATCTCAAAAAATAAATAAAAACTAATCAGTATTCACATTTATGTTGTAGAAATATATGCAAATGATAATTTTCGTACCAGTTTCATAGAACTTGGAATCCAAATACATATTGTCTTAATGTAAATAACAAACTGAGGAAAGTTTAAATGTATTTACGTAAAGTCTAAAATGTAATATAAGTCATATTTTCTGCCGATATAAATGTATCTTGCCATTTTTCGAGGAGAGTCTTCATGGCCGACATGATCTTGTTTCCTTTGCCCTAATTTGTCACACAATTACTGGAATCAGCTATCAACATTTTGTTTAAACAAGTAGTAAAATAAAATACATTCTCAACACATGGCGTATGTGAATGCGCCCCAACTTTTGATGTCTTGAAGCAGTCTTAAATTCTTTGCACTGACGGGCTAAATATGGCTCTTCCCACCATGTTCCCACCCCTCATCACCTAAATATGGGCTCATCCGTGGTAGTACATGTAGGGTAGAAGGAGGAGACAGCGGGGTCCTGTGCAGACGCGGAAAGTCCCCAATTATGTGGTAATTCTAGAGAGTGGTTGTGATATTTATTCTTATTGCCCAAAGAACTTGGCATTTATGAGACTCACCACAAACACATTCCCCACAGCACAGGCAAACTTCATGCACTTTGCTCTCGTTCAATCACATGAAATAGCAGCTGGTGCTGATTTATGGAGTTTGGAAGGAAGTCTCCGGCAGCCCTGCATTTTTAATTCAGGTGCTCCTTTAAAAAAGAAAAAAAAATGAAATAAGTTAATTATGTTTGCAGAAGCTCCACTTTGAGAGGGTTGATGGATGTGTGTGTAATTCTCCACAGTCATAACAAACACTGCTCTGTCTTTCCAGCTCAACAAAGTCCTTTTAATGTGTTAATCTTAGGAATATATTTAAGAAGTGTTCATCTAGTACTGACATATCTGGAAATTGCATCAGACAAAATTGATGTCAAGATGTCAATCAAACATCTTTTGTGAAGCAGAAATGCTTCCATGCATTGTGCCTGTAACTGCCCTCAAAGGTCAATCGACTGCACTCTGTGCTTAAAAGGTATGATTTGACTCGCCTGGATGTGCATTGTATGTAATCAGCATGGAGGCAAAATGTAAGGATGAAAGGGAATGTGTAGAAGTTGCAGTGCCTCTCAGACGCAGCGGGGGTGGCTGGATTTTCAGTGCTCATGCCTTCACAGGGCACAATTTATGGCCATTATGGTGGTCTATTTCGAGCTATAGTGATGGATTCTGCTCAATTATTGTCCATTATGGAGAAAGATGGCCGCACAACCATGCCAGAACTTATCGGTTCCCACTGCAGGGACATTACAATGAAATCATCGCTGCATTTTCAGCTCAGCAAAAAGTAACCCAAACTGAACTTCTATTGTTGTGGGACAGATTCGTGCAGTAGATCCAGGCCTTTTTTTTTTTTTTTTTTTTTTTACTTTTGATCCATTGTTACATGGTCATATTTGTGTCATTTTATAGCAGATTGTACAACTTCCTGTGAGCAGTGCTCCTCTTTCACTTGAGTAATTTTAGAAACATAGATGATTAAGCATTTCACAAGAACAAAAGCAGATTAAGTCCAATATATGTATACAGTATATACACTACAAGGAATAGTTTGGAGACACCTTCTCATTCAAAAATATTCCATTAGATTAATCACATCAAAAATTACATCAAAAAGAGATAAAGAGTTAAGTAGTGAACAAAAACAAGTGTCAAACAAACCACAATCTGTTTAGATTCTTCAAAAATAGCCACATTTTGCTTCGATGGTCTCAAAGACATTAAAAAGGCAAGAAAAGGTGCAAAACCAAAGGGAGGTCTGTTTTTTAATAATTATAAATTAAGCCGAAACTGATAAGTTTGGTTATCAACAGCAATTTATCAGTTTCTCCACTCGTGTAATTAGTGTATCACCTTTTTAATAATTATTGACTCATGTTAAAAGTGCATCTCATAAGATCCAGTCCAGGATCTATGGCGTGTTTTCTAGCCATGAGCTGTCGACATAACAATACTAATTACCAAACAATTCTTCTCCACAGGTGCTGATCCATACCCAACAGTAAACCCTTCATTGCCTTCCCTCTGCTTCCAATATGTTTATGTCTGAATAATGGTGAAGAATTGGGAAATAGAGAGTGAGCTCCTACTATTCCTGGCATCGGGGTGCTGCAGTGGCTGTCGTCTCGCCAGAGCTCAGGCTGGCAGTCAGCACAAACTGTAGAGGTAAGTGAGAGAGAGAAGTCCCAGCCAGTTTCACAGTGGGCCTCCATGGGCCTCTGAATGCCACCCTAGTCCCCCAGCGGATATTAATCAAAATGCCCGATCAATAACTTCTCAAGTGCTAATAAGCACTGGCACATTTCGTGATATGTGAGCCCCTTCATCATTTCAACTACCCAGAGATTTATAGGAAATCCATTGTTAGGTCCAAAGTATGAGGTAATGTAGCACTTAGTAAATGAAGTAAAACCAAAAGCCTGGGGTGATTTGTATTTCATTTACAAAGGACATGTCTAATCATTAGGAGCTCCATCTCTCTGAAAAGCAACCAAACGGCTGTAATGATGGCTGTGTGCTTTTATAGCTTACTTACTCAGCAATGACGCAGGAGATAACAGCAAATAGTAAAGCCTCGTCCGTCCTCCACTCCTGACTGGTTCACTCCCAGATAGCCATGGGGGACTCCTATCCACCATGGAGTGATTAAAGTCATGTTAAGGAAGCATTATGGGTCAAGTCATAAAATAATTTGATTTCTGTCCCCCTCCACTGTCTCCTATCAAAGTGATTGGTCTCCTGGTCATCTCACTGGCTGACATAATTGTTAATTAACCATTATGGGCTGCCCTTTCTCATCTATATCTCACAGCAATTACTCATTTGACAACAATGCAATACATCACAGTGTGTGATGTATGGATACAGACCTGTTTTATGGGTATGAACTAACTGTATCATGAAAGTGTTGTGTGTTCACTCACATCTAGATGCTTTATTTACTCAGGTATTGATTACCGTCATGTTTGTCTCACATGATGTTTTCTACAGGTGTCTAAGATGAATCTGATTGGTTTAGTGTAAAGCCTTTGCACTGCTGCTTATGTATGAGCTCTGAAGCACTGACTGATCTATTCA
>JAOWBC010000812.1:6721625-6735701 GCA_028566105.1 Hypoplectrus providencianus | reverse complement strand
ACCACGATAGGCTTGGGGATGGGGTTTGTAGTTGCGTGTGTGTGTGTGTGTGTGTGTGTGTGTGTGTGTGTGTGTGTATATGTGTGTGAAAAAAAACAAGCTTGTGTGCAAGCAGGTGCTAAGGCTAATGCTACTCTAATGATGCAGTAACTACATTACTTTCCCAGGTGTGGTATAGGTTGATTGTTGAGTGACTGAGTGAGGATTTTGCTTCTTTTCTTTTTTTATGTGACATTTAACAGAATATTATTAGGTTTTGGTATGTTTTTTGAAATATCAACCAATTTGAAGACATCACCTTGGTCTTTAAAAATGTGGTGATATCAAAATTATTTAGAAACATGTTGTAGAATAAATTATCAAATGGATAACTGAAAAATCACAACTACTATAGTTTAATTCAATCTTAATCACATAAAGTCATTCAACTTGAGGCACAAGCATGACATATTTGGTTGGTTTTCCAGAGCTTTCGCTCACATCTCATGGTCTTCCATCAGTTAAAGCAGTTTTCTCAGTTGTCATGGAGACAGTTCAGCTCTTATCATTTAATTGAGAAGATTATGTTGCTTACTTTATATGCAGATATCTATGTTAGTTTTTTAATTGTACACTGCTGTTGGAACTTATATATTTATAAATAGCTCGCACATTGATTGTTGAATATGTTTTGATGCATATGCAGGCATTAATTGTTGCTTAGCAACAGCTGCAGTAAATGGGAGAAGACAGACAATGGAAAGAAGTGTTTAACATTGGTCAAATGAAAATGAAAGAGTTGACCAGATGCTTCAATGAACTGAGACACTTTATTCAAACACACATTTTAAGACTGTCCTGTAAAAAGTCCACATTTCTGTGCACCCTCAGGAAATTCACAAAAAAGTGTATATGTTTAAATTACCCAAAGTTTGATTTATTCTTATAGTTTTAATAAGATAACTATAATATTATTTTGTATTGTTTTTCCAAATATAGATGTCATAGTGTTTCAAAGCTGTCATCACTGTGTCAGAAGTGATCATTTTGTGATGGGTTAACAGTGAGTGATCTATGTATTTATTGCTCTAAAAGTAGTTATTTGGACATCTTGTTTCTTAAAACCTAAAAAATAAATAATACAAAAAATAAAAAATACCCACCACAAATAAATTTTACACCACAATTGAAGTTTACAACCTGGTCAGTACACAGACCAGATGGGAAAAATGGCCAAATTACCTCAGTGTGATGGCTCTGCCTGAAACCATGGCAGTTATGTTCAGGTGAGAAACACCTTCCCTGCGTAGGACCCTGTTTTGTGACAAAACTGGTTTAGAAATGTGGTAGTAATTGTTAGGGAAGTTATAAGGTTTTTATAGAAGTTATTTTGGACGAGAGATCAGTAATTCCATGGCACATTGTCATTTGGAACATTTAGTAATTCATTATATTGCCCAGACATTGTGTACAAGACAGTGTAGAGAACATGTTCATGTGAGTGTGTAGAAGACAGAAAAGGTGTCAGAGATTTGTGTGCCTCCACATTTCCCAGCACTGTCTTCCTCTTTTTTTTTTTTCTTTTTTTTTTTTTTTACTGGTTTCCATTAATTCTCCATGTTAGTGGGAGACGTGACTGTATTGATCTGGCTGTTTAACAACTGCACCCTGTCAGCATGCCTCAGCCATTACAATACACACAAACAATTAGCCTTCGCCGAAAACACGACTCTATTGTGTGTCTGAATGAAACATGCCTCCTTTGTGCCACTAAAATGGTTTTTCTAATTAGTTGCAGGAGTTGAATGACAGCTTTGTCCGATACTGTCACACCGACACGGAGGCTTTTCTGAGTGATATCAACCGCTCCCTGTCATCAAGCAGGCGAGTGTTCCAGCAGCTGGAAAGAAAGCAAGTCTCCGAACCTCAGGAGAGCGACTGGGACCAAATACAGAACCAGGTCGGCAACAAGACACCAGCCACAAGCCACTTCTAACACTAAACAAAGCCCCGTAAAAATATCTAATCCTTCTCCTCTTCTCCCAGCCTTGCCTTTCCCCTTGACATGTTAATGCTTGCATGGGGACGACTGCATCACAGCTGCTGTATAGAAAGTACACCTCTCCAGAAGTGATCATACACTTTATAAAATGAATGGCAGTGGGTTGTTTAGTAATCCTCTGTGTTTACAAAAAACACGAGCCCGTCTGATAATGCACGGCAGGCTTTTCATCGCCTTGACTGCTGTGGAGGAACTGAAAAGACATTAAGATTTGCTGTTCCATAAGGCTCCATTGTTGGCTTTCATTGCAGCCAGTACCATTTTCCATAGAGGGGGCGGGGTGTGTGCAAAGAAGATGTCTTTTTTTTTTTCGTCTTCTTTATCTGGTGTGAAAAGGTTGAGCACAAGGCAGGAGTGGCTCAGCCTTGACATGGAGTATCAAACAGTGAATGTGCTTTCAACACATACCTTGCACCTTTTTCACGGGTGCAAACTCTATAAAGGGGACTGCAGCTCGTTATGAAACATTTAACGGCCGGGCATGTTGGCCCCTAAATACAGGAAGCAGTCTCTGGTTAATCATTGGTGGGGCTGTGCGTGTGTTGCTTTGTTTTTACAAGGATCACTGATAAACATGTTATCACCTCGTGTCTGATCAAACCTGTCAGGTAACTGCTAACAGATTTGGTTCAGAGTTCTTTAAAATGACATGGCCGTGCTAGGGAAACAGTCACAGTTATTATACGTACAGTTATTATTAACAGAGCATGCAAACATCACCTCTGAGGAAACAGTTGCTTTTGCATCGGCTGATATTCTTAATGATGTCAAACTGTTGGTTTCCAATTCCAACAGGTTATCCAGAGAGATTGCTGGGACTGTCCCATCTGTTTGACTACATTGTGCAGCCCAACCCAAGCACCAGAAGCAGGTACATCCAGCCATCGACAACACAGACCCACCGTTATTCTGTCCTGTTCCCACCTCTTCCATCAGCTCTGTCTAGAGGCCTTTGAGGCTTTTTCTATAGAGAGCAGACCTTCCTGTCCCCTTTGCAGATCCGTATACCACAAAAAACTCATCTAACCAGGTACAAATGTATGCAAGATAGCATTTTGAGATGATCTTGTGTAATAATTAGAACAAGGGATCATAAGACAACTTTTTCATTAATTTTACATAGATACATTAGATAGCATCATATATGCAAAAAAGAGCTTGGACACAAATCTTCAGAATGACTTTTGAAGAAAGAAACATTTATTACATGTTTGATCAGCTATTTATGTTGGTATCTTCTAAAATAACATTTTTTTTTTATCTCCAGACATTGTTGAACAAAAAAATATATTTTTTCTTTTTTTTTTGCAACATTTTAATAATTCACTGGAGACAAGGATGTTGTTTGGGTGCTGTTTAAAAATGCAGGATGTGTGTTGGTGGAATTTCAGCTCTGGTTAGAACCAGAAGCTAACCAGGCTCTAGCTCCAATTAGTGCACAGGCATACACAATTCAAACAAATTGAATAGTCGTTTTTCCCAAAATGCCAAACTGCTCTGTTACCTGTCTGCTACTTCTGATACACAGGGTGTTCCAATGAAAAGCCATTCACTAAGCATTTTTCTACTTTTATTTGCAAACACACAAACATCAAAAAATAACTAAACATACATTTAGCAAACTGAGAAATCGTAAAAAATACATTCACAAAACATGTACCAAAAATAACATGCAGAGACCGACTGACAGACAGTACAGAAAAAAAAGCTGCTTCACTTACAGTACAGGCCAACTCTCAACTTTTGGAAACCCGGAACAACACAGAGATGTACTGTAAAGGCAACAAGAAATGCTTGCTTGAACCTTCTCGTTTCTTACCTGCAAGGAGTGTGATTGTAATGTTTTATTAGAGGAGAGACATCCTTGCTGAATAAAGAGAGCCCACTGTTGCTATAGTCTGCAGTGAATGAAAGGAAAACCACGATGAAACTAGAGATAAATCTGCCTCAAGCCATTTAGTTAATGTAGTTAATATAGATAAAGTCAATAATTTCCTTTTCCTTTTACTAATTCATCCGACAGTTTTGGTATTTTTCTGGACTTTGCCAGTTTCATCATTCTCTGCTTTGCTATATTACCATAACAGAATTCCATGACAGGCATGGTCTTTATGTCAATGTCAGTGACATAGTTGTAGACACAAGCTTAACAACTGAAATGGCACACAAAACAGAAAATGGACTTGATGTTTCTCCCTGTTATGAATAAAACATGGTCTTGCTTTGGGTTTTGGATAGCAAGAATTGTATAGATCACCTTTTTCAAAAATATTCCCTGGTGCAATTTTCTTATTTGAGAAAATGGCTTCAGTATGACTTTTTTGATCAAAGTTGCAACATTTTCTTCAAATCCATTCTTTGTAATATAGCAACAACCAATGGCAGACAGCTGATGTGAAACAATCCCCGTCTAAACAAACAAAAGTTTCAAATTCATATAAAATATTTGCTTTTGTCATCATGTCACTTTAGCCACAATGAAAACCTAACATCTGTAATGCCATAAAAATAGCATCAATAGATCACTAAACCCTATCCTAGCAAGTTCTCAAGTCTTATTGATAATGAATGAGTCTTAAAATGCATCTTCTCATCAGATTAGAGTGACTGTGACAATATTAATTCAAAAAGCAATTTGTAGGTTATGTCAAGCTGGCTTGAGACTAAAAAACGCGGTGGCGTACAGGGGATCACAGTGGAACTGTCTAGAGTCCAATAATGTAAATGCACACATTTGTGCATGTACATAAACAACACAGAACAAGAAACAACCTTAACACTAAGCCTGCAAGACGCTTGTTGTTTAAGGCATTTAAGGTGGTTCTGGAGACAAAGAACATCACAGTTCAGAAAATTATGCAGCAGTACAACTACATGTAAATGGGGCCTGAGTCACCAAGTCTTTCTATCAGTTGCAAAGTTGCACATTTTCACTAAAGCATTCTGTATGTGAAGACTGTTACAGGTTTGCATTAGATTTAGGTGTTTCATAAAAAAAATATGTACAACAAAATACAGATTGCTTAGTGAGTCAGACCCTCAGTGGGCTCAAGGAGAGCCCAATATTTACATCCAAGTAATGCAAAAGAGGTATGAAACACAATATAATATGTACATGTAAATACAACATTTACAAAAAATGACAAGAAATATGACAATTCTTTCTGTGCCCTGTGAATTTACAATAGATTTTTTGGGATGAGCAAAAAATGCAATGACATTTTTTTTTACCATGTGCATAATAAAATTTTAAGAAATACAGCCACTGGATCAGCTCCAAATGCACTAAAGCATTCTGCTCTTTGGAACTGAAGTGGATACAACTCCCGTATAGTTTCCCATTTGTAGGGTAGCTCAAGTCTAATCTAGAGCACCTAAAAAAATTCTTACCCTACATCATACAAACTAATGACATCATCAATAAAGTTAAAGCGCACTTGAGTAAAGCCAAATAAAAAGACAAAGGACAGCACGAGTGCTAAAATCTGAGGTCTATCAGTGACGACAGAGCCAATGCATATAATGTGAATTGTAATGATGATGTGCGGTTCAGTGTACTGGCAGTAATGAGTGAAGAAGTTTGACTTTTATCATGCTTCACAAAGCACATTTTGTTATTTTCACATTTTCAGCTTAAACGAATAAAAAAAGACTAATAGACACCTTATCATGCCTGTATCAGTTCACATAACAATCAAAGACCATACACTGCAAATGCTCCTTGTATCACCAACACCGATTACTGTGGACTTACTGACATTAAAAAATAAATTTAATCGAAATGTGGCATTCTATTTACTATACTGAGTACATAGGAGAAGCAGGGTGATGGAAAATAATAAAATAAATTGCCTTCTAGCTAGATGTAAGACTTGGAAAAAAAACAATGTTAGATCCGCGTTACCCTCTCGATTTCGTCTAGTGCAGTAGTGAGGAAGTTAAGGAAGAAAAACAGGTAGTGGTACTGGGGGAGTGGGGAGTGCCCCTGAAGCAAGAGATGGGTGGTGTAAAGTCACAGTCGCAGTTGAGGTCAACATCAAGGTCACTGCAGTGATGCCAGTCTATTTCACTCCTCAGTCTCATCCCTGGCTCTGTCCCAGCTTCCATTCGAGACGCAGAGGATGGAATGTCACGAAGCTAAATTGCTCTCAGCCTCCATTTGCAGCATCCGTCAGACACTGACTGGGTTTATTAAGTTCCTTCCAATCCCTTTCACCTTTCAGCAGTCAGGCAGTACTGTCGAAATCTCCCTTTGGCTGTGCTAGGTGTGTGTGTGTGCGTGTATGTGTGTGTTTGTGTGTTGATCTATCGTCCCTTTCACAGAGTTTTCTGATGCCCGTTGGCCGAGAGCTTCCCAGATTCAGGGTCCGTGGGGCTGTTTGACAGTTGCAATTTATCCAGACCTGGGCAGGGGGAGATAAGGGAAAGAAATCTCATTAAAAAGCCTCAGACTTTCACTTAGACAGAGGTATTGATGTGCTTTTTTTTTCCCTCAGTGCCTCTGTCTGACATTTTCTAACCCTATCCCATCCTGTGTATCAAACATCCAGGGCCTGTCACCACAAGCCTTTGAGACTAGCCCTATCCTCTGTCACATGTCAGTCCTGCAGCACATTGGATCTCTGCTGCAATTTCTTCCATTTTGTCACTCCAGGTTGTGCTGTCTGAGAGAAATAAACACCATCTCCCTCCAAAGCCACAGATTAGGTTGGTGCTGTCAGACTAAATTTTGTGGACAGAAAATTGGGATGAAATTAAGTAGTCAACATCTTATATCACTGATTGCTTTATTTTCTACAGAACATCCAGCATATCAAAAGCAGGGAAGTTTTTTTCATACTTTGCAGGACAATGAATGAATATGTGGTTTAGTCTGGAATTATTGTAATATATTACATGAAGCCCATGAAGATAAATAGATAATTTTACCTAAGGCCTTAAGAAGTTCTTCTCGTACAGCTGAGGTGAATTTTCTCACAAGACAGAGAGTTGTCACGACCGCAAACAGCAGGTTGTAGGAAAGGACAATGTAAAAGTTTCCCAGCCAATTAAATCTCCCAAAGTCTCCCAAGAGATCAAACCTGGTGATACCTGTGGAGGACAGAGAGACAGGTCAAATAATTGTGGTAGACAGCAAGTCAACACTCATTCCGAAAAATGAGTGTCTTTGAGAAAATGACAAACAGCCAGAAATTACTACTTCAGTTTAACTTTTTGAATTCAGTCCTTGTATAAAGAAGAATTATTTCGCCTTAAGTGATTTTTTTTCCAAGTTCCAGAAAATAAAGAAAAGAAGGAAAACAAAGGAATTGCATTTTACTGAGTTCCCCCTTGAAAAGATAGTGTTCGTAAGCAAAATTCTTCCTGGCAAAAGCATGAGGCTGCTGTGACAATTTAGGGATGTCTGTGCTCTCTGTAGCTAAGACAGAAAAGTTTCTCTTTCAAAAGTTCCAACTCTTTCAACAAGTAAAAAGACCCAATGTGAAAGAAGGGCTTACGCACAGATTTCAAGTGCATTACAGGTATAATCTCAGCATGAAAAAAGATGAATACAAATATTGAACTCTGAGGCCATTAATGCAATTGATCACATTATTGATACTTAAGGCCTATGTGTTTTTTTCCACCCAGAAAAGGTTTACTTTGTGGTCTCCTTTGGCCAAAATAAGTTAGAAGAAAAAACGAAAGCCACTCCCAAGTCTTTCATGGAATGTCCTTCACCTGTACACAAATCTACCTGAGTCAACCATTGAGCTGGTGACAAATCTTATTCACACAATAAACAAGCACAATCTTGAAGTTTTCTGGAGGGCTGAGGGATTGCACAATTTCAAACATATTTTCACCCTATAAAAGATTACTCTAAGACGAAACCTGCACCTGATATTTTCAGCTATCTTGTATTCTTAATGTTAAGGGGGTTGTATGGTGTAGTTATAAATAGTCAGTGTATTAACTACAGTAGATGGCAGGTGGAATGCTCCTGGTTTGGAGAAGCAGGCAGCAGTACCAGGACAGAAGCTAAGCAATATACTGCTGAGGATGGGGGAAGCAGCAAAACCTATTTTAGTCACTACAAAAATGGCCACCATTAATAATATTTTACCACATTCCCTTGCTGCCTGGTAGCCTATTCAAACACGAAGGTAAAACAGTATATAAAATCTATGCTCACTTCAAAGCCACCAGACTCCTTTGACAAAATCAGTCATTTTACCTTGCAGAACACAGGAATAGCTGGTGTACTGCTCCTTCACTTATTTAGTTTGTGTGTGCCACTTTGTGACTTTGGTAAATCCAAACAAAGCATAGATAGCGGCTTCAGTGCTCCGTCTGAAAGGGTTGTTCTAAAGGAAAGCAGTAAAAAAATTCAAATACAGCATACACTTAAAATGTTGGTTGGCCTTTTTTGTTGGCTACAACATTTTGTTTTGATGCGGAACCTGTTCATAGCCAGACATTGCTTAGCCTTTGTGCTGGAGCTCCTGTCTGCTTTCTTCAAACCAGGGCAATACTGATTTCCATCTGACGTAGATACACTGACTATTTAAATGTATCTCATATAACTGCTTTGAAAAATCCAAACGTTCCCTTTAGAGATACATATGCCAACAATGCTGGCATCAAAACAGGGCAAAGTTTATATATTTTAAATGATAGAAATAGAAACAACTCCACTCCGGCTTACACAAACAACCACTGATCTACTTCACGACAAACTAAATGCTTATTTTCGTCAGCCGGCTATGTCTTCTGTAGCAGTATAGTAAGGACTGTTCCCTGCAGACTATGAAAGGATGGGTAACTAAGTATAGCAGCAAAGGTGGAATGCAGGTGGACTTCATCTCTCTCCCAGGACCTTTAGACAGATAAAGGACTTCTCCTGCAGGCTCCTCTTAGCTCCATACTGCTAGACCAATTTCAAACCATCTGTCGCAGCTGATTGCATGCTTCCTGGAGAGCCATCAACACCCTATTGTTTTCATGTGTATCCATTTTGGCCTGCCAATACCGGTATTCTGCCCTCTACCATGAGCATGTGCCAGCTGTGCCATCCAATAATAGATGTATGGATATGATAAAGCATTAAGTTAATCTGATATGTATAATTATATTTATTGTTACTAATGGTCTTTATTGAGATATTCATTCTACTTGCAACATTGAAGGAAATTACCGCATCAATATGTTAAATTCATGCTCCACAACCAATTTTCTATATCTGTCATCTGCATGCAGAAATTAGATTCAGATGTGGCACTCTGGAGAGGCAAGGGTCTTTATACATTCTACTTCTCCTGTAACATCTTCACAGCCTCTGTCGTCAATTAGATTGGGCAATCGATTCAGTGTCTGGAGAGATGTATTTACAGTCGCAGTAAGCAGTTTGCAAGCATCAAGGACCTTTAACAAAATTGCCTGTGAAGAGACAGGGAGAGAGATGATGGAGACCCCAGTCGATACAGCTTGCCACTGTGGTCTGGCTACACCCATTTCTAATGCCAAAGGTTTTGATCTTGGTTTGGTAATTTGAGAAAATCTAATTGGGGGTAAGATGCTTGGCATTTGAAATGTCTGGGGTACAGCAGTAGAGTGGGAGACATTAGCATGCAGCTGGCCATGCATCCAAGAGGCATATGACAGATTCATTAGGGTTGTATGTAGCGATATTATATTATCTTAGTGAGCACTTCCTGATAGATACACAATTCGAAGAATTCACAACATAATAGGCATACATCCATGATTAATTGCTCTCAAAAAGAAACCACTTCTCATTCGGTCTAAAACAAAAGAATCTGGCTGTCCAGTTAGGGACCTTTGTGGCATATTATCCCCCTCTTATTGTCAGGAAAACATTTTATTTATATTTTTAAATAAGAACATGTATTTGATTCCATATTTATTGATCTTCAATTCATTTATTTATTGAAGATCAATAATTCATATTTATTGATCTTCAATAAATATTGGTTAGATGATTATTAATATAAATACAAAAACATGATGATGGTTTTATTTTTACTGTGCACTTCTGTGTTTTTTTCTCCAAAAAACTGTTGCCTGCTGTGGCCAAAAACTAGGAATGCCAGAGTGAGAAAAAATTTCCCAACAGCTACACCAGGATGAATGTAGTAAAGTTTAGGGGAGATGCAGTTATGAAAGACATTTCACAAGCCTCATTTTTCTGAGGGACCCAATTCACATTGTTTTTTTTATTTTATTGTTATGTAACATGTCTATCATATCAACTTTAAATACAAATATGACTACAAGATGATTTTGTCCCAGAAATTGAAACCTATTTCCATGATATCGACACAACTAAAAGTTTAACAGTAAGAAGTTCAACAACTTCTTACTTAAAAAAAAACATATGCTTTTGGACTCTATATGTCAGTACATTATTTAAACAGCAGACAGACATGACCACACATTGTGTGTTTTGGTGCAGTTCCCCTTTCCCTTATACAGTGCATGATTCCCACACTGACACACAAAAAACACCTTACATCAAGACACAAAACCCTTTCTTGTCTCTTAACATCTCACTTCGTCACACTCAACTCTCCACATGTCTTTTCTGTAGCTGGGAGGCCTTTTCTCTTCAACTCTGTCTCATGCATTTATTCCTTTTAATCTATTCAGCGTCACAAAGCAGAACCTGTTGATATTTTGTAAAGCTCCCAATGAGTCACTGTATGCTCACTCCGTCCCATTTTCCCACTCTGTTGGTCTCTCTCGCACTCACTCAAATACACACACACAGAGTAGTGCTATTTGAACAGCTGTGCTCTGCACTCTGCATGTTTATTAGTGCCATTGTGATGGTGCTACTCCTGTCATTTTTACCCCTTCACCCTGCTCGCCTTTCTAATGTCACTATGGGAAACTATAGGAGAATTCAACTTGCTAACATTAATGGTTTGCTGTTAGTGGTGGCATCTGAAACACTGTGGCGGGGGAAGGGCATCTACTCTATGTGCTTATTTTGACATCTGTGCCAATTCGGTTCAACCCACATTTCTCTTAAAGAAATATAATTGAAATCATCATATACATATATATATATATATATATTATATAAATATCTTTCTTGCCGATAGTTAGAGGAGAAAATTGAGACCACACAACTAGAAGGCCTAGCTTAGCATTAAGATTTGAACCCGAGGAAAACAGCTAGCCTAGCTTTGTCCGAAGTTAGCGAAATATTACTTGCACTTTATCTGTACATACTTTGGCTTTGTATCACACTTTGAGTACTCACCTAGAGTTCTGGACATCACTGGCAGGGCTGAACTCAGGACCAAGATGGATACACAACAACCGATGATCTAAAGAAAAAAAAAGATAAACTTTAGATCACTCTAGCACATAAATGTACAGTTACGAGACGTGACAAAAGGCTCCAATTGCAACAATCAAATTTTAATCTAAATCATCAAAATTTAATCTAACTGCAAGATCGCAAAAAAAGTGTGTGACTGTTTATTTCGGTGTACTAGAATTTGTTCGTTAGATTTTGGTTCATAAATATAAACACTGGTGACACCAAAATATATTATGCTATATTCAGTGCATTGAGCACTTTCAGTTTAATTCTGTGCATTTTTTTCTATTTCAGTTCTTTTATTAATAAACCAATTTTTCCACTTCATGCAACTGTAAAAACATTTTTGCCATATTTAAAGACTACACACATTTGCCACATTATCTACTCAGGTGGATCGTATTGCAATTTTATCTAGCCATGACATGCCCACACACATGCACACACCACTCGATGTTAAATTGGTTCCACATATTGTACAATTAGTACCTCTGAAGTTGCTCATTACCAGGTTCCCTCTGTTGTCCTTTCAAGCCCTTTCACTGGAGCGTCATGGCTAGTTAACAAGCCTCACCACTCCCAAACTCATTTCCAAGTGAATAGGTGCCACTGTGGGCCAAACAGAGCACGCATCCTCTGACCCCCCTCCCCAAAAACCCACTCTCCCTCTGATGTACAAGAAAGGGGCTTGCACTTTGCCAGTGTTTGCGCAACCCACAAACAAATATTGGACAGATCAACTAAAGCCATTGAGGGGGCCCTGAGGAAAACATTAGCGAGCAGTAGGAGTCCACAGTGAGAGGAAGGCGGGAGTGAGAAGCAGGCAAAAAGAGGAAATAGATGAAACGCAGGGGGTCCCAAACACATCAGAACCTTAGGAGCAATCTCAGCACCCTTGCCCCCACTTCACCCCACCCCCTGCCCTTCCATCCCGTCTTTACCGTTGTCATGGTTGTGTCATCCTTCCTTGGAGTGAGTCCCTCAAAGACCCGCAGGCTGTAGAAGCCAACGACAGAGGACACCATCAAGTAGCTGTTGAGCAAATCAATCAAGGACCAAAAACACTCCTCTGCAGGTCGGAAAGGAGATTCATGAGTCGTCTTTTTAAGTATCCCAAGTCTGCACCTTTTCAACAACAATACAGGTGACGAAACAACACAACATTTCTTCCGGAAGGTGTCCAGCTGAGCTATGTCCTGGGTAAACAAAACTGTTCTGGACAATGTTGCTCTTGGCCATGGAGCATGCTACTTTGGCCACAGACAAAGAAGGGTCACTGAAAGGATACAACATGAGGATGATCTCCAGCGCCGCCTGAGCCACGCCAAACGTGGACAGAGAGGTGTTCCCAATGCCTCGGTCCTGAAAGAAGAAGACACAGACAGAAAACCAGGTTATTCAATGTCCTCACACACCAATTACATAAACACCCACACAAATTCAAAAAAAAAGAAAATGGGAAACGACAGCACTGCAGGCAGTTGCACACACATGCAATTACAGAAATCCTGCAAAGTAAGTGCGCGGTGCATGAAGAATTTCCCCACTTGAGAAAGACAGAATCAAATTGGCTAAGTAATGAATGGAACAAGATGAAAGAGGCTCTTTTCAAATCACTGTCGATCATACAATATGTGAACAGGTGTTCAAACAAAAACGGCACATTGCTTACGGTAAGAAGAGTGTACAGGCTGAAAGCACGCCAAAAACATAAAAACAACTAAACAAATACTTCAGCAAACACTAGGCATACCCCCCACCCCGCCCCCCTCCAACCCCTAAACCCCTAAGGCCTTTTGAAACCAGAGCAGGAAAAAGACATACATCTACATACGCTGCACATACCAAGCATCTGTGGAGTCAAATAATAAATATTTGCTTTTGTTGAACTTGGCACAGTGGTTGATCCTCTGAAGGGTTCAGTGTGTTGTATGGGGCACCTACAGTACTATATATTATGCTTACAAGTAAGACGTGAACATAGACTGAAAGCTTTCGATTATAAAAGTTATACTTATTTACAGCTTTGACTTTTTAAAAATGCTCTGATCTTGAAGATAAACCTGTACTGACTTAAGTATTCATAATTACAGTAAAAGTATATTCTCAATCACAACATTGTCTAAAATACCCTTTTCTATCTCTGTATCATGTGTGCATAGCTGAATATATTTAAAGTTTTTTTGTACAGCAATGTAAGTCCAACACAGCGCCTTACTATACCAATGCATAACATCCTGGTACAGTGCTTAAATACACTATTGACTTTTCTTGCAATACAAATACGTATCGAAGTTGCAATGCATATGTTTGAAGTGAGGTCCTACGAATTTTTATTTCTCCACCTTAAGTGTCCTTATCTTGATTTGTTTTGTAAAAGAGCCTGAAGAAATAAGGAAAGCCTGGCAGGTTGTTTCATGCCTTTTTATGCAACTGTCATCCCTAGGAGCTTACTGCAGAGCCATGGTGCAGTGCTCTTTCTCTCTTACACAGAGAATTAGCAGACAGCATCTGATGTAATTTATTAATGGAGGGAGGGTGGGCATGCATTAAGATTGTGTGTGTGTGCACTCACAATATGCGCGCGCTTAGGACAGCTAGCTTTCACAGTACGCCTCCTTTCAACTCTTACTTCTTTTCATTCCAGGAGCAGGGAGGGGGATGGAGTGTGTGTTTGTGTGTGTCAAAAGGGGGGGGGGGGGGG
>JAOWBC010000812.1:6694660-6709965 GCA_028566105.1 Hypoplectrus providencianus | reverse complement strand
TTTGAATTAGTCAAAGATTTTATGTCAACATGCATCAAAAAACACATTTATCAAACGGATTGCAGTGAGCTATGAGGTGGTATTACCTGCATTTCATATACATTTTTTTTCCAAAGAAAAAAGAAAAGTTTCATTTTACAAGACGTCTCCCTCCTCCCTTCATCCTGCCTCGCTCATATTAAACACCATCACTTCCATTCACAGCGCACAAACATGACATAAACGCTCCCACAGATTCCTGCGTAAAACAGCTCTTTTATACACACATATTGCGGCCTATAAAGTGGGTCTAACAGGGGCTGGTGGTGGCAGAGGTGAAATTAAAAAGAGTTAGGGGGCGGGGGGGTGCTGTAAGGAGCACGAAGCCTGGCGGGGTCAGCTACTGTCTGCGATCAAGAGCAGGCCTCCCATCTGGGGCTGATTAGGAGCTCCCTTAGCACCACGGTCGTGTCCCGGGCCGCGCAGACGAGAGGGTTTTGGGGTAATTTGGGTTTTCCGGGTCACAAACTGCTGAGTGGTTAATAAAGTCCTCCTCTACCTGTTCACACAGTTTCCACCCCCCCCCCCTCCCCCCCCCTGCTGGAGAGCCGAGCTGTCTGAGCACTGTGAGATAGATAGGCGTTCTCATACACGTCAGGAAGGCTACCAGGCACGGGATAACAAGGGCTCTCTGCGTTTTGTGCGCTGCTTAAATTGGGTACATATGAGCAATTTGTTACCAGCTAACATAATGGCTGTGCGGTTGCTGTTCAGTATTTGCCAACAGGTCGATGAAGGGGGTCTCTCTTTGAAAGTTAATCAAGGCGCTTTATAGAATGGAAATGGTTTAAATTCTGCAGATTAAATCAGACAAGGCTTAGTTTAAAAAAAAAATCCCATCACAGTTCATGATTGTCATCCAAACCACCTGTCCCTCAGCATATATATTACAAACTGGGTCACTACATAATAGTCATCTTCTCTCCTATGCATCCTAAATATAGTCCTTTCTAACTTATTTCTTTTACAAGCACCTTTCTCACAGAGAGCATATGAGCATTTGTGTGTCATTAACATATTTACTAAATTTAATATCAACACATTACCACTGACGCATTCAGTCCACACTTTGGATCAGGATACATAGATTTAGGCTTATTCCCAGACTCCACTCATTGTCTGTAATGAAAATCCCCTGTAGCATCCTTTAGCTATAACAGATCAATCACTCGCCTCGCGCCTCCTATTACGTGATATTGTGGAAAAGCCACAGTGAGTGAGTGTCGAATTTTCTAGCACAACAGGGAGGAAAGTGGGCAGGGTCTGGAGTGCCCCAGTGTGGCCAAGGTGTACACTGCAGCCACCCGGCAGGTAATGTTAGAGGGGGTAGGTGGGATTTAGCTTTAGCCTTTAGTCAGCATGAAATATTCCTACAAAAATAGTTTGTATTGTATGTATTAACAATAAATGTAAAATACTGAGTTAAATCACAGTAATAAATATCTGAACTGAATTATATGCATATTTTCTGTTCAATTCATAAATTCATCACTCAATGCAAAACAATATACCAAAAATAAAGCCGCTAATGTGACAGGGACATTAAATCCTGCTGACGTGCCCTTTTGCAGCCATTTGTGCACTCTTGATTTCATTCATTGGATAAAGCAATGAGAAAATCACTCAACAATGGCATATGGAAAAAAAAAAACATTTAAAAAAGGAGTGAGAAAGACATAGAGAGCAATAGAAAGAAATAAAAAGAGAGAACAACAGAGGGAGACTGGTGGAGGAGAGGAGTAAACGTCTGAGCGCATCTCATTCCCCGGAGGTAAGAGAGGTGAGAGAGGAATGCTTTCAGGGACTTCAGCCACGTCCCACACGCGCTCTCTTAAGGATGCATCAGGACAAGCAGAAGCCATAGGCAGGACGTGCGTCCGCTCAAGCGCACCAGTCCACCTTAACAAGCTGCCCATGCCATGCTGAAGGTGTATTCCCTTTAGATAGGGCTCTCAATCATTTATAAGACTCAAATCATTACCCATTCAGATCATTTAGGGCAAAGGCAATGCTTGTCACCTCCCTTACTATCATCCCTGGCTCCTGCCTCACTGGAAGAACAACCCACTGTGTCAGACGAGATTTGACTGTGCAGGAGAAAGGACGCTGAACTGTGAGCCCAGATTGGTTTCATTGATCCGTCCACATGCATGACTTAGCACACTGAAAGTTATGCCCATCCTTCTCTAATCCTACAATGAGAAAATGAAATCCTTTGTTCATCATCAAAAAGGTAAATGCGTGCTTTAAAAAGCTATAGTATAAAAATAGGAAAATGCAAACCAAGCTATCATCACTGATCAAAGATATAACTGTCAACTGGTGAGGGAAGGGAGGGGGGAAAAAAAAGAAAAAGACCAATGCCTTGGCATCCAGAGCGCCTGCTGAAAGTTTCTATTCTTGCCATTCTAAATGTGTAACTACCTCTAAATATAGCAGCTCTGAAATATTCAGCATCCCCTGATCCTCACACCGACATCCAGTGAGGGGCTGCTTAACTGCAGCTATGCTCGCACAAGACTGGAGAGACTTCCAAGAAATGCGTGTAGTGGCCGCAGAGAAAAAGTAACCGCTTCATATGCAGTAACAAACAAACATGCATGAATTCACATACACACAGACAGGGAGACAGAGACAGACACACACACACACACGACCAGCCAAGTAAATCAACCTCCAAATCCACCCAATTACGCAAAGCCGCAGAGGGCCTGGAAACAGTTCACAAGCTTTTTCGCCTAGCTTGAGCTGCAGAAAAACTAAAGCACAATCTGTCACTGTCTTTGATGTATTGCTTGGACTGATGAATCCAGCAGAGAGTTCACCTCTGGAAGTTGAATGCCACTGTGCAATGGTGGACAAGTGTAAGAGAGAGAGTGAGAGATGATACTTGGGAAGGTGCAGGGCTGTGTTGGATGTTGGCGAGAGGGAAAGACAGAACCCAGACAAAGAAAGACAGTTAGGTGGTGCAGGAGCTTCCTAGTTGCTGCAATCAATCCTTAGCAGGTCAGCAGGCGGTGGCAGAGATCATCCCGCAGACCATCCTTCTGCTCACTGTCAGGGGCGTGTGGGCCAGGAGTGTAATAAGTGAGGGAGGGGGCAGGGTCTTTTTTTTTTTTTGCTCCCCAGCAAAAGGACTGCCCCCTTTGCTAAAGACATGCCAGATGCCCGGGGACCTTATTAGTGTATCCTTCAACCAGTCGGCCACAGCGAAGTGACCGTGTCAGAGACAGAAAGCAGAGGAAAGGGACACTCCCCTGTAAAGCTGCACAATGAACTTCTAAAGACTCTTAATAAAGCACCAATGACACGAGAGCATGGAAAATGATCGGCATCACATCGTATCGTTCAAACCAAAAAGGCAGGAGGGAGATTTGGTTTTAAAAAAAAAAAAAGAAAAAGAAAAAAAAACATTGTAAAAGTTCATGGTTTTTGGGGATTAAAACTCCTGTGTCCCTGCTGGTTTCATGGCTGATTCACCAGATGAGTCAGAAAACAGAAGACTTTAAATGAAGGAAGCAGCCTCAGTACTTTCTGATGTTTGCCAAGTTTTATTTGACATCCTACAGTGACGACAGCTTGTTCTGATTACAGAAAGGTGTCAGACTGATAAGTCTTCAAAGAATAAATGACTGGATCCTGGCTTTTTCTTCAAGCAAAAGGTTGGGATCAAGTAGCCTATGGAAATACTTTGCCCTACTTAAATGTATATAAATGAGTTGTAATAATTCAGTCTAGATTCATGATATGCAATATTTCACTTTAAAATCTGGATCAGAATCAGTCAGGCTTCAGAATTTACCACCGAGTTTAGAAAAACTGAGTCACGAGAGGAAAGGGGGAAAAAATCCTGAGCAAGTCGCTTGTTCTTTTTTAAATTCCCAGCTCGAACTAATATGTTGCCATGGTAACGAACATTGTAACAGGCAGCTTTAGGGAGACATTGTGACCTTAAAGGAAGGTATGTAAACACCACTTTATATTCTCCGGCTGGCCCTGCCCGAAAGAAGGCCTGGGAAAAATGTCTGCATGTGCAGGAGATTTGAAATAAATATCCAGGCCCCCATTGTGGAGCTCCAACAAAGAGGAGTATCTTAGTAACACCACGCGGGTTTGCTCGGCGAGACGTTTTCTCTCTCTCTCCCCCCTCTCCTCCCCCCCTCCTCTCCCTCCACAATAAACACACTTCTCATCATTGGCGGGTTAGGGCTTAGGATGAGATTGATGAGGAGTTTCTTTAACTACCAGATGAAACCTGTTGGCCCTTTGCTGGGTCAGTCAGGGGGTCAGACTCGTTCCAACTCGTTTCAGGATCAAACACATTTCAATACGGTGGAAACTGCGAAGCTGCTTTCCACTATTTATATTGTTTCCCTAAAAACCTAAATCTGGAAAAAACCTACAGGTAATTCTGTAGAATTTCCATCATACTAAAGTCACAATTATTATTGTGAATGCATGTTTTTTTTAGCTTGAAATAATAGGCATCTCAGCATAAGTGCAAAGAAAATAAGACTGGACTAAACTACAAATAGACCAGGAAGTTGTCACTGTCTTAACTTTTTAATATACCTTGATCTGATTGTTTTTTGAGTAAATATAGCTTTAAGATATCATACTCGCTATGTGTAATTATTAAGCCAACTTAAGTCCCTTGATATAAATAGAAATGTGAACAAAGGCTGGTGCTGATGTCTTCACAGTCTTTGTCAGAACACGCTGATCATCTCAATAAGGATGACAGGGATGGCTCTCATCATTATAATACCATCTACTGGTGGTGTGAAGACAACTTTAAGCGACAGAAATGCTTGTTAAAGCCTCAAGAGATTCGCTTGTATCCTACACAATGCACCCAAGCAATACTTAATGCTGCATTTAGAATATTATTTTATATATGGCAAGCAATTGCACAGATGCAAAGTAGTTTTAAAACATCATCAGAACCCAAAAACCTGAACGACCCGTAGTGGCCTCAGTGATGCAGCTCTTCTGCAAAGATTTGAGAACACAGCAGTAAAGTTGGAGACATTTTACAGCAGCAAATAAAGCTGCATCATAACATCTGACATCAAGACCCTAAGTCGCTCTGATTCATCCACAATTTGGACAATTTGTTAACCTATTAATCACTCAGGTGACAGAGCCTCTGAAGAGCTGAACAGTTAACATTCAAAAAAAAAAAAAAAGCATCCACATTTCCATCTTTATTCTGGTGGCGTCTTTTAGTACATCGTCAAAAGTAAACACAGCCACATGAAAAGGCTGACTTACAACGTTAGTAGTGAAATTCATCATTCACTTCATTTCCGCAGTCAAAAGGACCTCGCAGTGCCATAACATTCGCCCAGGAGGTTAAAATGCCACATAAAACCTTATGACAATGTGGTCTAATGCTGTTATTGGGGAAAGGGATAATATCACATTAGAAAAACTCGGATCTGCGTTTTACATTCCTCCTGCTGTCGGCCGCATGATTGACTCTGCAGGCAGCTCGGTTTTTTTTAGGTGTAACAGGAGTGTCACCTCAACCCCTTCCACAACACGCACACAATATATACCTGGAAGTGCAGCTCAACATTGAACAGTGCTTCCTTTGAGCAAATTTATGGAAGATCAGTAGCAAGAAACAGTCTTGCAGAAATGAAAAAGAACAAAAACGTGAAAGAGGCCCTCATCCTGCTTCCTACACATCAGGGCCTGCCCTCTATTGAAGAAATCCAACTGAAGCAAATTAGCGGGCTAAGAAGAAAAGAACTTGCTATACACTACAGTACAGACTAATTTTTATGTGCCCTTGCCAGGAGGGACATAAACCAGAGAGGTTTCAAACTGTGACACAGGATAGAGGTGTATTAAAAGTAAATCTTTTCCCCTCCATTTTGCGAGGCTCTATTGTGCTGTCATGTTGCTGCGACTTTATGGACTTTTGGAACACGAGCCCCCAGCCTCTTTTTTGGGGGGTAATCAATTAAACGAGGAAGTTCGCTGAGCCTTACAACTCGATTATTAGCCTGTCCTTTTGAAGTTTTATTTTAGGGGGCTGGGGAGGGGGTGACAAGGAATCAGGCTTTAAATCAGTGGGGCCGATGCAGCAGTGTTGAAGCGTTTGCAGCCTATGGCCTTATTGGAAGGGTTTGTCAGGATGTGGCGCTGGGCGAAGTCCAGATTCAGACTTCCATGGTTAATGAACTTTCTGCGGTGGCAGTTACAGTCAGTGGCGTGAGTCAGGGAGAGGGCAAGGACAAGGCACCTGCTGCTGCTGCTGCTTTGGCTGTTAAGAGGGAGCCCCTTGCATGGATATGAAGCATACAAATACATAAACACAAAAAATACGAAAACATAGATTTCCCATTCAAAGTTACAGATTTTTCCAGCAGTTTTTAAAGACTGTGGAATAATTTATGTTCACCTTGGACTCACAGAAAAAAATAATCATTGTCAGGATTTTTCAAAGATTTTAATTAAAATGATGCAGACATTTAAGGAATTGTACCTTTTTTGATCCTGCAAATCCTTCAGACTCCAGGAAGAAATATGCAAAGGGCATCAGGACAAAGAGGCAGAGGTTGGAGAACAGTGACACCAGGTTCCACAGACCTGTTGTGTGCAAAAAGGATTCATTGTACATCAAGTCAGTATTTTTTTTTAATATTTATAAAGTAATTTTTCCAGTAACAAGTTTCCCCAGATTTTTGCCAGCTTTTCCTTGCATATTATTATGTAGTAGCAGCAGGCCAAGGTGCCAATACAGGTCTTTTCTGGCAAGTGTCTTTGTGTTATGTCAAAGTGGTGGACTCTTATGCCCCCTTGTGGCCGTAACAGCACCCAGCAGCCTTATCTACAGAACTAGTGGTTAACATTGAGTCTGTGTGCCGTCGGCTTAGCACAGGAAAAACACAAACAGTGTCAAAAATTCTACCTTTAACACAATCACATTTATTTAACAGTATTCAGAGAAAGACGACGTTCCTCAGCATTTGAACGATTTACTGCAATCAGAATCAGAAAGAAACTGAGAAGAAAATGTCCTGTATAAAGAAAAACATCACCACAAAATGTTTGGACAAGACCTCTTATATATTTTCATTACAATGAAGCATTAAACATTAATTTAAACTTTTTAATAAAGGTTTGAAAAAAGTTTTTTAACTGAACAATATTTACATTTTAGAATGTGTTATTACTTTGTTTTACACATGATTATATCTAATAGTTTTGGACACCACTGTACCGTATAATAGCATCCTAATACATAGCCATGTAATTCAGATGTATCTGCCAAACATTACCTACCATAAACACACAGTAACATTTTTTGTGGCTATGAGTCCACTGCAATTTTCACAGAATATGAATCAACACATCGACGAATGCTGATATTAAGAGTTAATAATGATTCTAATCAATGTTATTTCAAATATGGTAGACGATTTTTATTAATCGTGGAAGAGCAGAAATTGTTTTTAATCAACAGAAAAGAGGAGCAAAAAAGGGAGAGAAAACTGGTTAGTTTAATTAAATAAAAAGACACATGAACTGTGAGATCTACTGACCGTGAATGAGGGAGCCATTGAGCCACTGAATGTAATAGTTTTTGGGGAAGGACAGGAGGATCTCGTTACTAATGATTGAGAAAGGCAGTAGGAAGACGGCACCACCCGACACTGCCAGGGTGAAGGTGCACAAGTATAATCTGCAAATGGAATCAACACACACACAGAAAGAAAAACAGACACACAGCTCTGATGAGATCAAAACTAACAAATGCAGGAACCCACAGAAACACATTTTATTTTCTTTTTCATATCCGGTTATGATTATTACAAGACGTGACTCTGCTACTGGAATATTCCTCTTGGATGAAAACTGGAACTATTCCTTCAAATAGCACTCGACACAACTGGCAATGTATGCTTTCAATCATCTTTCTACTCAGTTTAATCCACCTGCCCCAGTCCTGAAACAAAAGACACGAGCTGGCTCTGTTTCCTGCAGTTTGTACAGATTCAGAGGCTGTATGTCTCCAGATTGGTCCCAGAGGACTGACCATCTGCTCAGTGGTCCTCTGTAGGATGCCACAAAGTCCCCACTTCACCATATCACTGAAAGAGCTCATTAACTGAGAAGCTTTCCATTATTTAGCTGGACCCTAAGGTGCCTTTTTATTAAGCTGCACCTGAAATTGCAGCATGTGTGTGGCTCCAACAGTCACCCTGAGTGTTTACTGCAACTCTAAACTGAGTGACATGTGATACTGCTAATGACACAATCTGAAGGACATTCAGTGTTAGTGGTAGTAAATATATTCTACAGTCTATGTGGTTATATATAAATGATAGGGCTGGGATGAATGATTGATTTTGTTCGATAATTCTACTCATTAGTTGTAGATTATTCTAATATTCCATGGAATGAGATAAAACTTTGACGGATAGCCATCACAACTTTTTATAGCCTACGATAACATAACAACATCATTTTTTCCATATATATTCCATTCCAATAACCACTGTAGACACTTGGATATAAAACACAAAAAACCCTTTTTGCTAGAAATCAAAACAAAACAAAAAAGCACAATAAATTTGTTTTTAAAAATCTGTTGATTGTGAAATCTATGCATTATTTAGACTCTAATTAGTTACACTGTCTTCAAAATATTTTCAATGAATTACATTTTATCATACTTTTGTTTCCTCAATTAGCTGACCAACTTTAAATACTTTTTTATATTTTAAAAAGAAAAAGACGAATATTGTAATTTGCTTCATAAATAACTCTTAAAAGCTAGTTGCCATAGCTTCTGCACATTCTATCAAGAGGAATGAAATTGGCTTTACTCACGATATTCGATTGACAACCGCATCTTCATCCTCATGGTCGTCTGTAAAGGAAAGGAAAAGTCAAACCACAGTGCACAACTTTTGTCTCCCCCCTCTGGCAGTAAGAGTAATTACACAGATATTATTGACACTCGGCAAGCCTTCCTGTGAGGTAATCATATAAGCTGGATGTTACTGCTAATTTCACTTTTATATGAGAGTTATCAGTAAATCACTTATTCCGTATTTAGGAAATGACATGACCTTCTATTAAATCAAATTTTCTAAACAGCAGATAGCTGCTCAGGTAAACTTTACTCAGCAGTGCAGGTAATACTACTGTCTCTTATATAATTCCCTGTACTGTAAGAGAAAAGACGAGGCTACCAAACCACGAGGAGTAAGGAGAAGATCAGCCTAGATTTCTACTGTACAAAACTCCAGAAGGGATTTCTGGTCTACTTTCAAAATGAGACAAGGGAAGCCTCTGTGACCTGGACATACTAAATTTGTCCTGGGAAATGGGGTACAGGTTATAATGTCTGTCCCGGCCTTCTTGTTTCCATCACTGTTTTCTCCTTTACAACTAGGTCACATTTTTATTTTCAGACATTTCTTCCTGTTGTAGTTAAAATGCCGTGTCAGAGAAGTTACAGAAGAACAAAAGGCATCCTCCTATAAAGATCCCCTGAGTCCTCAGTGTTTGAATATCATTCAGTATTACTGACATAACCTGATACAATTGGTACAAGGTGACAGACTGTATTCATTTTGCCACAGCCCTTAAAAGCTATTCTGGGCGGATACAGTTTACACTGATACAGAGCTGACTGTGGCAGATCACTCTACAGGCACGGGTGTGGCGTTTCACACACACCTAAAGCCTTCTTGGCCGTGACGTCCTTTTCAGTCAATTAACAATGAAGGGCTCTGTCTATGAGCAAACACCCGACAGATGGGCTGACATCTATGGTGGCCGCTGTGAAAATGGGTCCACCACGGATGTGTTTCTCCTGTGGAAGTGTTACAGATGCTTTAAGACGATAAAATCATGTTGATATCTGTTCCCACGCCGTGGGAGAACAGATTTTACAGAAACACTTACCACTCTTCCTCTTGTATCTGGTTATGATGAAGTAGGACACAATGTAGAGGACTGCAAACAGGAGGAAGCAAATCTGAAAGGACAGGGTAAGAATAGTAGACAAGGATTTATTAGGACTGTAGATAAACCAGCACAGCAAGCAGTTATTAACAGCACAGCCAGCAGATTTTAAACCTCACATTCCAACTTCCAGTCACTGTATGTCCAATATAACAGAGTATTGGATGCTTCACTCAACATTTCCTAACCTAGAGAATATAATTCTGTAATATATATATCACCGTATATTAAAGGTTGAAATACTTCAGTGAGTTCAATATTTGTGACCTGGATCATGTGAAAATATCACTGCATCAGTTTTTACCCATGACCAGCAGCCTGATAATCCATTTTTGTGTAAAAGTTGTATAGCTAAAGGGATTTGTAAACGGGTAAGGGGTTATTTGTGATGACTTGGGCTGATATAGAAATTGTGAAATAAATAACAATATTTGAGGGTGTGATCTTTTTAAAACAATTATGTTGTTGTTTTCTTTAACAAACAAATTCTTTCTATAGTCTTTAATAATATTTGTAGCTTAGGACATCACAATACTGATTTGATAATTATATTTCGACATATATTTTTGCCTTGTGATGGCCATATTTTGACTCATCATGGACAATAACTGTTGTGTAATGTTAATATAATTCATTTTATAATACATTACAAATTACAATTACAAGATGCATCTGAGTAGGAAAAACCAATATATATTGTCTTCCTTTCTGTTTCAAAACATTTACCAAAACGACTACCTGATTGGAAGATTAGAAGAAAATAATTGACTTATCATTTCAACTCTAATAGATAGAATTGTAATAATGGATTAAAATATGCACATGTACATGCGTGCTGCCCAAAAATATCTGCACAATATTTTGGGGCTTATTATATTATGCAAAATTATCTGCCTCATTATTTCACAAATAATTTGCTTCTAAGCAGTATAGCTCAACATGACCCATTTATTAGACAGACAGAACAAAGGTGAGAAATGCATCACTGTTTACCAGAGTTGGACAATACTAATTAGGCCAACGCTACATGCAGAGAGGTCCAGAAATTTCCAATGCATGGGATTTATTAGGTAACCACGTCCTTAAAACCAGCTGGCTGGTCTTACAGATGGATCACATTCCACATTCCCCCCTTCTACTGTGACAGTGACCGGGACAAACTAATGTTAGAAGCTCCCACTTCAGCACTTTGCACCCTGTCAACATTGCACAACTCATCACGGCCGAGCTGGGATTATGAGATGACTCAGCCAGACGCCAGGCAGACCGCGCACATTTCAGACAGACAATCCGACATAAAAAGAAATGCAGAAGAAACATCCTCAGTCATTCTGGGAGATATATGGTGTAACATGACAGCTGGAGCAAAAACTGTTTTCTTATCACCTGCAGTCTCCTTCCAAATGAAATACAGCTGATATATTTATACATTTCCAAACTCTGTAGTGACGGTGGCTCAAGTAAAACCCATGTCCACTAAGGGGAAAACCCAGATGAAGACAGAATCAGGTGCACAGAGCTGATAAAGTAACACACAGACACTCAATACAACAGACTGGGAAGAGATAACGATGAGCAACAAGCAGACCGGTCACTGCAGCTGGCACTAGTTTAGTTATCACTCTGTTTTCCATAAACAAATACGGGGCTACACTTTAAGCAATGGAACAGAGCAGGCAATAACAAATCTAGCCTCTTGCACGCAGTTTGGTTTGCAAGCAACCAAGCCAACTTAGGAACAGTATTTCACACCTTAATGATATTTGAACTCAAGCTGGAGGTGAGGGACAGTAATTCTATTTTTTTTTTCTGAGAGGATTCTGTAGTTTCTGCAAGTAGATGAACTGGTCTGTATGTTTTCATGCACTGTGGTAATGTAATTAGAGTGTGCATCACAATAAAACCCTGGTGGATGCAGTTTAAGGTATCATACTTAAGTGAACTGATTAACAGCTACATATTGCTACCGAGAAACCCAAATATATGGCCATGTATGCCATAAGCTGGGTTTATGAAAAGTTTCTCGACTGTATTAGCATGAGAGAGTAACATTACGGAACGGCTGATGGAGATACAGTTAGTATTGCCTCATGATGGTGATAATACATTTTACCAGAAAGTTTTTGTTCAAGTGTCAACAAGAACAATGAAACTTAACAAATTTGACTCAGTGTATCTCTGTTTACAAGAGCATGTGAGGGCCAGATAATGACGTTACATCCTTGTTTGCAAGTGGGACTGGAAAATGTCATTACTGACCAAACCACTAACAAGTCATAGGCAGTCACACCAGTGCTGTGTTAACCTGATTCCTCACACTGACATGCTTTTATGTGGATTCCTCAGTAATTATTTACAGTAGGACCCAAGGAAACACTTTCCCACCCTCAGGTCTAATAGGAAAGTACCATCCTGTCACTGAGTCATGCTTAGCCACTTGAAACTGAGTAACCCTTGCGGCAAAATACACACATAATTGCATGCCTGCAGAAATCAATCCATAAGCTGGCTCACCTCAGTGCTCAAGGTTAAATGATACAGTGCGTTTACAGCTTAATTCTAAGGCATATGTTGATATGGGATACGGAGAGTCAGGTGTACAAAGATGCTCAGGACATATTGTGCAGGTTAAAGCTGAGATGTTGACTGCTCATGAGACATTCGATAGTTTCTATATTTCAACAGTGTCTACCAGGAAAAATCAAGAAGACCTACTCCAGACGGTGTCCTCTCTGGAACTTTCTTGCCGGGGTTTGATTGGTTTTTTTTTTTTAAGCTATGGCGAGACATTGAGTCACTTTAGAAAACAATGTGGTTCATGGCAGAGACAGGAAGGAAGGAATCAAGAGCAATTTTCAATACATCATCAATAGACAACACAATTGGTTTGTTATTTTATCTACTGTTCTGTTAAAGGCCCCAACAGGCAAGATGCCAATGGGAAACATTTACCAGACAAAAACATGAATTCTTACATATAAAACCACTGTCTACTGTCTCAAGCTGTTAAAATAATACCTGCTATAATAGGGTTTCCATTCTGAAACTCCAGTTAAACTTAAAAGCATAGTCTTCAAAGGAATAAGTTTTGTAAATTTACCTAGATAAAAGGTGTAGCTTTAAATCATCATCCTCCTACTTCAAGCAAAGAGTTTCCTTTTCAGGGAAATATTTAAACCTACATGTTTCCAATTCCGATGTTATGACTTCTGATTATAGGTGTGTATATTCACAAACAGATCTTTTCATTAAACAATACCTTAAATTATAAATGCGCCTTATACCAATGGACCCTTTAGCCTTACACATAGGCTGAAACTTATTACTTTGCATCGTTTGGTCTAAAAATGTCCCAAAAATAGTAAAAAATAAAAAAAATAACAATCACAGTTTCTCCAGTTCCAATTAGATTGTTTTAAAATAATAAAATACGATATAAAACAGAACAGGAAAGCGGGAAGCACCCTTATTTGAGAGGCTGAAAACTATTATTTTTTATAAGATTTCTTCTCTGATAAAGGGGCATTAGACTTGCTGAGATGTCCCAGCCCTCACTGACTGAATTAGCAAGGACTGGGATATCTTGTTTATGTCCCAGATAAAGATCTTCCCCGTAAATCATGCAGGCATATTTATAAGTCTGTCCCAATATCAGTGAATACACTAGCTAAGTTACTCTAGCTACTGTAACCGTTAATCAATTGAAGCTAACATAAGCTAACTTTAATTGGCGCGATCACTCATTTTTTAATTGAAATAAGATCTGGCCTTCGTGAACATAAAATAAACAATTTTTGTGAAATTAAGTGTTTTTATAAAGCTTAATAAATACCGTGATGTCAAACTGACAGGTGAAGCTAACGTTAGCTCCCGTTTACGTTACAGTGCAGTAGAGGACGTTGTTAGCCTGCTAGCCTCCACTAGCTGTTACTTACGATGTACTCTCGAACTTGGCTGTGGAAATTCTGCTCTCTGATAGTAACATCGTCTTCTTCCATTCTTCATATTGCAAATACAGAAAAAAGAAGGCTACAGATCACTACATGCTAGATCGTCCCACTGGCACCAACAGTGATAATTCCAGCGTCTTCCTCCCTCTGCTAATATTGCCCTGACTGGTAAAGAGACAGTTTACATCGGAGGAAAACCTAACCGCTCCGTGAGGGGGAAAAAAACGCCCCAAAATAAAGTGCGTCATCACTAGGCGCCCGCTGTTCGGCCTGCCCGGCATGCCCTGGAAGGAAATTGTCACATGTCCAGGGGTCAGATAAACAATATTATCCGCATGGAGACACATGTGCAACTTAAGGTAATTTTATGTTTAAAATAGACAAGAGTGTTCGCCCTATGTTATACGTGTATAGGTTGTTTTGAAGCGCCTGTGGTTGAATAGCTTATTAGCAAAGCTAAGCTAAGCTTGTATAGCCAACGGTAACAGTTAGCCGATTGAAGTCAGCGTCAATACCCTCAGTTTAAATCGTAAACATGAAGGGGAAATTGAAGCAGAATACCAAAAAGAAGAAAGTAAATGCTGTGTTACAGAAGTACATGGTAGCAGTGGATGAGTTTGTTAAAGGTAAAAGTTGCACGGAAGAAGGGGAGAATGACCACGGCTTAAGATTTGTTAACAAGAAGAGCAGAAAGGAGCTGCGCAAAGAAAAGCGAAAAATGAAAAAAGCCAGAATGAAAAGTCATTATGAGGGTAAAAAGATCCTCAGTTTACCACCCGATGAAAGTGAAATACCAGCCGATAGAGGGCTTCAGCAGCAAAAGAAGAAGAAAAAGGAAAAAGCAAAGAAAGAAGTGTCAACTAAGTCTAGCAGTTCTACTACAGAAAAACAAGACAGCTCTAAAACACCGCCATCTTCCAAGAAAGGCAAGAAAATCAATAAGCTTCAAGAATCAAGAAAAATGGCACTCTTGGAGGCTAATGAAGACGAGGACAGAGAAATAAAGAAATTAGAGCGGTGCCTCGGGTTAAACAAGAGGAAAAACAAGAAAAGTCTGCCTCAGTCGTTTGTAGCTGATGGACTAGATTACATCCTTGGTATGCTTGATTCTGGCTCATCAGCTGCAGGCATGTACGATGATGATGACGACATGGACATGGTTAAGGATAACTTTGAAAAACTTGATGAGAGCGACTCTCAGGTGTCGGATGAGGATGAAAAACCTGGAGATGAGATGGCAAGTGAGGGCAGTGATGAAGATATGGATTCATTTGACGATGAAGATGAAGAGGATGAGGAGGACAACAATGAGGATGATGATGATGA
>JAOWBC010000812.1:6668862-6694560 GCA_028566105.1 Hypoplectrus providencianus | reverse complement strand
AGTGATGAAGATATGGATTCATTTGACGATGAAGATGAAGAGGATGAGGAGGACAACAATGAGGATGATGATGATGAGGAAAATGATGAAATTGTCGAGGAGGAGGAAATGGAGGCAGATCTGGATCAGAGTGAAGCAGCAGACTTGGATGATGAAAATGAAGGGGAAGCAGACGAAGAAGCAGATGCTTGTGACACAACATCAGACTCGAAGTCAGAAACCGTGAGTTCAGAAATATTTATTACTGTCATGAAATTCACTTGTTGTATGTTGATTAATGGATCTAATTTTAAGATGTATCTTCCAATGTCCAGTTCAACTCTGCAGCAGGCAAGTATGTGCCGCCTCACTTGAGGAACGGTGGAGATGATAAACGGAAAGCTGAGCTTGAGAAGTTGAAGAGAAACGTGAAAGGCCTTATAAATAGGTAATTCTCTTACCAGATCACAGAAATAGGCCATTCTCCCTATTACAATTAGAGGTTGTATTCATAAGCAATAAAATATCCTAGCCTTCAATAAAATACGTTGGTTGTCTCATTTGGGTAGGAAAAAAACATTTCCAGTATTTAAAAATATGCAGTATGGACTCTTACTGTTGAGTTTTTAGTTTCTGTTCAAATTAATATTCGAAGTTTGGATTTTTAAAAACTTACAGTTCTTCAATTTTTGAACTTTTTCAGACTGAGCGAGCCCAACATGGCGTCCATCAGTGGGCAACTGGAGGAGCTGTACATGAGCTGCAGCAGGAAGGATATGAATGATACCCTAACTGAGGTCCTACTAGCAGCCTGCGTCATCCCGTCCCTGATGCCTGACAGACTTTTGATGGAGCATGTCCTGCTCGTCAGTGTCCTCCATCATGCTGTAGGGTTGGAGGTAAACTCAATCCCTTTAATTCTTGCTCGGAATTATCTAAACAGGTTTTACCTTCTGGATGAATTTCCATATAGACCTGTAGTTCACTGTTTTATACACTGATAATGGTAAGAACCAGGCAGTTTTTTGTTATATGGTAACCACTGACCTGTCCTGGTTTACTTAGCTTGAGGTGTATTAGGATTGTTATCCTTGAGATGTATTGACTCACCACTTTCTGTATATGACCCTAAAAGGATCATCAGTAAAATTCCTGTCAACAGTTTGCTTTGCCACAGTTTGAGAGATCTTTGAGATTATTTAAGGAACACTTTGCACCAGGACCAAATTCTTCTTATTTTAGTTACAATGTTCTACAGACATTTGCATTTACAAAGCACACTAATATTCAACCATTGTTTCCAATATCACAGCATATTAATTCGATATGAGTCAAGTAAACAGAAAGCAAGAGTGAGATTGCAGAAACATGATCGAACTAGTCCATTAGTAAACAATTCCTTTTTTTTCACAATGTAAAAGCTAGGGATTAGACTTTTTCAGAGAAACGGCACAATATTGGATCTTTTTTTGCATGTGATGTCCCCTATGTGAACCAGTGAACCATCCTTTATGATATATCATATTTGTGATCATCAAGAAATCAATAATTATAAATTGAATTATATAACTTAAATCATGTTTGTAATGTTCCCTTTTCATAATTTTCCAGGTGGGAGCCCATTTTCTGGAGACAGTTGTGCGAAAGTTTGATGAGGTGTACAAGAACCCAACTGAAAGCAAGGAATGCGATAATCTGGTTGCCATTGTGGGTCACCTCTACAACTTCCAGGTGGTGCATTCTGGCCTCATCTTCGACATCCTAAAACTTTTGGTTGGGGCCTTTACAGAGAAGGACATTGAACTAGTTTTGTTACTTCTGAGGAATGTCGGCTTTGCCCTGAGGAAAGATGACGCTCTGGCTCTCAAGGAGCTCATCTCTGAAGGCCAACGCAAGGCCACCAACATGGGGTCCAAGTTTCAGGATCAGACCAGGGTAAGACAAACAAAACCTTTTATTCACTAGGCAATCTTAATTGCATATTTTTTTTCATTGATGACTGTTGCATTATGTTTGAGATGGTTATCAAAATTCAGAAGCTTTTCTAACAACAGTTTTTCTGTGCATGTGTTCTCAGTTGCGTTTCATGCTGGAAACAATGATGGCTTTAAAGAACAATGATATGAGGAAGATCCCAGGCTACGATCCGGAGCCTGTGGAGAAACTGAGGAAGCTACAGAGGATGCTGGTGAGTGATTTTCACATTTCATTTTGCATGAAAAATTCTTATTCCCTGAGAGAAAATATGTTTTTATTTGGCACAAAGGCCCTTGCATTCATAAGGAAGTATTCACTATTCAGAAAATGTTCACTTTATTCTTCAAAGATGTTATTTTTGTTGTAGCGTCAAATTTCACCACCAGATGGCACCATTGTACCAGCTTTACAGGCCAAGGGTCCAGAGTGTTGCTGATACAGTTGTTAACTTCAGGATTGCAAAATGTCTGTTTTAGTTTTTTTAAATACTCTACATCTGATTCATGCCTCTTAAATACACATATGGCTAACACTGGCTGAATGTGGTCCTCAGATTCAGCGGCGTGCAGGAGGAAGTGACATGAAACTGAGGGTCTCTCTGGACAATCTCCTGGCAGCAGAGCAAGTGGGCCGCTGGTGGATTGTCGGCTCTTCGTGGAGCGGAGCACCCATGATCAGCGAACAAGGCAACACGTCCTCAAAACCGAGTACTGCGGAAGGACAGGTAGAGTCCATGTTACATGTCATGTTAGAGAAAGGGAGCTGTATTGCATTTTCATTGGCTTTTGAGCATTTATTGTATCTGCAGTGCTGTATTTCATGAGTAACATGACCATTTCTCCCACACAGATTTAAAGGGCAAAGAAACCTAAAATTTGCATTATTTAGTCTGTTTAGACATGATTTTTACATCACAATTGTGAAAAAATGTAATTATTTTATTGCCACTTTTAAATTTCTACTGTTGCTTGTATTGAGAAGATTTAACACATTTTATATTTAGAAAAACAATTATTTATTTCTCAAATTATCCATATTGTTGTAACATTTATTTTTGCATCAAAGGTTGAAAAATTACACAAAACTCTAGTCAGTATCTTTCAGTAATGTCAGCACTTTGATGAGTGTATTTGGTTAGGTCGTACATTTAAAAAAATGTTGTCGTGTCTTATTTGTTTCAGTTTAGTGCCAAAGTGTTAGAGCTGGCTAGGAAACAGAGGATGAACACTGAGGTCAGAAGAAACATCTTCTGTGTGATAATGACCAGTGAAGATTACATGGACGCTTTTGAGAAACTGCTCAGGTTTGTTATCACTCACCTCTATTGTGTGCCTCCCTGCCAAGAACTGCTCATTTCACATCAGTGTAGCCCAGCTGTGATTGTGTTGTTGTAAAGCCTTTATTTGCTCTGTGTGAAGGATGGGCCTGAAGGACAAGCAGGAGAGAGAGATTGTCCATGTTCTGATGGACTGCTGTCTGCAGGAGAAAACCTTCAATGCCTATTACGCCGTACTGGGAGAGAAATTCTGCTCCCACGATCGCCGCTTCCAGGTACTTAAGCTGGTAAAGCAGTGAAGGCTGACAATGAAAAATAGATCCCAGTTAATGAAAACTGTACAGACAAATTAACGTATTCTTAGTCTTAAACATTTTAACCACAGTCATCATCATCAAATGAATATATGATAATTAAATGCAAACAACAATCATATTGGTACATAAAATTTACAGGGTATTTTTTAGACTATTGCATAGTCATTTTTTTCTTTCCAACTCATTGTCAAGATAAGTACTAGTTTTAATTTTTTCTCCAAAAATGCTGTACCTCTGAAAATACGTTTTTATGAAAATTATTGTGTTATATGCAGATTTTTTTCTTTGTTAATTAATGTTGGCGTCTATAAAAGTCAGAAAATATAGAAAATGCCTTTAAGTGTTCCACATTCACTGAATTAACACATCATCATCATCAGTACCCTCTAGTCTTATGGACTCTAAAGGTTGGATGGAAATTATACTGCAGTCTTAAAGTTTGAGGAGCCCATTTAATGTAAATTTCATCATGAGGAAATATAAAGAGTTGCAATCATGATTGAAGTAGCTGCTGCATGTGTGTGACCACCCAGTCTCTTAAACTGTGTGTGACCCACACGTGGCCTGTAGTTCACCTCTGCAGTGTGGGAGCCTCTCACCTCCTGATATACTTTGACTCAAACTGTGACTACAAACAATGGGGATGGGACCACACTTCCTACTTTGCTGCCAGGTAGGCCGCGGGTCCATGTCAGAGACTGATGACCATTATCCTCATCAAAGAGCTCGAGCCAGAGCTGGTGGGAATGTTTGCTTTTCACATGTAAACTAGGTCAGGATGACAGGATTACCTGGTGTATACTGTTTGTAGTTCACAACTGCTTTAGGGGAATAATCTCTATATAATTCAGTGCAGTTACATAATAGTTACATTTGATATTGTGTATTCTCCAAGATGACTTTCCAGTTCAGCCTTTGGGACAAGTTCAGAGAGCTGGCCAGCCTTCCCAGCAGCACCTTTAACAACCTCGCTCAACTGGTTACTCTCTTCCTTCAGAAGAAGTGCCTCTCACTCTCTATACTCAAAGTAAGTGCTAATAAGCTTTAACTATATGGCATTTGTATATGTGATTATCACACTAACTCTGTGTTTTTTGTTTTTTTTTGGGTGTGTAGGTGATAGAGTTTGGGGAACTTGATAAGCCCACAGTGCGCTTCCTGCGTCAGGTGCTCACCAAGCTGCTGAAGGAGGTTGAGTCTGAGGACCTGGCCAGCATATTTGGAAGGTGAGCTTTATGGTGCTGTTTGAAGATTTAAGCATGCATGATGCAAAATATGATGCACTATGAAAAGAAATTGCTGTGCTCTGTATTGCATACTAATATACTAATTATATTATTTTTGTACTCAGTAATACATCAGTTGGGTTGCAGATGATTCATTTTATGCTGCTATCATTTACACTCTGTAATTCTACTTTAAGCATGGTATCAAATGGTCAAATTTAAGTCGAATTGCAGATCCTGATTTGGCTAAAATTCAATATAAAAACAGATCGTTTTTGAATGGAATCATATTGTGATGAAATTATACATCTCAACATCATCATGGTAAACCTTTTAAGCCATTGGTATAATAGTTACTGTAAATCTATCAGATACCTCCTCTGGGGACCATGAATGTTAGTAGAAAATGTCATGGACTTTCATCTAATAGTAATTTAATCTAATAGATATTTCAGCTAGTACCAAGATGGTGGAGAGACCATGGAGCCATCCTGCCAGTGGTCCACTCTACCTTTCCAAGAATGTTAACCTCTACTAGCTGACATCTTGTAAAACTGCTCCTCTCCACTGCTTCTTGACGTGTGAACATCTCACATCAATGTCCCTCATTGTCTCTCATCCACCAGGATCTCAGGAATTCCCAAGCTAGGAATGCTGCGAGAGGGCTTGAAGCTTTTCATCAGCCACTTCCTGCTGAAGAATGTCCAGTCGCAGGGACCAGCTGAGCAAGCAGCGTTGCTGTCAGAGCGCGCTCAGGTCGCCACCAAAGCCATGGAGGCCAAAGAGGCCAAGCTCAAACTGTAACACACTGACACACACACACACCTGCGTAAAATAACTGTGGAACAGAAGAAGGCTTGTTGGTGGGAATTGTCTCTTTACACAAAGAACAATTTTTCTTCAAAGAAGAATAAATATGTTTTGGACATTAACTAAATGTTTTTGCTTGTACATAATTTTTGAAATCCAGATGATGCCTTCAAAGACACACCACTCTCAGCGCAATGTGTATTATTTTAATACAATGAATATTGGTTCAGATTAATTTTTCTGCAATACATAATACAGATTTTTGCTTTATGACTGTTTGATATTTTGTATCTTTCACATCCCAAATACATTGTTCATAATGGTGCTTGTATTTTTGAAGTGTAACATTTTCTCATAAAAGCCTCAATAAATGACAGACGCTTTGCCAGAAGTGTTGACTCCTGTGCAGCATAATAGTGCAATTGACGGTAAAAAATAATCAGGTAAATAAATAGAATTGTGGATTCCAGGAGGTTTAAATAATTTTAAATTTAAGTCATAAATTTGCAGGAAAAAAATTGATTGAAGTCTCCCTGACATTTAAGTTTAATAAGGAACCACACTGATACCCTTTGCAACGTTTGCCATATATTAATTTAGTGGATGTCCTCATCAAATTATACAATAGCGTGATAATCCACAACCTTTGAGTTTTCAGAAAAGCAGCAAAGAAATCAAATTTAATATGATCATGATTTTTGTTGAATCACCTTAATATCATTAACACCTGGACTTTGAAGAAACACTGCCGCAAGTTGAGCCTATTCATAAAAAATGCTGATTTGGCTGATTTGATGGCTTTTTCTGCATCGGGAACTACAAACTAATGAACACATGGATTTGCAAGGTTTCTCTGAATATTTCCCCTCTCCTCCAGTTCCCTAATACCTCATCCTACGCCCCTTTATAGAAAGAAATAAACAATATTTTCTCCTAACTACCTTCATTTCTCCTTATACTCTGTGACTGCCCTCATTGGGGCAGTGTGCAAAGTTAATATCACTGAGTTCACACACCTGGAACCATTCTTCTGGGCTTTACTGAGTCTATTGACACTCTTATACAAAATAAAGCACATTATAATAAAGTCTTTCTCAGCCGTAAACACAACTGGTGAGTGGATATTTGTATGCGGTTATCCTTTTTCTGTTGATATTTCCACTCGGCTGGATGTGAGTGTGACATAAACGGGCAGTGAGAAGAGAGCGGGACGGAGGTGTCGTTCATCCGGTGTTTACACACCCTGATGAAATGACCCCGGGGCCTCAAGTCTAGCCTATTCTGTTTGCTCGCTGACACCAGTATCTGCCCGCGTGGTTAGCATAGCAGAGTCATTCTGTTACATTTGATACTTGCTCCTATTAATTAGCTCCATTGGTGCAGTGTGTATCAATCTGAGGCTGGAGCGTGGCTCGAGGTCAGGAACTGGCCATCAGGGTCAACCAGAGGAAATGTCCTTCATGGCTTGCTGTAATGTTGTTTTAATTACATGTGACATTTAAAATGCAGTGTTTGTTTTGTATGATAACATTACACTTTGAATTGGAATAGTTTTTGTTTGAGAAATTATGACGTCTACTGGGTGAAAATTTGGAGAATTTGTCGGGTATAAGGTGGAGATAGTGGGATCAATAGGCTCACTGTGCAGTCCATACACTGGCCATTGTCTGCATTGCCACCAGCTTTACCTGGTGTACTCTGTTTGGGTTTGACCCTCAGCTGAACTTAGTGATTTAGTCTGCTCGGGAAAAAGCAAACAGCAGAAGATAACCAGCAAATCACAGAGTAATCCTGTTACAAACGACATATAATCAGTCATACCTCCTGTAGTTTCACACTTATAACTGTGGAACCAAACCTAACAAGTATCAGTCCGCTTTGTGGATTATTTTGTGAAAAATTACCAATACATACAATAGTGTAAACCCAAGAGTTATTAAATCAGCCATATAGCCTAGTTACGTCGGTAATCCAAAATATATTGAAGCAGAGACTAGTCTTTATCAACATATTAGTTAATAGCACAACCAAAATAAATAGATGTTTAGTTTGTATAGGAAAATTATGCTGATGGGATGTTTTGTTTGCATTTGAGGAAGTCTGCTCTTATTTTCTTGAGCCCATAACACAATTTACATACAGTATGTTTTATGTATATAATACAGATACACACGCATGTTTATTGTGCATGTGTGTGTTTGTATAAATATAATTATGGTTGTTGTAACAATCAGAAGTTTCAGAATGTTTTAATTCTCAACTGACAGTCAAATGTTCCTGCAAAAAAAACCCCCCAAAACTTGGCACTTTTATTTGACAAAAACATAAAGGCTTTTGTTAAGTAACAATTAAAATCCACTTTTATCCATTTAAAATGTCGAACAGTTTAAATATTGTACAAGTTCTTTAGGTTCAAATGATTTCAGCTCTGAAAATAGTGTCTGAGCAGCCAAGTTGTCCCTCAACAAGCCTTTTAAAAGGGTTTATTAATGGGAGCCCATTGCTAGTGTGGTGTGAAATGTTTCCTCCGTCTGCCTGCCTACTCGCTGTTTGCTCTCACTGCACGTTTGCACAGATCCGACAGCGCTATTAACAGTAATTCCCATGACCCGACCTGTCAGAGCAAGGGGAAAAACACGAGCCTCTGTTCGCATCCGCGCTGAAACGCTGCGAGTCCATCGTAAATCAAGGGACTATATTTTAAAAAAAACCACACGGCTTGCTCCAAAATGCCAACGGAGTTTTATACAAAAACATTTTATTTCACATTGTTTCCAACGGAGTCGCTAAACAATAATTTAGCATGCACTGGGATGACGGTTTTATAAATACAGTATAGAAAAATAAACATAACATTTTTCAGCGTGATATGGCACACTACGGAACACCACAAGGAACAAAATAAGGCCAACATTAGACAAATGACAGCGGACTATTTTACTGGAGTGTGGGCTGCTGTGATGAAACCATCGGAGCGCGGAAAGATTGCAAATCCTGAGCCAGTTTACAGCGTTTGCATATAAACCATGCAGCATGTCACAGTTTACCTAAAGAGTGCTCACTGATGCTCCTATTATCAAATCCTGCTTTATTGCTTGTTTATGACACCAAGATTATCTATTCGTGACCTAAATGTTATTCTTTTCATGACAAAAAAAATGCTTATTAATTCCATGAAGGTGATTTAGAGGTTGGATTACATGCAACTGCATTTTTATAGCGAAACCCCCCCGCAGTCATTATAAATTGAGAGATCGCCACCTTCGCCCTGCCGTAGCTTCAAGGCTGCGGACTTATGTCACTGGTGTGATTCCTCTCGTCGTCCGAGGAGCAGTCTGACGAGTTGTACAGGAAATTATCGCCCTCGTCGTCGTCACTGTCTCTGAAGTCTCTTATTCTGCCGTTTTTTGAGTCTGTCTTGCTGTTATAGTCCGACTGTTCGAGTCCGTCAGATTTCTCCTGGCCGCCCTTGTTGCCTTTCTGCTTCTCGGCCTCCTGGGCGGCCTGCTCTTTGGCCTTCTTACTCCTCTTCCACTTCATGCGTCTGTTCTGGAACCAGATTTTAACCTGAGGAAAGGGGAATACATTCTTTGAGCTGCTTTAGACATAGAAAAGCAGGAGGTTACCTGTGCGTCACTGTGCGTAAATATAGCGCATCAGGTCACCACCTGAAATTGACCTCTGCGGTGTTACAATCAGCCCACACTGAAAATGTCTACATGTTGCTTTTTAAAATTAAAGGAAGTGACTTAACTGCCCAAGTTTTGTATTAATTGTGTATTTTTCTTTCTTTCTACTTTTTTCTTTTCTTTTCTTTTTTTTTTTTAGGTGAAACCATTGGAGATATACGAAAACATCTTCTGGACAGTAACCAACATTTATTAATCCTTTCTAAATTGTTTTCAGAAAATGAAACCAGTCTTTAAAAAATAATATAAGCTTTTGTGACTGTGGAAAATAAATGCTTCTTTTTGTAATTCTTTCTTTTTTTTTTCTTTCTTTCTAAGTAATCAATGTCAGAGAAATCCTACCTGAGTTTCTGTCAGCATGAGGGACGTGGCCACTTCAAAGCGCTTGGGTCGTGACAGGTACTTATTCAGTTTGAATTGATGCTCCAGCTCCAGCAGCTGCTGACTTGTGAATGCAGTTCTTGGTCTTCTGCACTTGCCAAGCAAGTTAGACTGAGCCTGAGCTGCAAGAATGAAAAAAGAACAACACATAAATACCATACACCTTATAACACACCTTATATTCCAGAATTCCCTGACAAAAAAAAAATCTAAATTCCAATGTAAACTATTGCTGTGATGATCATAAAAATAATCAGACTTGGTACTGAATTGACAGCTCTGTTGTTTTGCTGTAATAACATAATTTTCTACATTTCCCTGCTCAAGCAACAAGGTCACCCACTTATGAATATTTCCATAGAGAAGCTATTTGCCACTCCGTTTTGAACAAATCTGTTAAAACGAGCAGAAACAAAAAGGCAGTATCTGGTGAGCAAATAGCATGTCGACTGTGGGTTTCACACTCCTCTGCCACTTTCCCACTGTCCATTATCTGTCCATTTTAGTTCCTCCTAGAAAAATCATCACTCTATGACAGCCTCTTAATCCAGACGGTGATAATATGTGAGGGAAATAGTGCGTAATAAATCTCAGAAAAATCTTATTTATTGTTTTGGCAAAGTAATGAAGGTCATGCCTTTTTACATCCGAGTTTGTAATGAAAGAAGCTATCCTAAAGCAGCATCATACAATCACAATATTATTAGATATTTAATAATGATTACTATCAACATTTTTTGAGTTATTAGGAATCATTAAACACATTCAGATCAGTCGTATATGGTCGCTACACATAACCAAAATTCTTAGAATATTTTTTGAGTGAAATGGGCAAAAATGACTGCTACGAAACAGCTACTTACAATTAAAGTCAGACATTTTGGGCAGCATCATCCCGGCTGTGGAGACCCGCAGCCAGTGGTCCAGCTGGAAGGTGCTGGCTGTCAGTTTGATGGGATCACTGTGGTGGTGATGGGAGCCGTGTGGGTAGGAGTAGGACAGGGCAGGGTGTTGCCCAGTGAGGGCAGCTGCGGAGTAGGTGTACATGGGATGGCCGTAGAGAGCCTGTGCGGGGATCCCTGCGGTACTCTGCGGATGTAATCCAACCATGCTGTGCGGACTGTTGAGGAAACCGGGCTTCGGAATCAAGCCGCAGTTGGAAATCCTCGGAGGAGACGGCGTCTCGGTGCGTAAAGACTCGGTGCTGGTGGTCAGCTCCGGGGCAGCCACGCTCCCAGACGACGGGATGGAGGCGGAGGACAGGGAAGTCACAAGCGCCAGCGGTGAAGTCTGCACCTTGGGTGTATCGACTGCTAAAAGCGCGTCAATGCGAAAGTTTTTAGATTTCTCCATTTGGGCCCAAACCGGTGCGCGTCCGTGCCGCCTCTGCTGCCGTAAACGAAGGAGAAGTCAGCGCCGATTTCCCACCTCTCAAAAGTTCTGATGCGGTCCGGAGTGTGAGAGAGGAGCTCCGTGTCACACTTAATCCCTGTCAGATGGAGGCGATTGGTGCAGCCGTCTGCAGGGGGCTGTCCCAAGCGTCACCGCGCGCCAACAACGCCTCTCTGCTCTAATCACTGTAAAGCACGATGTTACTCATTTTATATATTTCTATTACAGGAAAATGACGCAAACGATTGAAACAAAACTCAAGTTTTTGATCAAATATAAATTTATGTTGTTTTTTTTCCATGGCCCAGTCTGTATAATTCACTAACATTGGGATTGTGCAGTTAAGGTCTCCAAAGTAAATGAAAGACTTTATTCGTTGTATGATTAGAGGAAAAAGTGTGCAGTACATTTTTAGAGATTGGTTTACCGTAAATATAATTCACCTGACTGGCCAAGGTCATGGTAGCAGGTGTATTGATTAAATATCTGCCACAAGCACTCCAAACTGCAATATAAATACACTTAATTAAATTAAATAATTCAATTTTAATCTCTTATTTTTCTTTATACGAAATGATGCAATAGCAAAAAAAAAAAGAAAGAAAAAAAACCCCGAACTGTTTGTACTGTAAGTCCCACATTTCTCATCATTTTACCCGAGGAGGGGAAATATTTTTGTTTAACCTGTAAATCGAAAATAAAAATGTAATTTATAACAAAAATAACACGTTTTAAATGAAAGCACAGGCCAGAAACAGTAGGATGAGTGTTTATTATAAATCTAAATGTTTAGCCCTGGCATGTAAGGTGATGCGTAAGGTTATCAGGCTCACCTCTACTTATTGAATTTAGATGGCAAATAAAATATAGCCTTAAAAAAAAAGGCATGCGTAAAAGTGAACATCTGGAGCCGAAGCACCCTGTGAGGCCAACAGGGAAATTTAAGTAAAAGCCTCCTTCTGTCGCTCTGCAGAGCTGAAGGTGACAGACGCACGCAAATTGATTAGGTTGGACCCTCAGTGCCTCTAACATCATATATCAGCAAACAAGTTTTGTTTTCAGCCTTTTTATCGTGCATTAAAATTAGTTTTTATCTAATAAGAATCCCCTTTTTGCCACTTTAACTGAACTGAAAATACTGTGGCTGCTGTTCTTATTAAATTGAATGTATCACCATAGGGGCAGGATTTCCTTCTTCCAGGACAAGCTCTATAAGTATCCGTCAAAATAAGTCAAATTCAGGCACAATCCCACAGCAACTGGCTGCAAAAAATGTAGTAATTGAAAGCTCTGAAGTGTGATGAGCAGAGAGATGGAGCTAATAGCCCCGTGGCTCCGGGTGACTTCGGTCTAATAAGCCACTTAAAGTTAATGGAAGAGGAGGTCAAAATGAGAATTATTGACACCCAGTTGCCCTTAACCTGTCTACCAATAAAGCTGATTAGTTTTTGTCAATTCATCAGCTAACCGTGCTCCGGGGACGTTTATTTGCTCGGGGGAAATCAACAAGTCACCGGGTAGTTTTCAAGTAAAGGATCGCCATTTAATTGTGGACCTTGATGATCATGACCAATTACAGAATGATAACAGGGAGATTGATGTGGGTGGGATGTGGGTCTGCATTGAAAAAAAAAATAGATGGAGAGGAGGAGAGACAGACAGACAGAGTCAATTCACGAATATGCTTTCATCACCACACTTAGTTTTATGTGAAGTGCAAATGCTGAAAATATTAGATGCTCGAATTCATGAAATAAAATCTCCTAAATATTGATGAAATGCGCCTTGATAATATTTATTTATTCTAGCCTACAAAAATGTAATTCTAACTTTTTATTTCCACTTTGCTTAAATTCTAATGATAGAAATTATAATAATAATGATGGGCACAGTGGGAGCCATGAGACAGGATGAAGGTAGCATATTAAAATTATTCTGATATTTAGAAAGGGCTAAATAAAGATATTCACCTGCACATTTAGCAGAAATGATAACTGAAGTCTTATTTTGCACATCTCTCATCAATTAATCGCGTTTTATCAGCCTCGTGCATGATTATTATTATTCTAACAGCCAGACTCTGCGCCGTGTCCCCACCGCGGGTTTAATTTCATTAAGGGCCCCGCATGAATATTTCTATTAAAGCAGCGGTGAAATATGGAGCCATTTAGTATTGGCCCTCACCGATCACGCAGATTTATCGCCCCTTTTCATCACATCTAGGGGAGAGAAAATTAATAAGGCACCCAGGATGGAACCGGACCCTAAAACCTTGGTCTTTTCTGAAAGCTGTTAATTTGCTCTGTAATTACTTTCACAATTAACTAAAATACAAATCAAAGTGACAAATCGGGAAAGTTTATATATTAATTATCTTCAGTAAATGTGTTCGTTATGAAAAGGCAATTTAAAGAGACCTGCACTGTCTGTTTTAATGTCACGTTGCGTTAACTTTGCAGAACTTAAAAAAAAAAGAGAGTGTCTCATCAGTGTTTTTTTTTCTGATATAATATTTGCTCCCAAATTTCTGTCTGAAAAAAAGCGGTTCCGTTTCAATGTGATAAGATAGATTTACAGCAAACGGACTTATTTTTCAGACAGAAACACCTGGATCTCTTTATGAAATTCCATATTGCTGGTTAATTAGTCTCAGGCGTGTTATGGATACACTCTGAATGGAGAGCATACCTGCGTCTCTCAGCATGGTGAGCCCAGTGTTATATATTGGCAGTCAGGTCTTATTGATGAAACCATTTGCCTGCGCCTCGTGCTCATGCTTTTAAAGCCTTTATTCGTTCAGCCAATAAAAACCCCGATGATATCAGTCATCAGTTTGTTGACAAAAGGACTTAAGACAGCAGCAAACATAATAATAATTATTCTAATTAAATTTAGTGAAATGAAAATGAGTCATTCGTATATCGATATGACTAATTTTATAACAACACACTCCAATTATATAATACTATTATAATAAAAATACGTTATATATGTTTTGTTTTTTTAAATTCTGGTTGATTCTGTGCATCTTCTGCTATTACTGTTCATATTAAGCATCATCATATTATCAACTTCACATACATGTTTATGCGTTCATAACTGATCATAATATATAATAATTATAAAATAAATTACTCATAGACCAGTAGTGTCATCATATTAAAATCTTTTTAATTTCCAAATGCACAAAACATAACATAGTAACAAAAAGTAAGAAATTAATAAATCAGATGAGGCAAAAGGAATATAACAGGACTAAAGAGGAGCCCTCCAGCTGTGTGCAGCATCACCAGGGGTCAAAAGTTCACAAATAAAACTCCCTAAAATCAAATCCAACAATAAAACCAGGGAAGGGAAAGCTCATCAAAGGACACATTTATTGAACTTTACAGTTAAGCCTTGATGTAGGAATTCACATAGAGCTTTTCTTCATTCTAAGGAGGGTGCTATAAAACATTTATAAAACAGCTATGCAGAAAGTCTTTTTTACTCTTTATACAGGAGGTAAATTGTAAATGGTCCCAGATTGAGACCTGAGGTATGCCAGACTGAGAAGATAAAAACATGTACACTGCAGGAACTCTAAAACAGATGAGTATACAGTGGCTCATAAGTTTAATTAATCAGAATTAGGATAATCTTTTTTTACATAACAAAAAGGCTATAGCAAGCTGTTGTTTAAGAGCTGTATTTGACTAGTTTAGTTTTAAGAGGTGGATCTGCAGCAATAATGAAGATCCCATTATCAGCCTTTAATTGAAAAGTCTTCTTTAACATATTAAGTCGAAACTAACTTAATAAGACAGTATTCAAATATTTGTCTGAGCCTGATGTCTTCAGGAAAATGAAATGAACATTACAGTTAATACCCACATGTCAGTCAGCAAACTCCATCTATTTTGTAGTACAGTATGTTTTGTCCCCAGTGGTTAGATCATTTTATGCTTCTGATTGTAATAAGTTTATTTATGTACTCAATTTTTATTTGTGAAATAATTTACTGGTTATTCAGCTGTGTAGAAAAGGTGATACAATACTATGATATAATTTCTTCTAATAGACTAATAGCAGTCTTTCCTAATTAATTTTTGTTTTTGCCTTTTCTTTTCAGTGAAAGATTAGGATAGTTGGTACATAAGAATGATGAACACATTAATGCATCACTAATAATAATAATAATAATATTACATTAATGTATCCAAAAGGGACATTCCACATAATTAATAGTTTTATTTTGGTGCTTGAAGTAAATTTATTATAATGCTTTGAAATTTTACTCAAGTAAGTTTTTTTAATACAGGACTTTTACTTGTAACAGGGGATGTCTGTGGTGTTCCTACTTTTACTACGTTAAAGATCTGAATATTGTTTGGTGTGATGGCACACCAACAGGTATATATTTTATTATATCTACTGTGCAACTACACACATGCACACATACGCGCGCAAACTTATTTAACCAATATTTTACCATGGAGTTCCTCTTCATAATTGGAGGTTGTTAGTCACAGAACCTTCTCAATGCTTCTAGTTGGGAGGCGGGGGTTTAAGTCGTTCAGAAATGATTGGCATACGTTTTAACCAATCAATTCCCGTATATTGCAGGAACCGGAAACAGTAAAGTTAGCTGTTCCCCTGTGTTGTGTTGATTTCTAGAGAGAGGAGGAAAAGAAGACTTGACGTTTGGATTAACCTAAACTGCCTTCTCAGTATTACTTTGACCCTTTCACTCCTTTAAAAAAAAGTCAAAGGTAAACGCTTCTAATTCTCAAATGAGTGCCCTGCAATATGAACGATGTCAAAGAGGATAAGCGGATAGGAAGACACCCCCCGTAAAGTTAGCCTCTCTTCAGTGCCTAGCTGCTCGGCTAGCTAGCTGCTAGTGCTAATGACAACAAAATCATGTTTTTCAAAGATTTATGAAACGCTACTGCGACATGTCATCAATACATGCTTTGCTATTTGATGTGTCCGTTGCTGTTTGGGATCAAATACCGTAAACGACAGCATTTAGCTTGTGACAGCTGCTGAGTCATTAGCTAGCTAAGTTAACCGGCTAGCTAACTATTGTTGCAGCCAAACATAAGCTGTCAGCCGAATAACTACCTAAAGTTCCACTAAAAGTGGCCCTCATTTATGTTCATGACTGTTTTATTTTGTCATATACATTGCCAATAATAAACCCATGTACTTTCACTTATGGTTAGGGATTGATTAGCCGGATTAAATGGTTTTTATATTGGAGCCCAGGTCACAAGTTTTCAGGTCATTTTTGTTTCGTTTCACCTGTTTCAGCGTTTGCTCTCCAATTAGGGAGGAGATGAGGACTTCAGTTTCATTTTCTCTTTCAGAAATTCGTGGCAATCTTTGAATCAGTCAATGGGAAAGAACTAACAATGTTTAGCTTTGAGGGAGATTTCAAGACAAGACCCAAGGTATCACTTGGAGGAGCAAGTCGAAAGGTAAGGCACTGTTTCCATGGAAGAGAAATGAATCAGCAACAAAACAGTGACCAGTCTGTTGTTCTTAACCTCACAAATGGTCACATTTTCTGTGTTTAGCAATAATCACAGTTGATGTTTTTGTTAAAAGTCATCTCAGGTTCACTCCTCATGTTTTTTTTCAGGAGGAGAAAGCTTCTCTGCTTCACCGCACTCAAGAAGAGAGAAGAAAAAGAGAGGTAACCACGTTTATGCACTGCCTTTGGCAAGCTACTCTTAACAACAAATACACCTTTCTAAGTAATACTTCACCCATTCTTGACTATGTACTGATCTTTATTTTTGGGGGGTGAAATAATCCTTTAATATTGGTGCTGTGTGCTTATTCGAAGGATCTATTTGTTGCTGTTTTACAATAAAAATTAAACTTTGCTCATACTACCTTTCAATAGCAATATATTTGAACATTTATGCAGCCCAAAAGAGTAATAAATGAGATCATATGTTATGAGGTTAAATCTGTTTTCATGGTCAAAGAGGCACATTCTAAGGTTTTCACTTTTATTTCCTAGGATGAAAGAAAACGACTCAAGAATGCAATTATCATCCAGTCCTACATACGTGGCTACCAGGACTTGAAACGTCAGGTAAGTTTTCAAGCATGATATGGAACTCTTTTTTAAGATTATATGTATATCATCTTCAAGATAAAATATTGAGCTCTGCATCAGAAATGTTACTGTATCAATTGCTTGTTGTTGTTAAGTATAAGTAAAAACCCATCTCTAAGTGCTGGTTAGTGATATAAGGGAACTGGGACTTGCATTGCATATACATTTCTTGTATACCTTATTATGCATAACGTCTGTTAGATATACTTAATTGATAACTTTCAATGACTTTGTGTGTCAGCACACATGATATCCTGTAACATGCAAGTGGGTTATGAATGGTCCTGTCCGTCTCATCTTGTAGATGTTGAACTTTTGTTTACCCAGGCTGCAGTTGAGTCAGTAGGTTAGTGTGTCCAGATTAAGAAATCTGAATTGGGACTCAGTTTTAATACACGTTTGTGATTTGGGCACAGTGGGCTGAAACAACAAAATTAGGAATTTAGAGCCTCCAAAACGATTAATTGTTGTCTGGTTTTGTTTAGTTATGCTGCCTATAAATACAGTTACTTTGTCAACCAGTGGTAAAATAAAGTTTTCTAGTTACTATTTCTTTTATTTGGTAATGGTACACTCTTCTTCTCTGTTCTTGCACATCTCAGGTTGTGCTTGGTTATGTGAGAAATGGCACTTCATGTAATAATTATAATTCAGAGGAGTTGATATAGAGATGCACGCTTAAGATATGACAGCTGTATCTTTTAATAGTGGAAGGGACAGTTGTATTTATTTATTAGTGCTCTGATTCTAATAAATAACAAAGTCAAACAAGTGATGCGCATGAAAAGACCTGAACCAAAGCCTGTATTTCAAAAAGTGGATGATTGACAATATATCTGAATGACCAACGACTGTCCCAGACTGTCAGACTTTGCCATGTTTCATAATTGCAGATAGAGAGGGTCCCTTTTTCTGCTTATTCAGCATAATTTGTCATGATAAACCTTTAAAGAAACTACTCACTTGCCCAAGCAGGCCAGTTATTGGAAATCTGAATGTTGAACTTTACAGTAAATTTCTTGTGTTCACAATAATAATCAAACAAGTCTGTGCAAACAAAGCTTCTGCAAGATGTGACCCTTTGAACTTTTTCTTCCAGTATGCCATCCAGAGGGCCAGGTTTGACGAGTGCGTCAGCCAGACACAGGGAGGGGGTGCTCAGCATGCCTTGGACGGTCCTGGTCTCTGCCTCTTATCAAGACGACTCATATTTTTCTACAGACAGAGTGTGGATGCACATAGATTGGTAACAATTTGATACTTCTTTGATGCTCCCTCAATTAAATATTGTAGACAGAGAATTACATCTTGCAATTCTGTGTTTGTGTGTTCATAAAGATATGGTTGTGCCAAAACCTGGTGAAACACAACAGCCAGTTTGTGAAGCTGTTGGTGGGCCCACAGAGACAGACATGTATGTTTCAGATCAAGAGGATCTTAGGCTTCTGCTGCAGGTACAGTACTTAAAAAGCAGTAAATAGATTAATGTTTTTAGCTTCTGGATGCATAATAAGGAAAAAAAAAAAAGCAGAAATTAAAGTTCTTGTTATCATTGCTCTTTTGTCCTCAGACTCCTGCAGAATTGCACGGATGACAGTTTAAATGTGGCAGTTCCCATGCGGATGCTAGAAATCTTTTCTTCAGAGAAAACCTACCTTCCAGTTATTCCAGATGCTAACTATGTAGCTTCATTACTCGAGCAGATTTTGCACTATATGGTACAGACAGGTAAGTTATTATTGTCCCGGCCATGGTTGTAGATATGTGTTATATATTTTCTGTCGACTCTGCTGTCAGTTTTGTCACATTTTTTGAATGAGGTATTGCAAAATCAGTGACCATATTCTTGTGTGGACTGTAGGGGGGTGACTGATTATATATTTTTTGATAATACAGTCATAAATTTGGTCAAATAATGAAATTCATGCATTCAGCAGTGATTAAATAAGTCAGTCAATCCGTCACTTATAAATAAAATAAAAATATAACAAAATGAAAACTACGACTTGCAAACTACATCTCAGATAAAGATGTAATTTCAGTTATGTGAATGATTATTAAAATGTAATATTGAAAATATCAAATGATGGCAGCTTGAGAGATTATCATTACATTCTGATGAGGAATATTATAATGAAAGACCTCGAAAATGCCACAGAGTGATCACCTCCAAGTTTGGATGAGTTTACTAAATAGATCACACTGGTATGGTATTATGTATCAAAGGTTTAAATCATACAGATGTATATTTTTTGAAAAAAAAAAGGAAAATACCCAAATATATATTGTATATTGTTGCATAGCTTACAAATATCAAGATATTTAAAACCATTCTACCCAGCCCTAATGTACTCTTGCAGAGACACAATTAAACCTTTTAAAGCCTAATTGATAAACTTTAAGGGTTGTATAGAGATGGGAACTGCATGTCAATATCAACTGGTGTGAAGTGTGTTTGACTACTTTTATCTGCTCATGGGCAGTTCCTGCTCTGACTTGCACCTGAGTATATACAGTGCTGTGCACAGGTCAAGTACACATCAATGTGTTTAGGTTTTCCCAGAAGTCTGACTCATTTCAAGAGGACTGTTTTGAAATGATTTGTAATCGTCCACACAAAGCATCTTGTTTAATTTTCAGCACTATGTCAACTGCAGTCAGATGTCTTGAAGCCTAATTAGCTGTACAAACTGGCAAACCCTGCCTTTACAGATAAAATGTAAATAATGTGCAGGTTTATCTTTGCTTCTCTTTTTAATTTCTCATTAGATAATGAAGAGGTATGTTTTTTGTTAATGCTACACTGCTTTTGCAAATGGGAGCCTATAACTGCTTATTGTGTTTATTCAAGGTGTGTAGTTTTAGTAGTAGATGTTTTATAAGATGAACCGATGGCTTAATATCCTTTTTTGAGTCTTAATTTCTCTCTGCACTTTCTTTCCAGGATACTACAGGTCGCTGTATATTCTCGTTAATCACAGGCTCCCTTCTAGCCTGGAGTACAGCGACGCTCCCTCTATCCCTATGGCAAGCACACTGTTGGAGCACATCCTCAAACCTCTGCACTTTAACTTCTCCTCCTGCACAACAGGCGCAAGGTACAGCACCAGACTAAAGCAACTGTTAGACCCAGGGTCCGTACACTGTTTTTTCCCAGAAGTGTTGTTTTGTAAAATTTTCAGGGCATACACTGGTTGGCAGGTCAGTGTCAGAATTTCAATGCCCATTTCCAGTCAAGTAAATGTACATAGGTAAATATATGGTACATGGAGAGATAGAGAGCAATAGATAATAACTTGTCTGTATTAATAGAACAATAATAAGTACAAAAATAAAATCAACCTTTTACAGATTTTTGAGAACAGAGAACAGTGACTGGTATTATAGCAGGAAAGGAAAGCCTTTGTTTTGAATGAATTCTTTAAAAATCATCTATTAAAGACAGACAAACCACAGCAGTTTTTGTCCCTTCCAGTCAGTGGTGGTGCAGTAATTGCTTCGGAGACCAATTTACAACGAGCCATAAAAGCCCCCCAGACTTGCTTGCTCGCCAGAGTGCAGAATATCAGGCTGTTTGCCCTCAGCTTCAGACATTCTTAATAACAAACGACAGGCGACTTCTTTTCTTCTTTGAAGAAAAGCAAGGCGGGAGTGAGAGAAACTTGTGTACACACTGACTCGAACAGCTAATTATCTGACTTAGCCCACCAGATGTGTGACTGGGCCACACAAAGCAGCTCTGTTTGATGACACAATATTGGAGCACTCACACAGCAGAAAAAGAGTGATGTCAGAACACCTTGCCAGCTTAGCTAATAAAAGAACAGTATTTTCAGGATTCATATAATTTGTTAACTTGTCTGTTCGTCTGTTGTCTAACAGGCAGTTTGTGTTTGCGGCCTTCACTGAGGAGTTTATCTCTGCACCGTTCACCGAGCAGATCTTTCACTTCTTTATTCCGGCACTGTCGGACGTGCGTCTCTCATTCCCCTTTGAGGCCTTCCTGAGCTCACTCCAGGCCACCATCGGCTCGTCCTCAGCAGCACAGAGCCAGGCGCCGTGGGTGTTTTACTTCGTCCTCTCCGCAGGGGAGAACTGCTTAGGTGGGTGGTGCAGTTAAGAGGCATGCATGCAGCCCAGTGTTTGTCCTGTGGCAGCTCATGTGAAAAATAAACTCTTAGACTGATTTATAGAGATAAAGATATGACGGTGTAAACAGCTTTGGTGATGGCTGTGTGTTGGCAGGCTCACTATCAGAGGAGGGTCTCCTACTGTACCTGCGGGCTCTGCAGACGCTCCTGCCGCTGCTGCCAGTGTCAGAGAGCAGCAGCAGGCCGGAGGTTACCAGCGACTCAGAGGACGAAGACGAACCTGGCATCCATCCACCACCCAAGCAGGTATGACACATGCTCATGGACATGCGAGGTCTTGGGTTTCCAAGATGAGAAGCAACATTTGTTATGTCATAGATATGTAGCATTTGGGATCCACTGATTGAATCTGCTCTGGTGTAGATGGTTGTCAAGACATTTTGACTCATCCTAGTTTGTTCTATGCATTAACGTGAGGAACATTTCCTCCAGATTGACTGGTGGGTGAGGGTGTGGATAGGATGTAATTGATAAATATTAGTATTATTTCAAGCAACAATCTTCCAGATTTGCCTTGAGCAATACATTACACTGCCATCTACTGACCAAAGCACATTTATGCAGCTTTGCTTATTTGCTCAAAAAAAGTTGATGGAAATGTCCCTAGTTCAGATTTATTTAATGCAACATTTAAAAATTTTACTTCAAAATTAAACTTGACTTGACAAGGCTTGTGGCAACATTCCTGGGAAAAGAACAGAGATCTTGGAGACAGTTACTTTCACAAAATCCCAATGATAAACCAAAATTGTTTTGTTTTGTTTTTTTTTCTCCATGTGTTTCTTTCTCTACCAGGATGACAGCAGAATCTCTGTGCAGCTGATCACAGAGGAGTGTGTCCACAAACTGGACACTAAGCATCAGACTAACGCCCTGCTGAACCTGGTTTGGAGGGATTCGGCCAGCGAGGAGGTTTTCACCATGATGGCTTCAATCTGTCACACTCTCATGGTTCAGCATCGCCTCATGGTGCCAAAAGTCAGGTACGAATGCACACACTGGATGAGATTTGTTTGTTGTTTTTTTTAAAGAACCTAAAACTTCTCATAGAACAGGTTTTTAGTGTGTTATTATTACTATTAGGTGTCTTACAAAATTTGGTATTTTAAATGTTTTAGCTGTAACCATGGTGCTCCTTACAGTGAAGCAGGTGTTTCTAAACCAAAACACATATAAACTTGGCTCTGAATCATTTTTATTTCATATCATAACATTTTTACGTCTTGTCAAGATCCGCCTTGCGTTCAGAAAGCTTGTTTACACACCTACCTGATTGAGAGGAAAGCTGTGTCTTTATGTGTTTCCGCGCTGTAAGCAGTAATGTAAATAACGGTGAAGTGAGGCAGGCAGTTATCAGTGGTCTGCGCCCACTGGCATTTACAACCGGCAAAGGAAGCAGGGATGTCAGGCAAGCTGTCAGTTCTGGATGAGGGCAATTACCCCTTCTCAGGTTGATTACATTAGGGCCAGGATGTCAGAGGTGGTGTGTGTGTGTGTGTGTGTGTGGGTGTGGGTGTTGGGGGGGGTAGATGGTGCATTGACTGGATTGACGGGAGGTGATCCAGACTGAGCTTCATGGATGGTCAACCTGCTCTAGTTAATTATTAGTGGAGCCAGTTGATTTAAATGTGTGTGTGGGGATGTTAATAAATAAAAATTCATATCACGCTTGCATCACTATGTTGCTTCTTTTGAAGCCCTGGCATACCCAAAATTAAAAGGATTTACATAAACCAGCTTCCTCTGTAATAAAAAAAAACTGGACATATGCAATCCAATGGTCAACTAGTTATTTTGAAGTATTGCTTACAAATGGTTGCGAAGAATTTAAAGGAATTTCAGCAGATATCCAGCGTCCCCCTTAATTTTTTACGGCTTCCTCCTTCTCTTCGCTTTTACCATAAATCCTGCCCTTCGTCTTCCATCATTATTGGATATCTGTACAAAATAATTAGCTCACTGAGAAAGATTAATCACCGCAGGAGTGGACGGGATAGCTTTACAAGAGGCTAAGGGGAGCAAATTGCATCCCTGCCTTGATTTACTGCTCTTACAGCAAAAAAGAGAGGCTGGCCGGCCGTCCAGCCAGCCCGGCACGCTGCCTTTTTAATAAATATGTAAAATGTCTCATGAAATGAATTTTTTTAAAAGGACAACTTAAAAGCTGTACAGTGACTCTGGACCGAAATGGATTTTTGATGGGTTTGCTAATTGTACTTAAGCCCAGGTTTGTTCAAGTGGGTACCGTGTAATTTCACTTTAATTGTTCAGTGTTGGATATTTGGTGTAATTTCACTTTGATAGTTTTTCACCAAACGTAGCACTCTGTTGCTAACGGGGCTTGCTCTGATGAAAGTGACTGCAGATGAGCTCTGGTCCTTCATTTACTTTTGAATAGTTGCTGTGATTTTTGTGTTGTCATGAGACAATGATTTTGAGCACAGAAAACAACTTTGTATTAATGGTGAAAACTCGCTAGTTTAATCAAGTCTGACCTGAGCACCGCTGTTATTTTTTTTTCTGCTGAGATTCTTTCATTACCGCAAAATGAAATGATCCGGGCGCGATTCATCAAGCTGCTTTTCACACACATGCAACCCCTTTTGATGTCTTGACTTTGTTTATTAGTGGTTCATTCCATGATTGAAATGGGGGTTTGGGTTCTCCTGGGCCGTAAATCAGCATGTCAGCTGGCATTTAGTGCTTTGTTTCCCATTTCAATCAAACACCCGCACCACTTGTTATGATCTCGCAGCACTACTCCTCGCAGACAGATGGTGTGTGTTCGGCAACCATTTTTCAAGCCATACTAAGGCTTGTCTGACACTCTGCTCCTAATATTCATTTCCATTTTGGGAGTTGTGAATGGGTTCTGGTAGATTGAAAGGTAGAATGGGAATTCAAGCGTTGACATTGAGATTAAAGTATTTGTACAGAATTCCCTTTTTCTTGCCCTACTTTCTTCTTTCTTTTTTATGTTATTTTCCTGCACTGACCTTTACTCCTCTCCTCTACTGAGAACACATGATGCTGCCCTGTTAAAGGCAGGCATCCTTATAGGTGTCAGCACTGTCACTCTTAAACAAGGGCCTATTATATGCAGGGGCACTTTATTTTACCTTTTAGCTTACTTACCACATTATTGTCACCTGTACTTACCCTCTTTGTGAAAAGCCATGCAATTTAGGAGTACACACACACACACACACACACACACTTGAACAAAGAGCAGCTTCACACCTTGGTGCCACAGCCCGTTGAGTGCAGAGCGACTATAGCAAGGTATGTGGGCCCTCCTCTGTGTTATCATGTAATTCACTGAGAGTGTGGAAGCATGCTGGTGCTGTGGGGTCACAGCGAGGTTCAGGCTTCCCCTCCTCCTCTGTCCTCCATTGTCTTGCTCCCCTGGCCATTAAGTTAAATGGGGCTCCAGCAGGAAGCCAGAGGGCTGTTTATGACCCGAGCTGGGTTCCCTCGCCAGCAACTAGTTTACTAATGGAAGGTGCCTCGCCTAAATAAAGCTTAATGGCTCATTTAATCTCTTTTTCGGCCCTCGCAAGGTATAAAAGGGGAGAGAAAGGCCAAGAAAATTCTTTTTCCCCCTTTTACTTGTGTCCTTTGGTTAACAGGGCAAATTTAACAATCCCAAAGCAGCAGACAGATTGACGGAAAGTAATTTTACTGTTCTTCACACTGATTGTGTCATCTGATTAAAATAGCTCATGTCGTCTCGTCTGCATTTATCAAATTAAATGTAATTAATGTGTTTCTCTGCTTCTTTGTCTTCTGCAGGCTTTTGTACAGTTTGGCTTTCAATGCACGTTTTCTGAGGCATCTCTGGCACCTGATAACTTCCATGACAACAAAAATGATCACTGGGTGAGATGAGTCAGAGCTGATAATTGACAAATGTATAACTTTTACACATATTATATACCCCATACTTAGCCCCTTCCTCTCTGTCTGCCCCTCAGCTCCATGGTGCCGTTGCTTCAGCTGATCTCGCGAGGTTCTCCCATGTCGTTCGAGGACTCAAACCGCATCATTCCCCTCTTCTATCTCTTCAGTTCCCTCTTCAGCCACTCGCTTATCTCTGTGCACGACAGCGAGTTTTTCGGTCACGAAATGGAAGGTAATAAACTCTTTAATTTTGTTTAATAAAATCTTAACCCAAATTGTGTTTTTTCAAAAGAATCACACCAACATGTTCCAGAAATGCACTGACCAGATTCTATAAAAAGAAAAAAATTAAGTCCTTCTCTCCTCAGCCATTAGGAATTCATTATTATATTAAGATAATTAGCTTTATTTGCACTTGTAACACTTGTTGGCCTTTGCATATTGTTATGCATAAAGATGGCAGTTTAAGAATCATTAATGTATTGGTG
>JAOWBC010000812.1:6628275-6668011 GCA_028566105.1 Hypoplectrus providencianus | reverse complement strand
GCACTTGTAACACTTGTTGGCCTTTGCATATTGTTATGCATAAAGATGGCAGTTTAAGAATCATTAATGTATTGGTGATTTATAGCAATAAAACTATGCTAGACTGCACATTAACCATGTTGTTCTTCTAGCCATGAATGTGCTGTTTCCAAATAGTCGCAGGGTTTAAATATTGCAGTGAAAAACAAGGTCACAGTCAGTAAAATGTTATAAGAGCAAAAAGGGTCCAAAGGGTTAATAAAATGTCTCTGAACTGTCCTTGCTGCATGTTCAAGCTTTTCATTCCTTTTTTTTAATCACACATCCCGCGGGAGAGGCTGATCCTGTGGACACGCTCATCCATCATCTGACATTTCCCTCATTTGTTTTTTTTTTGCAGATACAATCTGGTCATTGTCAGTTGTTTCCAGTAGTCGAACTTTGTCTCGCCGCCATGTAAATGTGAAAATCAATATCTGTGAAAGACAATTAGTGCATTCTCCCACTCAACAGGTCAGACTCAGTCCTCCATGATGCCCTTCACACTGTCAGAGCTGGTGACTCTGTCTCGCTGTCTGAGGGACGCATGCCTGGGAATCATCAAGCTGGCCTACCCCGAGACCAAAACAGAGCACCGCGAGGAGTACATGGCTGCCTTCCGCAGCGTTGGCGTGAAGACAAACACTGTGGTTCAGCAGCGTATCCAGGCTGAGCAGAAACGCTGGGTACAACTCTTCAAGGTGAGATGTGTAAAGCTACCTGCAGGTTGCAGCTAAAATAATATAAAAAATGACAATTTCAGATTTGCCAAATAACTGATGTTTGGTAGTCACACCTGGCATGCAGCCTTGTTTGCCTTCAATAAATTCAGGACATTGACATCAAGTACAAATAGTGTATCCGAAGTAAAGATGTACCGATTGATCTGCCATTGATGGGAAATGGTTGATTTACCACTCACCTTTACGTTCTTTTAAAGAAAAAAAAAAAGTCATAAATAGTAGTACTAATCAGCTAAATGCATAGTTTTAAATTGAAAATAATTTGTCTCTCTAATAGGCCTTCATGCACAGAACAGAAAGAAATTGCCTCATGCAGTTGGTCAAAGGACAAACTACGTCCACACTGTTTCCAATGTGACCAGCCATGTTTTTCAATTGTGTTTAAATGGTGCTTTAACTTGTGATGATAATCAAAGGTTTGTTACTTTCTTTTCCGTTGATCCTTTAGATCGTAAATCAGGATATGTGACACATTAGCATTTGGGATTATCCTTATGTAGCCTCTCTGTTCACTGAAGCACAGGAGCCTAATGTCTGTCTGTGTTAGTGGAAATCAAGCATGTGTGCATGAGCAGGCAAAGACAAGGTGGCGTGCTGCCATGGAGGTCATCCTTTGGTTATTTACCCAGAAGAAATGAGGCAGAAAAAATGCATTAACTTCATTCTCCTTGGCTCTTTTTCTCATCTCCTTTTCATTTCGCCCTTTTCCTTCCCTCCATTCTGTATCAAGGAAACGCTAATTAAGAGACTTTGTTCTTGGCTGTGAATCTTTGACAGAAGGATTTAAAAGTGAACACTGCCGTTCTGGGAAAGGTGGCAAATACGCGAAGAGCACGTCAGGAATTTTCATAAAAGATCTGCTCAAAGGCCTCTTGTCAGCTAAAACGACCCATTAAAGAAGTGAGGAGCAGAGGAAATGCATTTTCCAAATTGAACGGTGGGATTTACAGTCGGTTTAACGCTGCTGACCCCTAACACGCTAATGTTTGGTTCGTGTCATCAGCCGTCCCTCCCCATCTTTTATCACCTCCATTGTCGAGCTATCTATTTAATTGAAAGAAGTTAATTGAATGAAAATGATCAACTAAGCTTGTATTAATATTGCTAATGGAACTTTCTTCTTGGCCATGTTTGGAGAACGATGTCACGCTGGAGTTTGGGAAAGGCCCATTAAGGCTTGCACTTAACCCGATGGGCTAATTAAGGAATGCTTATTCATTCCTAGAGTCAGGGGGTAGGCCTGCTCCAAACCCATCGCCACGCGCCTCTTACAGCATTTTGCACTTGCCATTATTGCAGACTCCAGTTGCCTCACAGTGATTGGCCGAGATTGATCGCCTCTCTATGAAAATTACGTGCTTTAGAAAAGAACATTTCGATTGAAATAATCTAGCCTGGGTATTATATGGAAATGGACTGGCTGTAACTGTTATGGCAGACATAACAGCTCCCTTAACGAACCTTCATGCAATGACATGCACGAGGTTATGCAGCAGATGTCTGGTGGTGGCGAGTCATAGCAGCAGCACAGCCCATTATGTTTAGTCGAAGGAGGATGGAACCTAAAAGTTTGAAAGTCTCAGTCCTGGACTGAAATCTTGCTGGAAAATATTCTTATTTAGCTTAATTGTTTAGACATATTTTCTGAAGACAAAAAACATTTTCCATTTGTAGAATATACTTTTTCATTGATTTTTATGGAAATCACTTTCTGCCACTTAAAGAAAGAAAAGGAGGCATCTAAGCCATGTGATGGGAAAAGGGTCCTATATCATTATAAGGAGTATAACTAATTGATTTCTTGAAAAAATAAAAAACACACATAGTACTTAAAAATAAGAGGCTTTCTCAAAACAGTGACGAGTAATCCTGCAAGTTATTATAACAAGACACTCAAAATATCAATGTAGAGTCTTAAAATAATGAGTCAGTATCTTTGAGAATGCTTCTAATATTTGGAAACAAAATCATCATTTTTAGTTACTCTGGTAATGTTTTTGAGGAGGTTTCTTATTATAATGACATACAGGATCCTTTTTCTTTTCATCACGTTGGCAAAAATGGGCCTCCACAGATTATATAAAAGATCTGAAATTTTGTTTCCATTTTTAAAGCTTCTGCAAGTGAATAGAAAGGAAAACTGACCACTTCACAGTAAAGGATGTCAGTTTAGCCTACGTTAACTGTCTCTTGAAATAGCTCTTTGAATGCTACAAAGTCACAACACTACTTTAAAGTGAAATATTGCCGTAACCCAAGAGCCATGCTTGTACTTGCAGTGCTATGAACCAACGCTGCCTTGTCTTTTGCATTCTCTGTCCGACGGCTGATGTCAGCAGACCTCGCCGGTAATTAACAGGGCTGGACATTGAGGGACGGCACAGGTCGTTTTTCTTTTATACTCCCTATAAATGGCTCACTAATGGCTGAATTCTCAAATTGCTTTTTTTCCCCTCTGTAAGCGAAGGCACCTCATGCTGTTGAACAGAAAAACCTCTTCATCAGTGTTGGGTTCTCTATGCTGAAAAGTTCATTTCTTTGTCTTACACAGAAGTGTATTTTGCATTATTTTATTCCCTGTTTTCGAGATGTTAATTTGGTGTGTGTGTGGTTGTGTGTGGCTGTGTGCCTGTCTGTCTGTCTGTGTCCTTGATCTACTGCGCAGGTCATCACTAACTTGGTGAAGATGGTGAAAGCTCGTGACATCAGACGACCCTTCTGTCCAGCAGGTCACTGGCTCTCTGAGGAGGTCAACATCCGTGCAGATAAGGTACTTGAATCTATTCACAGACTAAATGAAATCAGAATACTGTTAAAATCATGTACAGTATAACTGCTTAATAATGAAAAAGCTATTGAGTTGTGCACAACAAAATTTGCAAAAAATATTGATTCTGGAAGCAACAAGAGTTCACAATAAAGACAATATGTGTAATGAATGAGTTTTAAAAAAAAGTTTATAAATGTAATAAACAAGAACAATTTAAATAGTTACAAATAAATGTGAATCATATATTTTGGGGATCATTTAAAAAACAGTGTGTTGTTGTTTTTGGGAGCTTTGGATTTCTCAATTCCAAGCCAAGGGTTTTGGAAGGAGCTCTATCTTAAACATTTCCTGCCTCTTTTCCCTCTAGGTCACCCAACTGTATGTACCTTCTGCAAGAAATGTGTGGAGAACGCGAAGGATGGGCCGCATTGGACCACTTCAGTCCACACTCGATGGTAGTCTTTTAACTGTTGTTCCAAACTTCCTTTTTGATTGTTAAATTAATCCTTCAGAAATCTTGAAGCTTTCCTTTTTTTCTCACTTTGGTGGCACCTATAGTGATAAGTGTTAATTACAGGTGTGTTTTTGGATCAAACTTTCACTTAAATGTTTAATTGTCATGTTATGTTGTATTCTTTTCCTTGTTTATTCGGCCACAGTAACCAGATTCACACACAACTGTGTTGGAGAGTGATCTGTTGCATTAGCTTTTGATACCTCTCTCTGGCGGGCAGCCATTGCTGGGTGAAAGAAAACATTCCCTTAATTTGTTCCACTTGTGATTTTTTCCGGGAATGTAACGACAGACACCATTATACTTAGGCCTTTCATCAGTGGACCATATTTTCAATTTTTATGTGGTAAATATTAACTATGGCAAGAAAAACATTAAAACATTTGATATTTTTCCTGCACCAAAAAGTGCATTAATTAATGTATCATATAAAGTCAAAAGCACGACTGTTGTCCAAAATGGTGCACTGGTGTACAGCTCAGAGCTCCTCTGCTGGCAATGCATGAAATGTAGAATGGTATACAGTAATGCTTGTGTCAGCTTGATAAAGAGCCCAGGATATCATCCTAATTGCTGTCCAAAGTCACCTTCTCCATGTTTGCTTTTCATACTCTATAGAGCTGTGATTTTATGTTTTTTCCCAAAAGAAGAGCAAGGTTTAATCTTGCAAGTTTAGATCTATACCAAATGAAGGGGAACAGTTAGGGTCATTCAGTGTAGGACTAAAACATGATTCCCCCTCAAAAAAGTGCCTAAAACCACCTTAAAAATGTAAAGATATCTTGCGCAGCACTTCACAGGGACAACAACCCCTCAGAAAAGTCATTAGCCTTCCCTGTTTTCATAAATGACCACATTTTCTCTTCATTGACTCAATTAGGCACTCAGAGGTAGATAAACTGACGCAGGCAGGCAGGGATTCATCTGGCTCACTTTGGGCCTTCCCCGGTTTCTGTGAAGTATGGTGTGAAAACAAGCGGATAACAATGTGTGTATGATCTGCCTGATCCCACTCAGAGGCTGTATGGGATAAATTCAATTAGTGTGAAAGTACCTGATGAACTCAGCCACATCTGGTCCATGTGTTTGTCCGGCCTTTTCTCATTTCCTTAAATGGACAGGCCCATGCCTGATGAATGAGCAACATATTGACCACTCCGAGGCCATATTTCTCCTCAAAGATGGAAACCTGATGGGAAAATGTAGATCAGATTGACTAATTGAGCAGAATAATTGAGCTGCAGTGGGTGCAAAGTGAGGAGGGTGAAGAGCGGTTTAGCCATTGTGGCAATTTTGTTTTGTGGGCTAAACAGTCTAAACCCTGAGTTTAATACAAAATAAACATCAGCTTAATGAATAAAGGCCGACAGCTGGAGGGGCAGCTCACTGTTGGGCTAATTAAAAGGGTGTAGGATGGAGATGTCTTTAATGGCTCGCCTGTAAGCAGTGGATTAGGTTTTACTTACAGAGCTCAGCAGTGAGAACGGGAATGAAAGTGATCGTAGCACACAGAAAACGCATGACATCAAGAAGTATCCTCCAGTATTCCTGGAGCAACTCTGTTAATCCCTATCCAATTAAGTCCAGTCCACTTGTAGTTGAACCTGACCTTTGAACCCCATGAAGGAGAAGACCCAAACAATCGTCATATGTGTCAATGTCGCTTTATTATGCAGCCAAATCATGTGTAATTTCTAGTTATATCACCATTATTTCTATGGTAGAAACATTTTATGATAAGAGTGTTTTGCCTGGTGGAAGTAAATTACATGTTTTAGAGAGATAGGATGACCCAGGGAGAAATGGTTGTGTTGGAGTAAAGCAAATGTACAAAGTAAAAAATGGATTTACGATTTATTTACAGTAACATGTTTGTATATTTGGAGAAAAAACAACTGATTGAAAATGCCTAAATGTGTCGAATTCTTTCTATTTTCCTGCAGTTGGTTTAGAGCCTCCCCAGCTGTCTGTGTCCGAGGAGAGACATCTGGCCATCCTCACAGAGCTCCCTTTTGTGGTTCCCTTCGAGGAGCGAGTCAAGGTAAGTTTTTTCCCACATACGCAATAATAACAGAACAGAAATATGTGCCATACTAGGACTGAGTATTGCAGGACACTCCAAAGAATTGTGTTGCTAAGGGTCCTGTCAGTTACAGTCAATTATCAATATTTCTGTTTTGCTAAAAATGAATGCAGTTATACATTAAACATCTTGTTTTGGAAGTTAAACAGTGAAGCAGTCGATTGTATTGGTGCTGCATAATTATTCCAGGCCATGTGACTAAAACATGGGTAACATATTGATAGATGCTAAACAGGTTGTAGTTAAATACCAGCAAGATAAATGATATATGGAATCTGCGCTTAAAATGAAACACTTTCACAACTGAAAGGATTTGTCGCTGACCCTGCCACTGGGCAAACATCTGTCTTGTAGATCTTCCAGAGGTTAATCTATGCTGACAAGCGGGACGTGCAGGGGGACGGGCCATTCCCTGATGGCATCAGTGTCACTATCAGACGCAACTACATCTATGAAGATGCCTACGATAAACTCTCTCCAGAAAACGGTACTGCTTACATCAGTGCAATTTAAATACAATAATTGTTCTACGTGTGCATTATTTGTTCTGTTTAAAATGTGAGGCCATCACAATTAACCTTGTATTATGTGGAGAATGTGCTGTGGTGGCTGTTATAGTCCCTGCATTTATTTAGTACAAGAGGAGAGAAACATGGTACAGTAGATGTTATTGAAGCTCTTGTTCTGCTCTATAAAATCCTAATATTGAGGATCAAGGTTCTGGTTATCCTTAAAGATGAAGGTTAGCTCTCTCCTTGTGCTGGGTATTGAATTTCGGTAAAGCATAATTGTGGTTACGATTATTATAATGGACCACATAAAAGCAGAATCAATTATTTTAAGTCACCTCTTTTGTGTTTGAATTTGAAAGGGCACTTCAGTGGGGGCAATCTGATTAAAAAGAGTAGTAGGAGACCTGGGCTGAAGACATGATCTATATCATTTATGTGTCTATAAGTTATAGCTACCTTGATTTATCACTGTACATTAATTATTCTGAAAGATGACCTCTTATAGAATTTGATTTGAATATCCTTGCAGGTCACGAAAGTGCTTTCTTGCAAAATGTTTATTGAGAAAAACAACGTGATACGCGATATTTTAAAAGGTATTGGAGTCACAGTTTTTCGTTTATTCATCTGTTTTCTTTATTGAGAGGAATAATCAAACATTTAATCGAAAAGTTTTCTTCTTGCTATGTTTCCCATTTTGATTAAACTTCTAAATACGATATAATCATATGGGTAGCATTCAGGTAGTGTTTGCAAGTGAAGTGAGATCAAACAAGAAAAATTAATATTTGGTGACAATGCAAAATGGTGTTGATGTATATAGACTGATAAAATGTCAGGCAGAATCATTGATTTAACCTTGAATGATTTTGATGAAAGGCAATGTGAAGGTGAGACATTATTCTATTGGACCAGCTGTACTTAGTTCCCTCCTCTTGAATGTGCCAAAATGACTGAAAGATGAAGACTGCAAAGCTTTTGTAAAACGTAACGTAGCATACATAGCAACATAACTTTGGTTTTATTCCTTGTCTTTTTTTTTTTACTGACTGCAGTCTCAAAGCTTCTCTCGCCTAACACTTGCTTACATCATTTTCTCTCTTAGGAATACATCATGTGCTTTCACTCATTGTTTTATTGTTTGATTTAATTGTTGGTTTATCTACAACTGTTTATGAGAGGCTGTCTGGGATTAATCTTACTTGCAAGATACAATAGATTCTCGAAGGTGGGGTCCGTATAAACATAAAAATGAAGTAAAAAAAATAAATTGCAGTTTAAACGACTGCTAAAACAAAAATTCACACTTCTTTAGCTTTCTTCCATAACTACAATAAAATATTTGTTTAATTGCAAATTGTGTGTTAAAATGGTAGTTTTTAAACTAAAATGATGCTGAACACTTAGAACACTGACCTCTTTCCGACTAGTTTTGAATAATCAATCCTGTATCTACACTTTATTAAGCACAGCGCCACAAATCATGCTTTCAAAAAACCACTGACAGCAGACCAACTCTTAGAAATTGCTGACACATCCAGAATAAAATGTTTGACCTGATTCTCCTGCTCGAAATTGTTATAAAAAAGAATGGAAAACACTAACATTTCAGGTTGAATTGATCAAAGTGAAGATAAATTCAGTTTGTTGTGACTATTAAATTTGTTGGACTATGTTTTGCTGTTTTTACCCTTACTAAATTTCTCCTTATGTTCTGTGTCGTGGTGTCAGAACCGGACCTGAAGAAAAGGATTAGAGTCCACCTGCTGAACGCTCATGGTCTGGACGAGGCCGGCATTGATGGCGGCGGCATCTTTCGTGAATTCCTCAATGAGCTCCTCAAGTCAGGCTTCAATCCCAACCAGGGCTTCTTCAAGACCACCAACGAGAGCTTGCTGTATCCCAGCCCTGCTGCAGAGATGCTGGTCGGGGACTCCTTCACAAGACATTACTACTTTCTAGGCAGGATCCTTGGAAAGGTAAGCCAAAGTAAAATGCAACAAAAATTATATTATATAGTCTTATTCCTTTTTCAAAAACCTTATAAACAAGCAGGAATGTCTGACGATATAAAAGCTGTTAAAGGTATTAAGGAAATTGTGAGATTTTGTTGCAGACTGCCTCTGTTTTATGGGTAGTTAAGATCAATAACAGCCGGCATCGAGGTTGCCCCCAATGCATATTTACAATTAGAGGTTGTTCCGATGTTTGTTCTAGAAACTGACAATGTTTAGAGGAATTGCCGTCATTTGTTTCCCGGGGTTTAGAACTTTAACCTGGCACTCGTGCAAGCTTTAGTTTTGTTAATTAGCCCTGTGCATAATCTGTTGACGGCATTGTTTTTCTGTCGCTTCCTTCCTCTGATGGCACTATTTATTAGAGCCTAATGTTTCTAAATCATCCTTAATGCATGTGGTAGTGATTGTTTATCAAGATGCCTTTCCTCTTGGGGGGGCTATCATCTCAACCCGGAGAGGAATTACCTCATGACAAGCAGTCGCCTCTCAATTAGGGCTTCCATTAGCCGATGATTCCTACCTCTTGTTTGTGTAGCGATTGCATTTGGCTGGCACTAAATCAGTGAGCCCACGCAGACGGGACATAAATAAGCGCTCAAAGCATGTGGTAATAGCATTTTGATCTGTTTTACAGTCAGGAACATCCAGGTCTCTTCTTTCTTGCACGGTCCGAGATGGTTCGGTCCACTTATCAGAGCATCGTAACTCCTCCTCTATCCCCTCCCGCTCCTCTTCTTTTTCTTCTTCTTCTGTATTCTTTACATGTGAGAAATGATCAATCAGCAGTTAGAAGCTCTCCACCCCCACTCCCTCGATTTGGTGCTCTCAATAGCTAATGGTTCAGGCAATTAGGCAAGGGGAAATTAATTTGAATTTGACTTTCAATTAACCCTACCTTAAGTTCCTCTTTCTCCATAAAAATGGACGTTTGAGTGGCCATTTGAGAGGTGTATTGATATTTGTTTAGTGCCGTTATTGCCTGGATAAAAGGCAACCGTTTATATAGATTGGGATTGCATCACTGCTGCTGCAGTGTGCACAGTGCACATTGCAGCTCAAAGGACACAGGAGATTAATATTGTTAATTAATGTCCGAGGCGTGCCATTGTTGTGGAGGTGATGTATTACAGGCAGGAGTGGCTTGTCTAGGGTACTCACTGAAATGGGATTGAACATCAGAATAGAGGCCGGTCATCATCCTTCTTCCTCACTTGTCCACCCAGCTGACAAGCTGAAAGATTTAAGCCACAAATGGTGAAACGTGAAACAGGTTTCTTTTGCTTTTGTGGTCCTATCCTTCCAGACCTTGGGCTAAAAACTTAATTTTATATTGATGGGAGTGTTTGCTGACATGGTTTTTGTCAAAATTACATTTCTCATTATGTAACATGACCTGCGGGAGGTTCATTTTGTCCCTCATTCATCTCTCATTAGTACAAAACCTCCAACCTCATCAGCAGTGGCCTCTCCGCTCCCTAAACTGTGAGGGTGAGGAAAGTTTTCCTCCTCCCTCCTCCCTCCTCCCTCCTTACTCTGCACAGTCTCCTCTCCCTGATCTCCAGCCCCTGATAGTTCTCTTTAGAGGTGTGGGAGGTTGGCACCTCTTATTAATAGAGATGCGTTTGAAAGGCATTATAATTTTATTGATTCTTAATGTTGTAAATTAAGGAATGTATTTGGCAGCTAACAGAATGCACCTGCAATGTTGTTGGCATTTATTCCACCTGATGGTGCCGCGATCTGCTTTAATTGCGTTGCCACTGCACTCACTTATATTAAAAGGCCCGGGCCATAATAATTAATTCTTTCCGGCCCAAGTCATTTTGGCACAATTTCTGGCAATAAACACTCATAAATAAAGTAAGTGGCATTGAAAAAATAAGGCTACAGGTTTTTTCCATATACTTATTGCTGCCTCTTCCCGGCATAAGTGTTATTGATAGGTTTCAAGGGGCCACCGGCGCATATGGTCTGAAACGAGCTGCGGCCACGAGAGAAATACTAAGTGGATTATTTTGCATAAAAAATAGACAATGTTTGAAGTTGTGCAATTAACCTGTGTTTAGAAAATAGCTGTGATTTATGTGTGCGTGTGTGTTTAAGATGCATGCATTATGGAAATCCTCTAGATTTATAATCCATTTAGCTGATGCGGTCAGGGTTTTTAGCGCTATCATTTATAAGGACCTGTATATTTTAATGCATCCAACGGGCTCTTTTTCGGACTATTCCAGTACATTAGCTTTGGGTTTTATGAGTCACCTGCCCGGCTGTGGTTCTTAATGGCATTTGAGGTCAAGGTGAGGATTGGCATTTATAAAGTTTGAGGCAGCTGAAACAGAAGCCTGTGTATTTTAGATAGATTGTGTTCTGTATTTTACTCTCAGTCACTCTGATGTGACCAGATTAGCTGATCTTATCACTTGATCCTTTGATAAAAGAGTAGTAGGTAAATTTAATTTTGTATAATGTATGTTGTAATCAGATTTTTCAATATGTACTTTGTAATGTTGTGCTTGCCACTTGATGCAAGCTGCAGTCCATTTAGTTATCTAATCATCATGTTTTATTCAGTGACACCCAAGCAATAAACAATTGCTGTGTTTAATCCTCAGAGCATTTTCTCATCTGTACTGATTGACTGGTGTTTGTGAGGGAATTTACAAGAAAGAAGTGTATCCTTGTCCTACAGTTGTCCTCCAGTTAAAGGGGCATTAAATTTTTTTTTAAGTGGGGTTGTTTGTTGCACTTATTGTAGCTGGCGGTTAGCACGGCCCCAGTTTGGAGAAGCAGGCAGGATTAAATGTATTTTATCCACCAAAAAAAGGCCTTTCTAAAAATTCTTACAATAATATTTTCAGCACCTTACCTTTACCTTTAAGACAGAGAACTGAAGCAGTTATCTATGTTTCTCTCAAAGCCAACAGGCGTCATTGTTATAAACAGTAACTTAACCTCTCAGAACACAGGAGTTATTTGTGTAATAGTGTGACTTTGGTGAATCTGAACTAATCCTTTAATTACACGAAAGTCCTGTGTTCTGCAAGTTAAAATTTTCGTTTTTATTAAAGGTGGCTTTCATGAGAGCATAGATAACAGTACCCTGTTGGAAAGGGCTCTCTGATAGCAGGGTAAAGTGGTCAAAATCTTCATAACACTGTATGCCTAAACGGATATAAAACAAAAAATGTTTAGGTGGCTAAAATTAGTTTTGCTAATTGACTGCAGGTTAAATATTTATGGATATTAATGTCATACAGCTCTACTTGAAAAAATCTGCAGTGCCCATTAAATGGCAAACATTTTTTCTACAGGCGCTGTATGAGAACATGCTGGTGGAGTTGCCCTTTGCCAGTTTCTTCCTATCCAAACTTTTGGGCACGAGCGCAGAGGTTGACATTCACCACCTGGCATCACTGGACCCAGAGATGTACCGCAACCTTCTCTTCCTCAAGAGCTACGAGGGAGACGTGGAGGAGCTGGGCCTAAACTTCACCGTGGTCAACAACGATCTGGGAGAAGCTCAGGTGCAGTGTTGGAATTAACTTTTTCCTTCCACCAAAGGGGCCCCTTGTTGACTCCTCCTCCTTTTAGCTCTAAATAGTGCTGTAAAAAAAACAATTTGTAATTCGCAATTTGTTTCACTGATTTCAATTATCACATATTTGTTTTGCACATTTACTCTCTGTGACTGTAACTCTGATTGTTTTCATGTAAAGATTCAATTGTTACAGGACAGGTTGGGATGAAGTCAGATAAATGATTCACGTTCCTTTTTTTTCCATCTTTATTTCTTCCCTGGTCAGTGCCTCTCATTCAGCCGTCTTTCTTTCCTCCTGTTTGGTTCCTCTTTGTTGCGTTAATAATTCATTTCCCTCATGATGTACCACTTTTCAGCTGTGAGAGAGATAAAGCACGTCGCCGCTGTCGCCCTAAGCTCCGCTGCAGTGCAGGGAACACAGCGGCTCTGTTGACCATTCCACCTGCCTTTCCCCCCAGAAATTATCTCAGAACACGCCTGACAGAAGCAGCTAGCTGCTCTTAAGCACGTCCCCTCCAAAGCTCAAGGCTGTGGAGACGAGCCGCCACCAACACTCTGAGTCACCTGGGCCCAGACCTGCACTCTACTTGGAGCCCCTGTTTGCTCAGGGCCTTAACGCGTCTTATTAGCTCTTCTCAAACAACACCTGAAATGGTCGAGTTACAATGTAGCCCTCCTGGTCGCAAATAGGGCATCGCAAACACGATAGGGAAAACAATTTGTGAAAGATTAGGCACACACCCGGGAGCAGTCTGCCCTGCATTTGCCCTCGTGAGATAGCCAAAGCAAGCAAGATAAGGACTGTAATTCTCTTACATTAGCACATAATCAGAATCCACTGTGGGGGAGAAAAGGAGCAGAAAATGATTGCCTGTCAGTGGACCACATGGTGTAGGCAGCATTCAGGGGATGGACAAAATACAAGGAACACCTTAACTTTATATAATGCAATCTAATTCAATATCACTGCACTGAATACCTTTGTGAAGCTTATCAATCAGTTTTTGTTAAGACTGCGTCAGAGAGTTGCTGATTCACGTCTGTTGTAAGTTTTGGCTACAGTTTGTGCTGTTGTTGAACAAATAAGTCAGTTTTTGTGACAGTCTGTGTGTGACCACTGTTACTCATTGCCAGTGGTAAAATGTAACTAACTACATTCACGCAAGTACTTTACAGTAGCACACTTTTAACATACTTGATCTTCTCTGGAGAATTTCAGTGTAAATCTGCTTTATACTTTGATTCCACTACTTAATGGGCTATATACTTTTTACTCCACAAAGTCTACCAATCTACAACCCTGATCCCATGAAAGGAGGGATGCCGTTAATGTTGTGATTTGTAAAATATCTTGGACATGCGTTTGGACATGCAATTGAAAACCCTTTAAAAACAAGATATTTAGTGTTCAACCTGATAAACTTTAATGTTTTTCTAAGCATATAGTCTTCATCTAAATTTGATGCATTACTGTTTTTTTTTGTTTTTTTTATAAATTTTACGCGGCATCTCAATGTTCGGGGAATCAGAATGTTATATATTGGCTGGCTTCTTCCTGTCTTAGTTTTCGTTGTAACCTTCGAGTAGAAGATTTAAAATAGTTTACAGCACTGCTATCTAGTGGCCAGGGGTTTAAAAACAACCCAGAATAACCAGTGGCTGCGACGAAACTTTGCATCGACACTATTAGTTAAAAGTCAACAGTGAGGCCACAATTTGTCAAAGCATAATGTCACAATAATCAAGTGTATCAGTATTTTCCTACACCTTCTTAATGCATCAGCAGTTAACTCTGTAACTGTGAAGTCCTGAAAGATCCTTAATTTTGCTTTGAAATATCAAAATAGTGTATTGCATTGGGATTTATAGGGGGTGGTCATAAAATCATTAAGTTCTTAAAACATATGCACATATAATCCAGGAGATATTACCTGGAAACAGATGAACATCATATTTCGTCCCCCTGAAGCTGCTGTGATGTCGTCATACAGCCCGCTTTATGAACAGAGATGAGCACATCCTATCAAGTGCTAACTGCTCTATAGCTAATGAAAAGAGAACTTGAGGCCAAATTGTATTGGACCAGATGTTCATTGGATGTGCTATATTTAGAAACACTGAAATGCACTTAACCACACACACTCACACACACACTGAGCCATACCTTAAATCAGAGCGCTGTTGGAAAACATTTTAATTACCTCTCTCTGATTGGATTAAATCCACCTGGCACAATTAAAGCACTTTCTTTGTTTGTTGGTCATCTGGCATCAAAGTCAGACTCAATGATATGCATATGATCTGCATAATAAAGTCTGCCCTGACAATAATAATACCCAGGTACTGTCAGATAGATCATATTTAGACATTAAGACACACAATAACTATGCAATATCAGAACTAAAACTGTGAGGTGACCTCTAAAACCATCATGTTTTTCTGACCCAGGTGGTTGAGCTGAAGCAGGGAGGCAAAGACATTCCTGTGACCACGGCTAACCGGATAGCCTACATCCATTTGGTGGCTGACTACAGACTGAACAAGCAGATCCGGCCTCATTGCCTCGCCTTCAGACAGGGCCTGGCCAATGTGGTCAACCTGGAGTGGCTGCGCATGTTTGACCAGCAAGAGATACAGGTATGCAATGAGCAACACTGTCCGTCATCATGTGACATGTTATTAACCCAAAGAAACAAAGAATATTTGTTCTTCTTTCTCTTTTGTCTTGTTTTCTGTCAGGTGCTGATATCTGGGGCTCATGTTCCAATTTGTCTGGATGACCTGAAACAATTTACAAACTACTCAGGTAGGAGATGATGATTAGAAATTCTGATTATCTTTTTTAATATTGAAACCATTGTTATTTTTTTTATGTTTACGATATGATTCATTGATTTAAGGGACAGAATACTGCACATTAAAGTAAAAAAACTGTAGCAAACATAAAAATGTAGATTAATTATTAAAGTAATAGCTGAATGGATGCCAGTGTGCTGTAGGTGGTTGGACAAGTTAGTTGTGTTGGTTTTCACACAGCGGCATCACAGCTACCTTAAAAAAGAAACCAGAAATTCTTGATCATCCATTGGTGGAACGCCGTTGGTTAACAAACACCTTTAATAAGTAGCGATATTAGCAAAACATGCATATTGAATTTTGTTATCACATGATCATGTTCCTTTGATTGTGGGTGGTCAAAATTCAAGATTTATATTTGATTAATTGACCCTTATAACGTTACTGTAGCGAATAAGTATTGCACTTCCGTAAACTTGTGTAGCCATGAAGAGATAGAGATTTCAAGATAGATCGAAGAATGAACAAAAGTAACTATAACTTCTCTAAAATGCCAGGCTCTCCAATTTAAATATAATTTATGTATGAGTGTGGGTTAAACAATAAACATTTCTCCCATGTCCTCTCCTTCAGGTGGGTACTCGGCTACTCACCCTGTCATCCAAATATTTTGGGAGGTGGTGGAAGGCTTCACAGACGAAGAAAAGCGTAAGCTGCTGAGGTTTGTCACCAGCTGCTCCAGACCTCCGCTGCTCGGCTTCAAGGTGAGGGTTTACCAGCACCTGAACTTTCCCTTTGTTCCCTGCACTTGCCCTGCAGACTGTGTGTACTACCTGTACGCTCCATTATTGGCAGGTTCTCCAAGCTCAACAGAAGGGAGTGTTCCCTCTTAATGGGCTTGTAATGAAAATACCTTGGCTGATAACAGCCCTCAAAATGATCATTTTCAAATTAGGCTGCGATAAGAGCGAGCCAGTGTGGTGAGGTCTTATCTCCACCTCCACTGTTGTTTTTTGGTTCATGACCTTCCTCTGTTGAAGAACTCCTTCTGCAGCCCTGAATGTGTGGGCTTGGTCGGAGATCCTGGCTGGACAAATATTACCATTCAGAACTCTGAAGCAATTTGAACTTTTCAACTTTTGCCTTCTGTGTGACATGGCAGAAAGCAGCAGTTTCCGCCTTAATGAACATACAAGAACACATCCCCATACTTCTAAACATTGCTGAATCATTATTACTCCTATTTCTAAAATGATTTCCTAATTGGAAGCTGTTTCAGTTTCTTACAGGCTTGATTTGTGGGACACTTAGGGAGTTTGAGATGGGGTGGAAAAGCAGAAAGTGTTGCTCAGGGACATCAAAGAATTTTTATGTGTCTTACTTCGTCTAACCAGGAGCTGTAATCATCATATGATTGGTTTTAGTACTCTTTATGACTGTCATTAGTTAAGAAAACCTAATTGCAGTATTGCAGTGCAGTGGGGGAACAAAACTCTCCATAAAATCCTTTGCGATACCTCCTCCCAGGGTTTGACAGTTGCCTTCCCTCCTCGTTTAATCAATTTGACTTTGGCCGTGTGTGGATCCCCCCGCCTCTCTCCCTGTCTCTTCTCTGGGCCGGAAAGGGCGGTAATTCGTGGGGGGAGCGGCCCCTGACCCGGCCCTCAGCCTGAGCCAGCTAAGCCTTAATTAGCTGTCGTGAAACGGCCCAGGATTCATTAGAGGAGAAATAGCTCTGTCAGGAGAAGCCATTTAAAAAAGATGATGGAAACTCTCTTTTTTTCCAAAATGATAGCCGTGGTAATGGCACTTTCTCAATAAGCAACGATAGTTTAATACGGTAATTGTCAGAAAAATGGGGTCATTACGGCTAAGCCCCAGAAGAGCCATTTAATCGGGCGAGTATGGCCGCTGAACCGCATACGCTAACTTTAAATAGCAGGATGAAATCAGGGCGGAGGGGCTTATTCGTCGGCCTGCCTGTGATGGAAACGGTCAGTGTCACAGTCTGCAGATGAGGTGGCCTCATCACAAGGAGGCTTGATTTAAAAAAATGCCAGATAGACAACATGAAATGACCATTCCTTCAGTGTCTCATCCAAGGGTCAAACTGGGGGCCAGTCTCCCACTCAGTACCTTTCAAGCACTAACCTGATATCCTAAATTTATACTTATACCAATGTATTAGCTTAACGCTTAATGTCTCTCTTTTAACATTTATCCCCTGGTGGAATTGACATTTATTGCTTAATCGGGATTGCTTTGGACATTGCCATCATCGCTGACACGAGTTGATCCACGTCTCATTATTTGTCCGTCTTTAAATGTCTTGAAATGTTTCAGTGTCCATGTCACTGCCAAAATCTTCTTTGCATATGACGTTATACATCAGCAGGTCTTCCAGATGGACAGCAGGTTTCAGCACTGCATCATCGCCACTGATTTGAAAAATGTATTAATTATATAAGGAAAACAAGGGCTGTGTTGGAATCATAAAAATAGTACATAGATTACAGTACATAGGAATTTGGAACCAGACATAGATCAGAAAACCCCAGAATGGAGTCAACTAATGCCTTCCATCTGAAACTCGTACATCACAAAAAAATAATTGATAGTAAAGAAGATATTTCTCAGGTGCTTGATAAGAGTTTACATATGCACACAGGAGCTTATACCGGCTTTCTGCATCCACAACGGCGGAAACGACCTGGAACGCCTGCCCACCGCCAGCACCTGCATGAACCTGCTCAAACTCCCGGAGTTCTGCGACCAACACCTGATGAGGAACAAGCTGTTGTACGCCATCGAGTCCTCCGCCGGGTTCGAGCTGAGCTGAGGAGGGCCAAGGCTTCTCTGCGTCTGTATCCATGGACTTGACGATAGAGAAATGGCTTGGGATGAAATGTCTTCAGACAGAGTGAAAAAAAAGACAGTAGGGAAAGCAAATGATGCACTGACCTGCCTGATTTATTGTGTTCGTGTGTATGTGTATGAGCGTGTGCGTGCCAAGCAGAGGGTGAGGGAATGACCACCCGTGGACTGAAGAAAAGTGATTGAAAGGATGAAGCGGGGTGGGAAGCCTTTTTTATCCGTGTTGCTTTTAAGTAATTTAAATGTTTAATCACTCGTCAGAACACTTTAGAAGAACAGCGATAAGGCTGAATTTCGCAGGAAAAGTCATTGTTGAAGCGAAAACAAGAGCAGCAGCAGCAGCTCTCCTGTGTAATCGAACATGAACAGGCAGTTATTTTTCACCAAAGATTTAAGTGGCATCATATAAAAAGGCAATATAAGGACAGGGGGACTCTAAAGTCACCTCGTGGTGTGCCAAGGGCTGCGGAGGTGGAGGAGCTTTCATGCATTAGTCATCAAGTATTTTCATGTAGGGGTAATCAAGACAAACACTTTTTTGCCATTTTTTCCTCCGATTAATATTATTACAAGTAATAACTTTAATGTCCGATAACCATAAGTGTGCACTCGCCATCTGGAGTGTTGAAATGGCTCGTATTGCTGGACTAAATTTGGTTGAAAAGTATATGGATTTGTGAATATGTATATGTTTACAACTACTCTTGTATTATTCATTTATTCAGTATTTGTACAGGTTTGTTTTTCTCTCCTTTTGTGTGATGAGTGGAGGCCTCATGTTTTCACACACGCTCGCTAAGGTGAACAATCTCTTCCTGGTCAGCGCCCTGAAGTTTGCTCTTAGGGAGCAACAACAACGGCGTCACACATTGATAAGGCTTTCAAGTGATCAGTGTACCAACAGGGTGAAAAAACAGAGTGTATGGAAATGAATAAACCCACGTTTCTTTTTGCATTTTCCTTCCATTAGTCTCTTTTCTTGTTGCTTGTAATTTACAGTAATGACCAAGACATAAAACAGTGCTTTGTGGGAAAATCTCCTCCTGAGTTTTATGGCCTCTGACATATAATTAAAGAAACATCCAGTTAAGAAACACTGAGCAGAACTATTCTGGCCTTGAGATGCATTATCGGGCTGAGCACAAATTAAGATTGTGTGCGTTTGTCATAAATCTACCTGCCCTCTGATGCAGCACAGCCCAGGAAGATATCCATCCCTCTTTGGACCGAGTCCATCTCTCCATCCCCCCCGCTCTGCTGAAACAGCCAACTTTGCTGCCCCCTCTCCTCCTCTCAGAGCCCAAACCGCTCACATCCGCTGGGCCAGGGAACTCAAAGTGATAATTGGGTCTTAAAAACCAGACTTGTCATTGAAATGAGGGATTCATCTCAATTACTATGAGATTTATTTAAGACTATTACCTCATGATGGATTATAACTGACAAAGTTAATGCAGGATGTTATGAATCATCCTCTGTGCGTAATATACTTTAGCTTTCTCAGGCCTTTTAAGAGCTAATTGAAGCTTTTAGGCTTGTTTGTCTTGCTGCAGAGCAAGGAAACATCAAAAAAACACTCCAGCGTGATGGTGGACTGTTGCCTTATTTGCTACAAAATTACTCTAAAAGTGTTGTCAACTGAACATACCTGTAATTCACATTAAACCAGGAGGCTGTGTGCCCAACATGACAACATATATGACATGTTAATCAGACTTGATCCAGCCTTTTATGAACAAGTAATAAATCATGAGCCATAATGACATTCATAGCTGCAGCTACTGCACCAAAGAAGAACAAGTCTTGCACAATTTTCAGGATGTGTTTTCTTGTAATAGAGTGCCATCTCGTGGCTAACCTGCGATACTACACAAAGAACATTTTTAACATTTATAGCCTTTATTTTGTACATCTGTAGGACACTACATGTGAAATCAGGCATTGTCTTCTGCTATTATCGGCTTTAAGTAAATGAAACAATGTAGATTACCTTTCATTGTGCAGGTGACGGTGCAGATACATAATATACTTTGACTGGAAAATCAGCAGAAAAATCAAGAAATGCAGCTTTATAAACAAGTTTACACGCCCAGAGAGGTTTCATGCAAATGTATGTGTATTAATTTGCTGTAACAGCACATTATGACTGACTTATGTGTGACAGAGCAGAGGTATGAGTGTGCGTTCTGCCTGTCCAGACATGAACAGGGAGTGGGCCAACCTAATTTCTGGCTTTCAGAAATATGCATGTGAGCAGCAGCTCAGTCCACGTTATCAGTGCTGCCTCCAGTTTGCAGTTAAAAATGATCATTGTTTGTCATTTAACCTTCCACATATGTCAGTGTATGAAATAAATTGCAACCTGAAGTCATAACAATCAGAGGAAAGCATATAAAAATCCATGTGAATACGTTTTAGAGAAAGCTATCGACTGTTTGATAAAAAATGACCTGTGCATGATATCTATTGCTGTGATTCTTCCTGCTCAATGAGTCTAATTAGATACTGACTGGCCATAATGTCCAGTTTAATTAATAGCCATCTGTCATTTTCATTGGGCCTTCCTTAGCTGGCAAGAGCTCCGGCCGGCTTTAACGGCAAGAACGACCTTCCTTTTCCATTTAAAATCAATGCCAGTCTGTAATTTCAGCCTCAATTTGGTTTAAAACTGTAATAACCTGCACTGCTTCATTCTGTTTCTATAGGTTATGATGAGTTCAACCTTCTGATTTTCTGTCTTTTATTTTTTATTTAAAACAGATTCTCTTTGTACTTTACAGTTTCTGGAGCTTTGACTTTATAATATTCCTGCTAATGAATGTATTAAAATTCTATTTTTTCTTTTTCTTTTTTTACTTCAAAGGTTTTCCTCTCATATAATCTCATACAGACCGTAGATAACATTGGTGCATCAACTAAGGGGTTTGCACTATTTTCCCTGCTTAATTCTCCCTGACATTTCTGACATAAATACAAACATTATAATAAAAGCATTTACACCATACTTACCAAAATGAGTGATGAAGTGCTCATAAAAGCCAAACATGACACAATTAAGGATTATATGAAAAGTAAAGTGTGCAGTGACATGGATTAAATTACAAAAAAAAGCTTTTAAAACATTTCAAAAGTAATTTCAAAGGAAAGTGATTTTGCAAGTTCCTGTTTCAGGTTATTTCCTAATTGTGGGGCATAACAGAAACAGAGTGGGGCCTTTATTTTTAAACATAGCTATAGGGACAACCAACAGGTTCCTGTCTCAGGACATCAGACTGTGTGGGTTGAGTATGCAAGGAGAGATCTGGGGCCAGACCATAAATGTTTTAAAGGTAACGGGCAGGATCCTTTAACACCTGTGTGGGTGTGGCGCATATTTAAATGTTGCTTTTAAACCCTGATTGCAATCAGAGTTGTATTTTTTGGTATCTAAACATTTTTCTCATTAAGTCAGAATTAGGTATATATTAAGAGATCTTGCATAATTATTTTTATATGAAGAAAAATCATGAGTGTAAAATAACAATATAACTGTTCCCCTATTTAGTGTGCCAGTACTACTACTCTACTCTAAAAAAAAAAAAAAATAATAATAATTATAATAATAATAAAATATTATAAGTCAAAATAACTAAAACATACTGACTTGTTATAAGATTTAAAAAAAAATTATAATTACACAATTCTACCTTTTCGTGTTCATGATTACTATATTAGTCATAGGTCACCTGTTTCCCACACTCCACGACAGGTGGCGCAGGAAGCCGTTTGTCTAGTCTTGGTTTCTGAATCTTGCATTACAGAAGCTCGGATGTTTAACACAATGCTCTGACTTTTGAAGAATATCTGAAACCATGGACAGAAACCGTGTCTCAGTGTCATGCACAAATACATATGAACAGTCCTCGGTGTGCAAGGTCTGTTGAGTGTCATCATGGATGTGTGAGCAGGTCAGAGAAACAGCGCTGCTGTCGACACTCAAAGGCATGGTGCTTTCAAATGACCTTCGAAAAAATCCCTTTTGGGATGAAGAGTCCTAAATGATACTTGAGACTACTAATGGTACCTGCTTTCAGGCCAATCTTTAAGTGTGTTTAAATAAGAAAGGAATATGAAAATTCAATTGGAAAGTACATAAATAAACCATTGAACAGAGGAAGATTTACCAAGAGATCTGAAACAATCTGAGCAGCATTACAGTTCTTTAATAATCTGGAAGGAAAGATCAAATTTATTTAAATGTCTCTAAGAAGTTCTTTATCTAAATGCAACATCAGAATTTTTAAAATAATATGAATGCAACATAAAAAAATACTTTGAATGCAGCATTTGAGTTAATTAATAAACTTTAAGTATCTGAATGCAACCATAGAATTCCAGCATGGCATGAATGCAGTGTTAGAGTTCTTGCATAATATCAGATTCAAAATTACTTTAATAATCCCCTGGGGAACTACTTGACCTTAGAGACTTCTGTACAAAAATATTCCAGTGAGTAAGTATAAGTATATATGTATAAAGAGAAGACATAAGAGATACAATTAATAGAATAAAAACAAAGAACTGAAACGTGCTTCTGAAAGTAACTGAGATAATAATATAGTATTAAAGTTCTAAAATTATGCACAATTGTGTGACTGCAACATGAGAATTAACTTTGAATGCAACATCATATAGGCTAATGGGCTAATGATGTAGCTGTAGCATATGGAAAATATTTTTAAACATGACTAAAATATTCGTTCTAAGGCCTTCTGGTTCTTCTTTCTTAGTTCCAGTATCTCCCAAGTGGGCTTTGATGGGTATCAACGGCCCACCTTTTATGCGTTGATGTTGCATTTCCTATATCCGACAGCCCTTGAAAGCAGCAGCAGCGTAGTGGGCTAGTCGTTACTTCGGTAGCCACACCACCAGCAACCAGCCACCAACCACTAGCGGCTGCAGTTCCAGATTCTGCTCTCAGGCGAAGACGGGGGAATATCGACAAAAGAGAGGCCTTTTGAGCAGACGCTTCGTTGAAAAGGTAAACACCTCTGGTAGACATTTAAGCGGTGTTTGTGTCGATGCGGTTGTACTTTGCTGAAAGACCCTTGGATATGATTATTGTCTCTTATCGCGCGACGTTAGACTGGTGTAACGTTAGCGCTACATGTGGGGATGCTGTGATGTCGCAACCTGATGTCCCCCGGTGTCGTCGGCATCATTAATTATACATTTCATTTTTTTTTACAGTTTAAGCACAGACGGAAGCACCCAATAACGTTAGATAGAAATAGTCTAAAACATGGCTAACGAGTGGACTTGGACGCTGTTAACGTTAGCTACACAAACCCAAATAATGATAACTTGCTAAGCTGTCGTTAGCTTCAGTATTAGCCCCACAAGCCCTTTCAAATCCGGGGTTCATTGTGTTATAAGAACAGTTGTAGAGCATTTAGTGGTAAACACAAGATATTAATATTAAATAGTTTTATGTTTCTGTCACCAGTCTAATGCAACGTTGGATTGAAAGTGAACGTCTCGCAACACGAGACAAGAAACACCAGACAAATATTAAACTTATGACTATTTTTAGAAAATGTTTTCACTTGTTATGTAACTGTGACTATTATTACTAATATCATCATGCAGTCTGCCAGTACAATTGGAAAGATTTTTTATTTGTTTTGGCTTGGAGCATTTCCTGGTTTTTTGTTTATCTGATTTGCCTGTTGATAGTCGCTTCCAGAAAGTTCAGGAAAAAATAAGTGTTTTCACGTCAGTTTTCTGGTTGCCATAGGTTGGCAGGGTTGAGAGAACTTGAGGAGCAAGTTCAACAGATTAAATACAAACAATGGCAAGTGTCAGCTCCACAAACAACAAAACCTTAATTTCCATGTAGAATGTGTGTACGGAGACAAGCCAACTTTACAAATATGAGGATGTAGTACTTAAACAACATATCTGTCAATTGTTTAGTCCTTCGGCACCCAATTGATCGTCATCCCTTTCGATATTTGTTTTATCATAAATCTTGATTTTCTGGTTGCATCTAATGATAATTAGGTATCATTAAAATTTATAACTTAGATTTTCATACTTTTTAGACAACTGATTGAGGCAGCAGATAAATACATGTGATTTTACTTGTTGAATCAGCTGATTGTCGATTCTTTTTTTTCTTTTCTTTTTTTTTTACATGAAGATTTAATTTATATATATTAACTTGGATTTGAGTTCTTTTTGATGCAGTATGCTAAAGTACAACTCAGTGTTGTGAAAACAGAGTGTGTGTAAGTGTGCACCAGAGTGCTTAACTGAAAAAGTATGTAAATGTCTATGAAAATACTACTATACAAAGGTTGGTTAACGATACCATTGTTTGTCATGTGTTCATTTTGTAATTCAAATGATCTGTGGGTGACAATGATAAGGTTCTTCCTGCAAATCCTAATGCAGACCAGTTTGAGGTTTTTTTTTGTAATCTTCAGGTGTCTTCATGGCAGCTGAATTCCAGTAAAGTCCAGTAACCTGTATTGTTATAGATGTGACAGCTCTCCATATGGCATAATTAGAGTACTAAAATAAATTCTTAGCATGTGGAAAGTTGTTGCCTTTAGAAGCAGTATTTGTGTATTGTTATTTGACTGCTAAAAAATACCCAGTTTTTGATAAAATAAGTGGATCATTGTTAATAAGGCCATCCCCAGGATTTTCCACTCATTAACATTTGTAAATAGATTCCCTATTTAAGAGGACAATGTTCCCTGCTGTGTAGAGCTAATGTGGATTTTCTTCCTGTGAGGATGACCTCTTAGAACATGTTCCCACTAATAGAAAGTAAAGAAAATGCTGATAATGTGGACACACTGTGTATTTTTGTTGCTATGAACCATTTTAGGTATGGCAGAAGCTTGTTAGTGCGCTGTGTTTCCCTGTCATCTGTATGTCTGTTCTGTCAGCTGAGATTTGTGTTAGGTGCTGGCTTCCGGCTACTCTGAGCCTGTTTCGTCCAGTACTCTCATTAATGTCAGATTTGTAGTGGTGTTCAAGAGTCCTTGGACACTCACAGACCTTCTCCAGCTGCCTTTCTTGATTGCAATCACAGTGAGAACAACTCTGTTCTCAGTATTAATTCTGTACTAGTATGAGGCTGAGGGTTTGCAGGTAAAAAATTGTCAGCAAAGATTTGGCCTTAAGCAAAGAAGAGGGATTGGATTCTAAAACTTGGACGAAACTGAAACGCTGAAGTCTAATCAGAGGTTTTCATCAAGAGATAAAACCTAGAGCGGCTTTCCTGGTAATTAACTGGGGAGTTGCTGTGCAGACGGAAATTGTGAAAGCTTTTACAACACTGATGTACCTTTTTATGAGGCCATACCCTGATTATCTGCTGATACTGGCTTGATGCTTATAGTAAGCATGCAGATGTCAGACATCACTTCAGCACTGAAACTCAGGATGATCCTCATTGTTTAAGAAATTCCAGTCATGTTGAAGGCCTTTAAATCTCAACATATATACCGTTATATTGCGTTTCTGTTGAAACTTATTATGTATTTATGCCACTCAGTGCACCATAATCAACAGTTGGCCTACATTAGGATTAATAAAGCAAGTTAGGTATGCTTGACAACTGCTAAAGAGCTTTGCATTAAGACACCTCTCTCTCTCTCTGCATATTGCATGAGAAATAGTGGTTTGTATGCAAGGCTGTATGTGGAGCGTCAGTTTGGAACTGTTGGCCTCTTCATACTGCAGCTGAAATTAAAGGTGGTCACATCACAAAAACTTGATTGTTTTTTTCAATGCCATGACAAAAATGAAGAAAAAGAAACAAACAGAAGGGATATATATTTTATTTTATGTTATTTTTTCCCCATGATTTCATCAGCCTTGCATGAAAATTGATTATAGGCCTAGATCTGTTTTTTTTTCCTGTTTAAATACCTACAGTTTTTAAATACTATTAAATACATACTCAAGGCAAATGGTACAGATGAACAATATATATATATATATATATATATATATATATATATACAAATATAAAAACTGTTTTAAAATAGAAAATTTCCTGTAGTCTATTGCTGATGCTTCTTTTTCAAAATGTATCCATTTAAGCCCAGACCTCCAGCAAGGCCTTGTCCTATCTTGCTATGTTAATGTGAGTGAAGAAATATTGTGTGTATCCGGCCTGTGATTCTTTCCTTGGCACCTTCCATCAAGTTTTATGAAAATCAAGTCAGTAGATTTTATTCTTAATCCCGCTGACAAACAAACAAACAATAAACAGAAAAATCAAAACTGAAATAAAAATAATATCTTTAAAATTGATTCGAAGTGATTCATCTGACAAATTGATTTATGTTTTTGTTTTTGTTTTTTAAATTAAATTGGGGCTAAACACTATCAACCAATGTGGATTGAAGTAGAATATCTTATTCAATAAAACATGGAACATTTTGGAAACGATTACATCTATGTCTTCAAAACATTTGACTTTAAGATTTTTCAACTTGAAACTTGAAAATGTTTGGATCACACAAGTTGTCCTCCACTGGAATGTGAGTCAAGCATTTGAATGTTGATTTAAAATTCAAATATCATGTTTGATATAGGCTTCAAAGCATTATACTCTTCAGCACAGCCCTCTGTAATTTTTACTTGATACACATTTGAATGGGAAAATCCCTGAAAGTTATTTTGTGATTAGAGATTTAGAGATTCCTGCACGGCTCAAAGCAGTGTCACAGTTATGGAAAAAGAGACAAAATGCTGATCTGCCATCTTGTTTTCCTTGACTGTTCTCAGATTAATAAGACGTTAGAAGGCTGCTCTTTTTGTTACTGTTATTCATTTAACTGTGCTGAAATCTTGAATCGCCTGTTTTTGTCTTTGATCAGATAACTTTTATAACAACCCCCGTGGTTCACTAAGGCATCATGGGATTGACTGACCCACATCTGTTGCTCACATTGAGGCATAGTACAGGCTGAGCGGAGCAGAAATCCATCAGATCTGGGTTAGCTGTGTAATGCCACCACAAGCCATAAATCTGCACCTGCACGCATGGATAAACACACATACACACACTGCACAGAGCCATGAGTAACCGCAACTCTAGCAGGCACTAGTGTCCATTAACTCTCGACTGCTGCAGGGGAACTGGTGGCAGGTGAGTGGGTCAGTAATAACTAAAGTGAGGGGGATGAAAGAAGATCCATTTGATGTGATGAGTCAGGATGCTGGCTTGGGTTTTTTGAGGTTGGATTTTTAGAGAAAACCCAGAGGGAGATGGTGACTTTCTGGGTCATATCTAGTTATTTTTAGATTGCGGGCTAAATCAAGATCGAGATACAAATGAGGACATTATAACTGTTAAGATCAGACAGGGTTTTAAAATCAGTGATTTCAATAAGAAAGAAAATGAGGTGTGTAGGGGAGAGTTGGATTTGCTGCATGACTAAGGCACCTGAAAAAGAGGTGTTTAGTGCTTGTGCCATGTCTCAACCAGGAGCCACTTACTGGCACTGCCATGCGCCAAACACCCCCAACCCCCCACATGCTCACAACACACACAAACACAATCTAACTGCAAAGGCCACAGGTTAAAAATAGCAAACAAACAGGACACAGTGGACTCCCCGTGTAAGTACTCCTCACTGGTTTGTTTATCATTAAACCATTTTTAGTGCAATAGCTGAGATATCTTTTGATGATTAATGTTCAACTGTGGGTTTTTCTTGGCATTTTCACCATTGTTTTAGTTGGCCTGTAGGTGTGTGATGTTTGACTGTCTGTAAATGAGAAATATGTGTTGAGTTGTTGGCTTATCTGTTAGGATGAAGGTGTTGGAGGGAACCCAGAGAGTCCATGTAAGTGCAGCTAAGGGCATGGTTTACCTGGTTTTGTTCATATTTTGTGCAAGACATTTTTTTTGTCGGTTTAGAGGAAAGAATAAATAGAGATGTGATGTGTGTTCATCTTCTTACCTCCTTTTTTGTTTTTCTGTCATGCTGGTTTGGTTCCAACAAATTGTTTAAGTGCAGGACAAATAACTTTCATAACTGTCTTGTTAAGATGCACTCTCATTTATTTTTAAAAAAGTGGCATTATTTATTCTTGAGATTGACTTTGAATGTAACCAAACCAGACAACATGTTATGTTTTTGTTACCTTTTACTTCTTTGAGTGAAAAAAAAAAGATTTTGCAAGTCAAGATTTATGGATATTAACTGTTTAACTATGTAGTTTAAATCCTAGAAATCACAGCCCACGCTGGATTTATAGTCATTGAAAGAATAGTTGTGATATTCTGTTTTCAAGTCTGACCCACAGCAAAACTATGGCAATGGAGACTTATTTTCTAATTAAGAATGTGTGATCTGCACATCACATGAAAGATTATGCACAATATCACTGAAAATGGGGTCAAAGCCAGAGTGCAAAATGTTATAATATAAAGGTCATTATTAACCGACATGGATAGCCAAAGGCAACCTTCATTGCTCACATGAGAATAATGGCAGCTAAAGGCTATATTTGGTTCAGAAAAGCTGTTGTCCACTGTGATGTCTGCTTTACACTGAATGAGCATAGGCTGATAGAGATGGTCAGGAAAAGACTTCTTATAAATTTAGAATATTTATGTGAAGGCTACAGAAATTATACTTGTGTAGGTTTCGCTTCTGAACCTCTGGATACAATTCAACTGGGAAACACTTTTAAAAAACAGAAAATTACATTTCAATCGCCAATCAATTCATAATTGAATGTAATTAGCTGATCATGTCTTCAGTGGCCGTGTAAGTAATGCTTTATTATTTTTCTAAATAGTTAGCTGTGTAGTTAGGCAGAAATGCACTGATTACAACTTCCATTTTGGGGGCTGGTTTGGTGAAATATAGATTGTAGGATGACCAACCATTAACATATTGGCAACGTGTGATCCTATTGCAAGATGGTCTCTTGTCATATTTGTCTTCTACATCAGAGAGATTATTTTGCAGAAATGTTTGTCTCCAGGAAGCTTCTTGCTTTTTGGAGTTTGATATGTCTTCTCTCTATCTTTTAGATCAAGACTCAAAATGTTGGAACTTGGCAGCAGTTGTTATTATCATCTTTGCCAATTATGTACAGAGTGCAGAAGAGATTATGAACACATGACTTTGATGACAATGATCCTTGGGTGTAGGTTACCTGTTGTGATGTGGTATTGCAAAAAATTGGAAATCTGTGGTTAAATCTAGATGACTTAAAAATCTTCTGATACTTTTTTATCAGACCTGTTCTGTCTTGTTTTTGAGAGGCTAAGCTTCATAACTTTAACATTAGGTCATGTTTGAAAAGAGCGCTTCGTGGTCTTTATAGCTGTTTCCAAAGTAATACATGATCCACATTTTCTCTTACAGCCTCAGGGTGAGGGATGATCACCTACTTATTATGTAATTTTGCCGGGCTTGCATTAGCTTAGCTGTCCTCCTCCCTGCATCTCTATTTCAGCGCAGTTGATTACATTGTTGGGTTTTGCCACCCTGTTTAATGCTGTTCCCCCCTCCCTTCCCTTCACAGATTTACCCCTCAGGTCTGGAGAGGAGGTCTCTTGCCCGTCACACGTGGCTACACTCAGTCGCAGTTTGTTGGGCTTTATCTCTCCAAGCTAACATGTCTTAACAGAACTTAACTTTCTTTCCACAGAGGTCACATAGAGGACCCACACACAGGACAGCAGCTACAAACTCACACAGACAGAGCCATGCTGGAATACTACCAAATATTAGGAGTCCAGAAAAATGCAACGCAAGATGATATCAAAAAAGCGTAAGTGCCCCTGAGTGCTTTCTGTACTTATTTTCCCCTGCTGTTGTTGTTGTTGCTAAATATTGCCCACTCAGAGGGGTGTAATAAGTTAATTATATCCCCCTCTAGCTGTATAAACTGACACAAGAAGAGGGAGCAGAGAGGCTGCAATGCAGAAAGTTTCCACTCTTCTTCCTGTAACCTTGCCGCTGTCAAATACTTTCCCCCTACACTCACCCACCTCTCACACTCGCCCAGTAAACTGGCATGTTTTTTTTGTTTTGTTTTGATAAGTGAAGATTTTTCTTTTAACTGATTTTAAATCTAAGGGACAGCAGTAAGTGTGTGTTGAATTAGGCATGCGGTTTGTAAATCAACAGTTATTTTCACTAACGCAGTAGATCACTCAGTGGAGTCAAATCATGTGAGATCGGATGAAACCATTGAGGATTACTATTTACTGCTGATTAGATCAACCAGTGTATCACATTTGCTAAGAATCCAGCGAAGCAAATGCTGAGCACCTGTTTATCTCTATGTGCACGGTTGTTGGCTGCCAAAGTCAAATGTTATCTTAACTGACACAAATCAATAAGTCGTATCTTTAGCTCGTGACCCAACTCTCTCCTCTTGAACTCTGATTGAATTATTTGCCTTGATAGAAGCTTGGCAATGTCAGTTGCTCAGTCATACCAGTGCTTCAGTCAAGACTAAATACATCACAAACTATTGGATGTATGGAATAAACTTTGGTAAAAAAAATTCATGGTGGAAAGTTCACAAATCCTATTAAAATTGATAATTTTTTCCCTTTTTCTCTGCCACAAGCATCAGGTTGACATCAGTGGTTTTGAATGAAAAAGCTCTTCAACGATTGGGTGGTTTATTAAGAGACTATTAGAAACTATTAGTCTTACCAGTGGTATAAATGTGATGGGTGTAAAATTGAAAAATGAAAGAGAGTCCGAGTTTCTACTTTCCTTAGAGACTTTTGAGCAAAACATCAAGTATTTAGAGCAGGTTAATGGCTTCTGCTGCTTTTACCAAAAACATAAGGGCTTCTGACTACAAAGACTTGCACAGCTCTGTTCAGTGCCCAGTTGACCATTGATCATGCTTTAGACCACCAGATGATGTCACAGATTACAACAATGATGTGGACCACAAAGAAAATTCACTGTAGACCCATAAGAGAGTCAATCCCTGGATTGTGTGAAGCTTTTTTGCTGGCTGACTTTCAGTTCATAGTCTTGTCCACGTCATCTGTGTGTCCGCTGCCGGTGCTGCTGCCGGGCATAGAAACAAACAGCTGATGCAGCGTAAGCCTCCGCTGCACGTCAGTGGAGTTCAGGCTGTCTTTGTTATTTCTGCTTGGATGGGGGGGAAGGACAGTGTGCGCATGCATGTATTTGTGTGTGTGCACAAAGAGTGGGGTCTGTATGTTTAGTGTAGGCATGGTTGCCACTCTAAAAAAAGACTTGAATGTAGATATGTGTCTCTAATAGGGGGAAGTCTGTTAAACATACACATTTTCCGTCTCCCATTAAGACCAGACTGTCTGCCCTTGGAATATCCTCAGTGTATGACATACGTAACACATTATGTTTTTGTCGCAGTTTTAATGCCAGTGTCTATGTTTAACTGTATGCTATGTGGTTTTTCAGTTACAGAAAATTGGCATTGAAATGGCATCCAGACAAGAACCCAGACAACAAGGAAGAAGCAGAGAAAAGGTTCAAAGAGCTGTCAGAGGCATATGAAGTGCTCTCAGATGGTAAGGCTTTTCTCTTAAGGGGGAGAAATATGTCACACAGCCATGTTAAGTGGTGCAAATATGAATGTGATGACTGGTGAAGAGTAAAAATGTAAATGCAGGGTTTGTACGGGGGCTTGAAGTCCTTGAAAATTCTTATATTTTAGTGTTGTATTTTCATAGTTTGAAAAACACTTGAATTTTAGATAAAGTGCTTGTAAAAACTTGAAATGTTTACTGTATAAAAACTAGCCATCCAACTTGACATAACCCTAAGCTAGTTTAACAAGAATTAATTAGTAGGTGTCCATTTTCAGGAATAATGTTAAGATGAGAGTGTCTCGAATTGAAATGTAGGTTTGGGAGCAGCAGAAGCCTGTAACATTTTCATGTTAGTAGTCACAGTTATGCACCACACATTCTCAGTCACAAGACTCATATGGTTTGCACAATGTCCGGATTGTTTATGCTTTAGTGTGTGGGTGTTGTTGAGAGGTTAAGGTCCTGCAGGGTGGGTTTAGTTTTACTTTCTGTTTATCTCGAAATGTCATACACTGTTATCAGTTTGGCCTGTAACTGTTCAGACACTCGAAGTCACACCTTTTTTTTGGGCGTTAAACAACAGATAAATACATCACAGCAAATAACTGCGCTTTCATATGGTCAAACTGATGACTTAAAAACACACAGTTGGATGTGATAATTAAATAGTTTACCTGTTTTTCATTACAATTCACAGGGAAAAGCAGTGACATTTGCAGTTTATTTGATGCCAACACACTTTGCCCTGTGAAACTTTTACCTAAGGATCAAAATACAACATAGTGGAAAGTTTCTCTTTGTGTTGGTCTGTTTTATTGTTCTCTTTATCTTATCAAAAGTCCTATTCTTTCCACAACAGAAAACAAGAGGAATACGTATGACAGATATGGCAAAGAAGGCCTTTCAGCAGGAGGAGGAGGAGGTAAGAAAACCATACAATAAAATGACAGATATTCAGTTAGTGTCATGGACATAATGGGTAAGAATTGGATTCATGCAAATGTAGAAATGGTAAAATATGATGATTAAAATATGTTCTGGCCTTAATCTGAAAGTAATTTAGTCACCGGCAGTAACCTATTTACGATGAGTGATTCCACTGAGATACTAACAGTTCCTTTTGCTTTTGAATTACTTGTAATGAAAACGGCATTTATAATTTTGCTTTTGATATAAAAAGAAAATAGTTCTATGGATTATGATCTTATATTTTTCTTTAATGTTTTACAGGAGGCCACTACGATCACTTTGGTGGTGGCGGCTTCACATTCCGTAACCCCGAGGATGTTTTCAGGGAATTCTTCGGCGGCAGAGATCCGTTTGCAGATTTATTTGGTAGGTCCTTTTAGACTCAAGTGAGGCACTGATTGGATTTATTGCTTTCAAACAGTAGGGAGAAAGAGGAACTGAGAGAGTGCAGAGTAGGCAATGGCTATTATTAGCTGCATAATTTTATCTGGTCAAAAATACACACAGATGACCTGAGAAAGCTTGAGTAAGAGAGAGAGATAGAGAAAAGGAGAACATCGTCTAGGTCCCAGTTTTATATCATATGAAACATTCATATTTCTGCTCCTAATTATTTTTGCCTGTGAGCTGTTAGCTGCTAGCTCCTGCTGGGTAGAAATGTGAAAGATGGAGCCTCAGACCCAGGAAACCTTCTTTAAAGCCTGGTGCTAATTCCCCACAGCACTGCAATGTGCATTTCCAGTACTCTAAGCACTGTTCACTTCAGGAGGCCATTTGCCACTAAATGTCATATGTTGGAAAACACTCAGAATCTCTGCTGGATGTTGACCTCGACCTCATTACATAGCATGTCTATTAACCAGACCTTCAGATTTACTCTAGCGCCTTTATTTTTAGAAAGTTATTTATATTATCTATATTATGCAAAACAATTGAAAAATAGATTCAGTGTTTTTTTTTCAGTACAGTGTTTAGTGAGCACATAGACCTGCTTTATGATTTAAAAAGACACGAAAATCTTGCTTCTTACCATATGGGCCCTTTAAAAGATTGAGTAAAAAAAAAAAAAGACAGTATTAATTAAATAACACTTAAAAGTATTTGCACCTAGAGATATGAATACTCCAAGCAAGCTGACTTCAATTAAGTGATTACATGATGATTTAAAGTTCGACCTTTTCATATGAATTGAATTGTACCAGAAATGTTACATCTATTTTGTTACATGATTAATGGTCCCTTTCCAAACATTTGTCACTTTCCAGAGAATAAAATGTTTTGTTTTCCAGCAGATTATTCCATAAAGCGACAAATACAATAAAATTATAGGAAAACCATTATTTTTTAATAACGAGAAATATCTATAAGAGGTAGCCCTAAATCTTTCACACATTATTGCTTTATATTTTCCTTAACATTTATATCAATTTTAACAATCTTGTACATGTTTTGCAGCCACTTCTTGGTGATAAGTTTCAGGGCACTTACTGCTGAAGGCAGGATTTGTCCATTGCAACTTCCAAATTTGGCTTAAAGTTTATCAACATCATTTCCAGCTAGCTAGCTGAAAGCCACAGTATTGTGCCTTTTAACATTCTTAACAGATACTCGTCTTTCTTGTCTACCACTTCTCCCTGAAGTGCAAACTGTTGGCAGCCTTTTATTTGTTTTTATACAACCCCTCTGAGCTATTATCCTGCCAGCTAAAGTAATATACTGTTGACCAGAAGCTGCTAATTTGTTATAATGACGGCTCCTCGTAGTGTGTGAGAGGTGATTGTATCAGAAGTGTCAGTAGTTGTATCATGTGTAGTTATAGGAGTTTAGCGCCTGTCCTGGGTTGTCTGGGTTCAGTAAAAGGCTGATTGGAAGGCATGTTTAGTTCCCCCCGTGTAGCTCTAAATATGGAGTTCAGACGCAGGCAGAGGATGGATTTGAGCATCTACATCACTCAACTGGAATGCTTTCAAAAATAGCTTCCGTATTAAAACAAAAGCAGATGTAATAACGCCAAGTGTGAGTGCACAGTGTGTCTCCATGTGTCAGAACACATGTAAAACGTGGTGCAATGTGAGCGCTCGAGAGGGGTGTACAACATAGTTATTAAACTAACTAATCTAATATAAGTGATAAAAATCGTGCTAAAAATGAGATTAATAACTTTTAGGAAAAGTTGTGCAACCGTTTGAGTCAGATTGCTTTTATAAACTGACATGTATCAATGTTGTGTTTGTTAACATGGATAAGATAAACTAGTGGAGCTCAGCTGTTGCTGTTTACTCTCTTCAGTAAACAAGGACTTCTTAAAAAAAGACAAACCCTAACGCTATCTCCACTGAGATCAAAGTTCAAGTTCTATTTTGACGGGGGACAGCTTTTATTAGTGTATAACAGGATGTGTCCAAATGTCTATCCTGTCAAATTTATTTGAACTCTATATTTAGTATTTTTCCTCGGATAGATCTATTTAAAGAACCATGATGGTGTGACTTCCCTTAAGATGGCAGCAACAAAAAATACGGGTGTTCGGATGTGGTTTTTAAAATCCCCCTCCATCATTCAGCCTTGTCCGTCCAGCAGCTCGTCTCAGTGAGCAGCAGCTGGTCTCGTGGATCTGTCACTCGCAGTGCCCCACAGACTGAAGGGTGGGAGTGTGTGTTTGGGTGTGCGCTCCATAGAGAAGAATACAGATTCACATGATGACAAGGGCTTAGTTGTCTGCCAAGATCAGCACGTACTCATTCTAAGATAAACATGTGAAGGGAGAAGACAAGAAGGAGATATCTGCAGGCAGTTTTTAGGCACTGTTTGTCAGACATACTGCGGAAAGATAAAAAAAAAAAAAAAAAGGTCTTTTAGAGTTTGCAGATGTTCACCAAGGCCATGCCTAATGTCAATATTTAAACGCAAGTAAAATTTTTCCTGTGTATACAGCGCTTTATTTGGCTCCACTCCAATGCTTCACCCTTGCCCCAAACTTTCATTTAAATCAAACCAGCAGTCTTTTGAAATTCCTGCTTACAAGCAGACAGACATACACACCCCCTTCGCAGAAGTATATGCAAACAAATATCTCCAGTAACATCTACCTGCGTAACTTCTGTTACAGGAGATGGGACAGTGTGCTGTACATGTACGTTTTGAAAAGCCATGTCACTTCAGTTGTTCTCTGCTATTACACTCCGTGCCCTGCTATAAAGGTGTGTCACATTCCTCACTGATTTAATCCCAGTCTTTGTGCTTGACAGGTCTTTTGAAGTTCTGTCAGAGCACATAAATGTGAGAGCGAAAGAACCTCAACTTTTCTCCCAGCTCTCTCTTTGTGTACACTGATCATGTATACACGCATAAGTATTCCTGTCCAAGCAGCATCTCTCAGCCTTTCCATTCTCTCTCTTTCGTCCACTGATGTTTGCTATATGCTGACAGCCTTGTGAGAGCAGAGCTGTCTCCACTAATGTCTTTTTCAAGGTAAATGGACAGTAATGCAGTTAAACCATGGTCAGGGGATACTTTTATTTAAAGCATTAGTACAAAGTGGACAAGCAAAGCTTTCTTGTCGCTGCCTCGGTACATTCAAGGTTGAAGGAGGAGTCTTCTTACAGCAAATGGTGCCAGTGATCCAGCCTTATCCTGCTGGGGTGACCCAGATTGGCAGTGTGCAATTAGTAGCATGTCCACAGGGCTTTGGGATAAGACTTAGTGGTGGGCATTTTGACAGTATAGGGTTAAGATTGTTCCAGAAATTACAAACTGATGCTCTTATGTCCACCACAAGGTATTTTATTATTAGGTACTTTTTTTGGAATTTAGAGTACGAACAAAACCCGATTCCCTACGTTTCCTCAAAGGTACTGTCCCACCCACCCCACAATCTCCCAAACAGGGCTCCAGAAAGTCCACCAAAAAATGATAAGTCTGTGTACCTCCTCAGTTTGGAATTTGGCAAATGCAGTTAAATGAAAAGATAGCACACCTGGTAATGAAGCAGAGAAAACCACAAGGTGAATAAATAAATTCAATAAATAATAAAAACACATATAATTGGCAACAATAAATGAGTAGATAAGAAAAGGGAAGTGAAAGAGTGAAAAAGAAAGAAAAACATTAATTACAGTCAAGCAAAAGGAGTTAAGGGTCAGTTGTCCGTGTCACTTTTTTACCCAGTTGTCCAATAACACTGAAGGAGAGGCTTGATGAATACCACAAAGACCTACAGTCACATTCACAAAATCTCATGAACTTGCATAGACTGGCTGGTCCTTCCTCTCTCTCTACGCACTGTAGCTTTTCCTTCATCAGATATTCTACCTCTTGCAGACATTTTTTCTTCTGTGGATATTCTGTATCATAACAACGAGACACAAATGAAGTGTCTCAGCTGAGAAAACACTGCCCTCCACAGCGCTCATCAGCAGGGTGTTTTCAGAAGTGCTCCTGGAGTTTTCAGCTGGGAAAAATACTTTGCTGGCCTTATTTTCCATTATATACTTGATGAGTAAAAACACAACTAGTTGCTCAAAAATTCTCCATATCAGCTTTAAAATAGGAATATGCGAGAATTTGATGAGTGTTTTTCGAAGAATGGAATTTATTGATCTGTAATTTGTGAACATGTCTCTCCACAGCTGATGACCCCTTTGACGATTTCTTCGGAGGAAGCCGCAGTCGCCACAGGGGCGCGAGCCGAGGCAGGATGGGGGGATCGCTCTTCGGGTTTGGGAGCTTCCCCGCATTTGGGCATGGCCTCTCAGGGTTTGATTCAGGTGCCAATCCCAACAAATAACTCCACATTGCACTGGATCATTATGAATATTTTATGCTTTTCCATTGCTACTGAGGCTTCTCCTGAACGTGTGCTCTTTTGCAGGTTTTAGCTCATTTGGAGACATGGGTGGAGGAGGGTTCACCTCCTTCTCTTCTTCATCTTTTGGCGGTGGTGGTGGGGGAGGAGGAGGAGGAATGGGTAACTTCAGATCTGTGTCCACCTCCACCAAGTTCATCAACGGCAGAAAAATTACTACAAAACGGTACTTAAATGTCAAACTCGCCAGCATTTTTAATGGAGTAGTTTGACGTTTTATGAAACATTTCGCTGGCTGTAACATCACATCAACTGTACTGACATGAGTGGTATCCACCTAAATGACTTTCTGAGCTCTGATGTCTGCTTTTTGCCTTTGTTACAGGATCGTGGAGAATGGCCAGGAGCGGGTGGAAGTTGAGGAGGACGGTCAGTTAAAATCTCTAACAGTTAATGGTAAGGAGCAGCTCCTAAGACTGGATAACAAGTAAAATTATCTCGTCACAACATTTGACCAACATACAATTTTTACACCTGGAAAATGCTCGCCCAGTGACTATGTTTGGTTCCGACAGTTGGTCTCTCCTCTCTCTGTCCTCCTGCATCTCATTCCTGAAGAACATTTTTTTCTCATCTTAGCTTAGCTGCAAGGGAGGCGAGAGAGACATTCACAGTATTTGTATGTTTGTATTTATTCCATTATTATGGGGGGACCATCTTGTTGGGATTTGTGTTTTTGTTTACTACAATAATTGAATTGTACTTTTATTTCCGCCATAAGCACAAAGCTGGGTTCGTGCTAAAAATATATATATATATATATTTTTTTCCTTTTGGGTGGATATTGTCTTTTTTATTGTCGCTGGAAAACAAGAGGCTGTACATTTAGACTTACGCATGTCATTTTTGCTCTTTTCATTTGACCAATTTAACAAGTGAATGATAAAAGCTTAACCACTTCGCCCTAATGTCTTTAACTTGAACTTCACCTTGCTAACCTGTTAGCTGTTATCATGTTCACGCGTGTGTAATATGAATGACCATAGATTATTAATAAATTAATTATAAAAATGTGCATTTTTCTTACTTTCACGTTTGTTTGTGTATTTGACAATACCACGGTGTGTTTTATGTGTTTATGCATGATTGCTGATTCCAGGAGGCTGCTTTTTGAAGTTTCGCTGTAACTGTCAGCAACTCAAAACCATAAACGTAGACTGCACAACACCTAACAGTGTTACAAACGGACAAACAGGGGACTTTTCATGCTTTGTAAAAAGAAAAAATAAAGACTTCAGATTTGGTCAATAAACTTTAAACAGAGAGTCTGCTGCAGTCACCTGGTGTATTTTGTGATCTTTCTTTTTGGCTTGAGTAGCTTTATATGATCTCACACTTCCTGGATGTTTGAGGTGTGTGTGTGCTTGTGCCTGATCACATTTTAAACCTGGCTCACAACCACAGTAAAGGAAACCACAGCGGCTGCTTCTTTCTATACACTCACCTATCATACAGCTCACAGTGTGCATTATTTTAACCTACTAATACCTGTTGATGACTCACATTAGGGTTTGGTAAGTGATTCCTAAGTAAACTGGTTATGTGCTGCGTGTTTCACTTAAATAATCCAATTTGCGGTACAAAAAAGGGGGGAAATTTTTTACCTGGGTTTCAGTGAAGACACACCTTGAAGCCTTGGGTGCATATTTTCTGTGTGGTAGGTATGCGCAACCCTTTACGCACCAGGTGAGAAAGATATTCATGTGCCCTTCCTCATGTTTCTTCGTTTGTCTCTTTGCCCCTCCCATCAGGGCGCTTTTGTGATTTAAAAAGTGCTGATATTGCACCTTTTATGAATACTCCCTAAACATAACATGAGCTCTGCAGAGAGCTAAGCAACTAAAAAAAAGCAATTACGGGTAACTGTCAGTTTTCTAAAAAAGAAGCCTCATCTTATTAAAAATGTGTCTCTATCTCCATGCATGTACTATCTCCATGTCCAGACACAATTTGCTCTGATTCAAAGTTAAATCCACTAGTTATTGCAAGTGACTCAGAGGTCACTGTGTACAGACGGTCAGTGTGTGTGTACAGACAAGAGTGTGAGTGTGTGTGTTTCTTGAGGAATGTGTTCGGGCTAGTTTATTTACACAAGCCTCACAGCATATCTTTGCAAGAGACAAGTAAGGAGTGGGTAACTGAGGGTAAAGAAAGGGGCAGACAGGCCTTTTAGATGAGTCAAGGACTGATATGACTTACTATTAAGATATTTAATGTACTAATGTATAAAATGTAATATTTGCTGCCTGTATATGTGTGTGTTGTGGCGGTGTAAAGGCCATGTCCTCCGCTATTTGACCTGTATTTTTGTTCCTCTAATTTCTTTTTCACCGGCGCAAATATGAATCGGCACGCGCATGCGCATTGCTGTTGCTAGGTGATACTGCAGCCCTGCGCCAATTTCTATTGCTTACATAGCCCGTGTGTTCTCCACCTCTCTGTGAGTGTGTGTGTGTGTGTG
>JAOWBC010000812.1:6599329-6615708 GCA_028566105.1 Hypoplectrus providencianus | reverse complement strand
AATATCTTTTTTTTTTTTTTTTTTTTTTTTTTTAGCATAATTTGTTCAGAAATGACAAAACAAACCAAATCATGAAATATCCAAAATTTGACCCCCCTGAAAAAAACGTCATACTATAGTATGACGGTTTTTTTTCCTGAAAATGGGCAAAAATTTTAAAAATGCCTCAAATTCACAGAGTGGCTTTCTTTCAGTCTGCTGATACGTGTCAGGAAGGGGATTTTTGAAATCGGACAGAAAAACAAATTTTTTGGACATTTCCAAAAAGACGTAGAAGTGCAGTCCTTTTTTCATTTACATTGAAAGTCATGCATTCAAAACTAAATTGAGCAAAAACACAAGTATCAGCATCAACATGTCCTTTAAGTATCAAAAGTGTGATGTGTGTGTGTGTGTTTGTGTGTGTATGATTATTATTATCATGAACTTTCCTATATGTGAACCTCGTGGTAGCGCCCAAGGACAAAAATCACCAAAATCAGAAGAGAGCTTCATCCTCCTCAAAAACAAGATATCCAATAGTTTTGAGATTTTGAGTTATGCTTTGTAAATTATTACTCACCAACACCTTTTGTATTCTTTGCAGTGCCTCCTTCTTTATTTTTTTTATTTTCTGCTCCAGCATGTCTACCTTTATGTTTCCCCAGGGACTTTGTGATAGCATCTGTTTGGTGATGACATTGTTCTGTCTCTTTCCTTGTATGTGACCCTCCAGCCATCCCTACCTCCTGCTCTTCTCCTTCAGCTCCACATCTATCAGCTCTTGTTTGACGGATTTCTAAAAAAACGTTTCACTCAAGGCCATCGCAAGAGAAGTGCAGCAGCTTAAAATGAAATCCTACAGTTGAAGGTGTGAGAATATATACAGTAAAAAATCTTACCTGGAATGCAGCTCATGTTGCTTTTAATTTAAAGGCGCCATAGAAAGGAAGCCACTTTCCTCAACTCGAGTGTTATTTTGGAATATAAAATCTGGGATGTGCTTGCAGACAATCTACTGGTAAAAACAGTCGGCTGATTGAGCCAAGCCCTCTGCCAAAAAAGAAAGTGTAGAATCAAACTGTGAGACAAAAATATAGAGGAATAATCTACAGGCTACTTTAATGACAAAAATGGCCGTCTCCTGCTGAGCGCAATCAGCCCACTCTGGTAAGAAAACATACATGCAGCGAGATGAAGAAACGAGAGGAAAACAATGTGCAAATCACTTTTAGTTGCCTCTGAAAAAGCAGCACTTAGACACAACATGTAAGAAAAAGTAGCTCTGGTAATATACAGCACATACATGTTTTTGTTTTTTACTGTAGATGGAAGTTAATAAATCAAACTGGTTCTTTTAATATTAGTTACATGATAATGAGATTAATTGATTGATTGATTGATTGATTGATTGATTGATTGATTGTGATATATGAGTCATCATGAGACTTTTTTTGTTATTGTTAAAAGGAGCAAAAGAAACAAAAAAGTTAAAAAGAAACAAACTGCAGATGCTATTGGCTTGACAAAATCTTTCCACGGACAGAAAGACATATGTATACACTTAGTTTGTTGTCTGTCAAGTTCTCAATTGGAAAAGTTTATAAGTGAGGTTGATATTTGGATTTGAGGCCTGTTTGACAAAATGCAAAGGGAAAAAGTCATTTTACTCTAGAGAAGAATACAAACTATTGAGGTAAAGTTTTTGTTCAGTGGCATTCATCTTGAAGTTTGTGTAACTCTTGAGTCATCCCCTGCAGGACAGAACGACATGTGAATCTGTATACTGTATTGACTTTACGAACATTTTGTGTGTAGCTTTCTTCCTTTCCTGGTCGTGCAGCGAGACTGGAACCCTGCCTCTGTACACTGCACAGCGGAAAGGGAAAGATTACACTAAAGTGGGGAGAGAGACATCACTGTGATGTATTATCACGCTGAATATTATCAGACCATTTTGGACCAGCACTGAGCATTTCCCTTTGAAGTGAAGATCAGGCCTATCTGACATCAGATGACGGTCAAAGCGCTCTTTGAATAATGATGTATGATTACAGAGAGGCAGGCCAACAAACATCCCACACTTTTGGATCATTTACATGTGAGAGGAGTCTATGCTGTAAATCAACACTAACATCATCATGTAGTATTTAGGCTGCAGAAGAACACCTAACAATGAAGTGCAAAAGTACAGAGAGTCTTTCTTGAGAAAAAAGTGAGACATTTATGTATAGAATTTGCACGTACAAAAAGTTGTAAAAAGGAAATAAAAATGCTTTTTATTGTAGAGAGACATTGTTGGAGTCCAGTTAAATAATGTTATCTCATTAGATTTAAAATCAAATACAAGCAGGCAGAGAAATTAATAAATCTAATTACTTTCCTTCACAATCGTAAAGAACATTAACAGGCAGTGTAGAATAAAGTTGAGATTTTATGTAAAGTCTCCAATTACTAAGTTTCAGGTTTAGACATATGAGAGGATCCCCTTCAGATGTATTGCAATGCAAGACAACATAACAAACGACAGAAATTAACATTAAACTGATAAAAATGTCTCAAGTTTATGAAGTTAATGTATTGAAGTTTAAGAGTAGACACGCTGCTGTCATTGTGCCCAACTTCTGTTAGCGATATGATAATGTTGGAGCTCGTAACAAGCACAGGGAAATATAAACTCATAGCTGGAGGCTATAACAGTATTTAGAGAATTTATCAATAAAACAATCAGTGACACTCCAGAATGAATGTGTTTTTACGATAATGTCTGCTGATGGGCAACTTTACATCCACTTACAGAAATTCATGCAAGAAAAACGTTTCATGATAGTTACGTCAATACACTCACAGCACTTGGTTAGGGTTAGGGAAAGAACATGGTATTTGTAAAAGGAACAATTATATATAAATATATCTAGTTATATAATTACAATTCCCCTGCTTTATTTGTGTGTAAATAACGGCACAATATTTTTTTTCCAGCCTAGAACGATTCCATTATAATATTTAGGGTTATAATGAATAAAGATTTTTTTTTACCATTTTACACTCACCTGTTTAATTTTGAATGAACTTAAGATCCCAGGCAGCTTTATACATTTTTTAATTGACAAAATAAGATATATAGCCGCTGAGAATGGGCTTAAACAGGATGCCATGCATGTGGGTGAATGTAGATTAAGAGGTGCTAAACAAAGAAAAAATGAATGCATAATAAACAAGAGAAACATGAACAAAAATCAGCCTGGACTCCATGAAATGCATGTCAGACTGACCCCTCTGCTAGCCAGAAGAAATGTTTGCAAAGCACTATGAGAAATCATTAAATTCATGCACAGAATTTACAAATTATTTGTAGATGTTCCCACAGACACTCAGACAGAAGGATGCAGACAGAGTTCAGGGCCCTGAACACCCCCCAGTCTGGCCAACAGCACGAGGAAACGCATCATCACGCTTTCGCCGTGTCCTCCCCTCTTCATTGGCTAAATTTTGATCAGGCATCAAAGTTCCTGATAGGCTGCCGCGGCGGCACAGAGTTGTTGCTGTTGCTAGGATCCTGTTGCTAGGACGGTTGCCATCTCAGAGGCTCAGCAGGAAACATGTAATGAATCATGGATGGTTGATTTTTCTCTAAGCACCCTAATCTGTGATGCAGATGAGCCCAAAGCTCGCCTCCCCCGTCTCCACCCTCCTCCTCCCAACCCCCAAACCCCCACCTCTGGATGGGTTCATTAAAAAAAAAAAAAAAAAAAAAAAAAAAAAAAATAAAGTTTGGATTTCGAAGGCTGGCATTTCAAATGGTCCTGAGGTTGCCATAGAGGGGGGTGTGGAATACTGATATCAATTCTCATGCAAAAACAGAGAGGTCAGAGGTCATTATCAGTTATTTGTTGAGGGAGAGACAGAGGGAGAGCGGCGACGACCCCTCCTGACCCCCGAGATTATTCTAACACTGTGACCTGTGAAGTTCTGACCGTCACACCTCCTTTAAGAGATGCAAGCAAACAGCTGATATTTAATGATAACTATTTGTGTTCATATCTGTGTTTACATATATTTGTGTTTACATATCTGCAACATCTTAAGGTTATAATCACTAAATAAGCTGATCTACCAATCATTTCACTGCAAGGTCACGCTTTTGCTGAACTTACTTCTAACTAACTTCTTGGTTAATTACGCATTTAAATGTGTAAAAGTGACCAGAAATTGTAACTTATTATATTGATTTTTGTAATGGCATTATTTCAAAATGTTCCTTTTTTTTTTTCAAATCTAGTTAGAATGGTGATTTTATGTGAAATTTATGCACATTTGAAGATTTGCATGAGAGAAGCTTGATGAAGACACCAAAAACTAAAGTGTTTTTGTCTTTAAAAGATATCTCTTGTGTAGCCAATATTCTGTTGTATTCTCTTTCTTGCTCAATCTCTTCTTCTACTGTTTATGGAAATGATTGACCTACAGCAATAAATTACACGGCCACCTACTGGTGTAAGTACGTTTATGCAGCTTTGTTTATTCACTCAAAAACCAGTGGATGGAAACTGACATGTTCTTAATTCACATGTTCTTAAATATAATATTTCCAAACTCTCACTTCAAAATTTACTTACATTTTAATGGAAACACAGCAATTTTCAAGCTTCATTAAATTTATAGCAAATATTAAATGCACGCCCATATTTACCACCGTTGATTTGCTGCCATGTTTGTCTCTTGTATCACAACCAGTGTCTTGTAAAAGTAGAAAATTAAGACCTAGTGAGTAATTTAAATCAGGGCAGTTTTTTTGGTAGTCTGTCAATGGAGTTATATCTCCTTTGTTTGCTGTAGTTGCCTGCTAGAAGCTGTATATGACATTATTTAGATATTTAAACTAGAATTCACAGAAGCCTCTTTCAAAATAAACAGTTTAATTTTAATTGTAATGACAAAAGACAAATGAAGCTACACGTACAACTGTATGCAACACAGAAACTGATTTCATTCTCTGCTGCACGCAAACACATTAAACTGAGGAGACTTCTCGCACTGTTATTATACTACATGCTACAGGATGTTTTTGCTTTTGAAACTCATGAAAAAGCCTCATTAGGATTCACTAAAGGTCATCCATCGTGGTGCAAATGTGCCGCCGTGACTTAACAGTCGCTGTGGGCATTTTTAATATCATGCTATTATACTGTGCAGAGGGTACACAGGCCTGTGTTTAGCGGAGAATACGGAGGAGGGCATTTCAACCCCCAGTTGAACCGTAGTGTGCATGACTTATTTATTCCTGTCCTGTAAAAAGAGTGCAGCTGTTTCATATAAAGTGGCAAACAGTTAAACTATTCACACGAAACACTTCTCGTATAGACGCTGAACATTATCCACAGAGGGTAAGACAGTGTAAAAAGTGGTAATTACAGACAACAGATGACACACAATATGGGCCTGCTGCTTTAATGGTACACAGCAGAAATACTGAGTGACTCTGCTGTATGTAAACATCTTGTGTTGCTCTCCACTGTGGGTTTTCCTTCTACTCCAGCAATATTTTCTTTGATGTAATTATATGTTATATTTCAGGCGTTGCTCCTCATCCTGCATCCTTTGAGCGCTTTTGTGATTTTCTTTCACATTTCATCTCCTGCTTGTCTTCTACATGTATGCCTTCTTCTTCAGTGTTTTATTCTTTTTGACAGACACTGTTAATCCCAATGTGGATTGACTGATTTAAAACTACAAAACAACATCACACTTCTCTATATGCTCCATCCCCGGCCCTCTAATTAACCCCTTCCCTTAATGCCAAAGTGCATCCCTTGACAGTGTTGCTCTTCTTTTCCTACCCTTTGCCCTCATCTCTCCTCCAGGAACGTCAGTAAACGGATCCTTTAGAATCTAGTTGTATACGTGATGCTAATACCTTCTGACACATTTGTTCACCGTCTCTTTATCATTAATAATTATGCAAAGGAGCTGCGTTCTCAGCCGAGCAAAAGAAAGCAATCTTAGTATGCAAATGGTTAAGGTCCCTGCGGAGTGTGGCGATTAGATGTGTGTTGATAAACTCACTTATGATGAGTGACAGTGAGCAGGATTGAAGTTGCGCTGGTCAGCAACCACCGCAGACACTGATGAAAACACCGCCGCCAAATGCCAGGGTATCCCCAGATGCATGATGGGACAGGGATGAAACTGTGTAAAATGTCATTGTGGCTGCTGCGTGCCCATTAATAACCAGAGAGGAGGAAGCACAGGGGGGTAATGAGAGGAGATTTGCTCCCTGATTGAAGGCTTTGGCTTTTCTGCACAGCCAGATGTTGGCCCTCGCTGCGACTTGTCACCCTCAGCTGCTAACATCCCAAAACCTTTTAACAAACCTTGTCAACTATCATGACTGGACCATAAATCCCATTAAGGATCCAACACCCCATTTCCCATCCGACCCTGTAGTTCCACACCTGGATAAAGTGCTGCAGGAAGGAGTTTGAACCTCTGTAAGTAGTTTAAGGTTCAGATATTGCATTAACTAAGTAGATCAAATGTTTTCAAAGGGTGTAGCTTATTTTCAATAGTTTTTCACAAGAAACTGCAACTTTCTTTACTTGCAAACCTATAAATTGCTAAGCATGTGTAATTTCTTAACACTAATGGGATATAATAAATGGTTTCTGTTTTACTTCTTTAAAGAGCATAGATATTTTTTTTTTGTGAAACTTTGAAACGCCATTTGAAATTTATACATTTTATTGCTTATCAAACAGCATTTTTTTTTTTTCATCAAGTATCAGGTCAGATAATTTATATAAGCTCTACAGGAGTTACACTGGCAGATTTTGTCTTTCTCAGTCTAGCTAGTTGAGTTACCTAACTACTTTGCAGTTATATCTGGCAGTTATTGCAGCAAAACAAATGTTACCCTACATGAAGAGACAGAATGTTTCTGCTTGAAACATTGTTGGCAACTGATTGAAACTGTTTTGATTCTTTCTTCAAAGATCAGAAAAAAAACAAAAGCTTTTACAGAGAATTATCCTTAAAGTTTCCAATTTTAGCAAAGTAGTAAAATCACATCAGTTTTTTTTTTTCTCTCGGCTATGCTTACTTACTGTGCTTACTGTTGACAACGTGGTGTGAGTCCATATTTTAAACCAAAATCAAGTGTGCGTAACTATTCAGGCAGCATCAATTTTCTCAGGATCAGCACTTTGACGAACAGAGACAGCCGAAGAAGATGAGAGACACTAGCCGGGAGTGCCAAGTTTAAAAGCTTGTTTGTTTCTTGAGAAGATCAAAGGTATCAAGGCCTTGGACAGACATGAGAGGCACAGCCTCTGCAATCTGCTCTCCATTCACTCCCAACAACACCAGCAAAGAAAAACAAGGCTTTTCTCTTTGGGAAATCCTGGAAAGCATCCCAGACAGTTTTTCCAACAAGCAAACACTCTGGGATCTCCCAACCCTCTCCATGGGGAAATGACATGTTTGTCAGCATGTTGTGTGTTATCATTCAAAGGTTCAATGATCCGCAGGTGGATTTTTTCCCAGTGTAAAAAGCTTAAAGAACCTCTCGGACTTGGCTCAGAAAACCTAAACGTGACTTGAAAAGTTGAGTAGCTGCATTTTTTTTAATGTACTCAGCAATTATTTTTTAAGCAACCAAGTAGATCTGATTAAAGCTACAGTCAAGTTATCTGCCATAATTCAACGGGACGTGGTTTAATAAGAAAAATCTATTATTTTTGTTGACTTATCCACAATATCTTAAGGGGATATTTTACCCATGAGGCTGTTAGAGCAATCATTTCACTGCAAGTCCAAGCGTTTGCTGAAACCAACTGAAGTATATCTAATGCAGTGGTTACCAACCTTTTCCCTATCCAATATACTCCCACAGCCCTCTGAGCTGGGCTCAACTCAGCTCCTTCTTCATTGTCACCCTTCAGTGGGTTTGTATGTTACATGCATGCCTACAAATACCCATTGTGGATTTGTTCTTTTTGGTTTTTTCAAAACGTTTGGCCAAGATGGCATTATGTATAACAGTCACTATCTTGTGAAGGTCAAAAATACAGAGGGGGTTGGCAGCACACCAAAAAAATCTGATTTGGACAAACTTTAAACAAAGATTTTTAATTAACATTGCCATAACAGTTTCTGGCCAAGTGGAAGCAGCATAAAGTGACATATGATCACTTTTTATGTATAAAAATAGTGATTGTAGGCACTTTAAAGGTATAAATGTATCGTTTGAAAATGACTAGACTTGTGTTGCAAATTTTTCTGATTCGTGCACTTTCATTATTTCCAATGTTTCCATCAATTTTCAAACCTATAGTGAAATTTGGGATTTAAATCAAGGGAACATTCATCTGCCAATTGTGTCATTTGCCCTTTGTTCAGAGCCAGTGAACTCGCTGCCCCCCAGTTTTCAGTCATATTACAAAACACTTTTGAGATCTTGTTTTTCTTTTACATTATTTATTTCAACCAGATGAAGGATTTAGGTCATAATATATCTTGATCTTTCTTTTGTTGCTAAGTTATCAGGGAAACAAGCTGGACATTTGTTAGAGCTTGCATTATGTCCTCTATCTACCAAACAGCATTAGAGAAACATTCATTTTTAATGTAAAACTGTTTTTGTCAGAGATTTTATTAGTTTCTGCCCCTGGGCCTGTTGTTTTAGAGACGACAAGACCTGTGCAGATAATTCTGCTTGAGAAAACTGAAGTAATATGAACAGAGAGGAGCTGACTGCACTGACTTGTATTGTTAAGATGAAGAAACCCCTAGTGGCAGTGAGGAGCTATGCATTTAGCTTGAAGCTAAACAAACTGTTGCTTGTTTTTTCCACTTGCAGGACATAATTAAATGAACATCAGGTAGCTTTATGTTATTTCACAGTCTTACCAGCATCTTACTGCATTATATTGCTGTGCAGAGGATTTTAAGATTATGAAAAATACTAAATATAAGCATCACAGCATTTTGTAATCCTTTTTCTACATTTATTTCCCTCCTGATTACATAAAAGCCTATGTCTCCAAATCTGTAAATGCATTTTCGAACCAAATTTTCTATGTTTTAAAATTAGCTGAGCTGCTTCCTGCCACAGGGGTAGCAGCACCTCTGGTTGGGAATCACTGCGCTCATGAAAGAAGGAGTTATCCGATTGCTGTTCCTTATAAGACTGCATGAATTTACAAGTGTGTCAGAAGGAGTGAGAGCCAACAGTGATTACAATAAACCACAGAGAGATCATCAAAGAGTGGGCAGGAGCTGTAAGACTCGCCGAGGTCCATGGCTGAAAGGGCCCACTCGACGTTCTTGGCGGCGTGGAGGCCCCTCTGAGGGACCTGCACTGTGTGTGCTTTAATCTGCTTGTTTCAGGACTGAGTGATTCATTGGATTTGAGATGGCTTTACTTCAAAACTCTCTCTTATAAGATGTGTTTCCTCATTTCATGCCTGTGACTTTTTCCCCATTTCCCCTGATTTTACAGCTTTTCTTCTTGTGGTAGAAATGTAGTCTCCAGGTTTGTGAGTATTTTTCTGGTGGCATCAACATTACACAGGCATTTTTATCCCTGTGATACGCCAGCACTCCTTAACAACAGCGAGATATGCTGATTTCGACGGATCTCGCTCCAAAGACTTATCCAAGATTAAGCAGTAATTTAGAAATCCCTAAATTAAAAATCACTTTGAGTTAAACCAAGCATCCAAAGAAGCAATACACAGTATCTAATTTTGTGACTTTTTCAGAACGCATTAATCCTCCCAAATGGGAGCTGACAGGATATCACATGGTATTGTAGCACACCAGATACCTCAGGAAGCAATTACCATGAATACATTTTCTAATAAACTTGTACCCATCAGATGATAAGCAATTAAACATGCGTAATTATGGTTTCCATACAGTAATTTCTAAGCTGATTAGGTTTGTGTGCTTTACAACCTGAATGGGGGAATATTAATAGGGCTTTGGTTTGGTGTTGCTGGTTAGCGGTGGCAGCTCATCAGCAGATCATATGCAAATGAGGCCTCAGGAAGTGCATGAAGCCTCGTTCCTAGCTATTAGAACTGTCAGGGGAGGGAGGGACATGTCAACGGGCACCACACACACATGAATATGCATCCACACATGAAGCACACACACATTGTTGAAAGGTAGGAAATTATATTCTCCATACATACCACACATATGCATGTGCTGGCAGCCCTCTATTGTCTCGTAAAAGAATACTTATAATACTTTGTCTTGAATTTTACAGTCACAGATGCTCCATTAATGCTAATATTTAGGACTTTACAGAAAGGCCCCTTTGTTAACAGTTTATAAGCTGTTTGTAACAGCCTTATTAATGGCTTATAAGCTTAACAGATCAGTTATAAACCATTAATAAGAACGCTGGATTTGGTCACCTCCTCCCCCTTGCTCTGGTGACACCCACTTTTTCATGAAATGATTGTGACAATTTAATTCATTCTGACAGACAAGTGTATATGTTCTCAAAATCTCTTCCAAACATGTCACAGTGAAGATGAAACCACACTTAATGGAGGATTGTGTCTAAAAACAATTATTCTTATTTTATTAGTGACTTAAATAGTGATGCAAATAATCCAGCCGCTCCTAAATATTTTCAATTTCTTCCTGTATTTGTTGTTTAATCAACTTTCTTGTCAGTTCTTCAGCCAAAAGAGACACAAAAAGCACAATAAATAAAGTTGAATTTTGCTCAGTTTTTCTCCTTAAATTTTTTTAGATATCACGATTGTAATGTTTTTGTAGAATTCTTTGGCTGTGATAGTTGTGTAGTGACAGTCTGATGTTGTGAGAGCACTAATCACTCGATTGTTTACACATAAACATTTATTATATGATGGCTTATTAGAAAGTGAGATCCCATTACTCTTTAATTATGACTCATTAATGTTTGTAGCTCCATCAGTGTGATGAAAAGTGTCAAAACATGAGTTATTTTTCAGAGCTTGACAAATTAATGTTTTAATGGCTTCTATCTGATCTATGAAGCATTATTAGATGATTTCTCAACTATTAACTGTTGGAGACTTAATGCTGATGCAAATGACAGAGTGATCATGATTTTTTTTTTTTTTTTTACATTTTATTTTGCCAAACTGTGAATAGTTAAATGAAAGAGAAGACTTGTTAAAAAAGTTCTACTTTTATTTTTAATTGACCATTATTTAAGCAGGGATTCTATTGACAAGAGACAAAAATGATAAAATCTTTAAAACATTTAATTTTATTTATTATGATTTTATTTAATCATTTTTTAACTAAGGATTTATTCACATATAGTGGTCTTTTACAGGAGGTTAGGTTTAGGAACCAAAAGTTTGTGGTTAGGCTTAGTAAAAGAACACCATTGGGTAAAAAAAATGGCAGCAATTGATTTATAAATAACTCATCATTAACATTTATTTTTTAGAGGATGTAAACAGCTGTCTCCTGTGTCTCCTGAATTTGTTTGACCCGTCCATGTAAGAACTTCTGTGGACTGCAACATTTTTATGATAAATACTTGACTCCACCTTCAAGAAATCCCTTAAATTAAACATCATCTATTCCACTTACAACCACTGCCACTCTGTGCTTTTCCTCCCTTTTTATGGACTGATTCACCCTTGTTTTGTTGTTGCTGTTGAGAATCTAAAAAAAATATTATGAATTAAATGTATTATTATTATAACTATAAAACAAAAAGTAATCTAGTTGAAAATATGTTTCCCTCTTAATGTATAGGTGCATAAGAAAGCATTTCCAAACCCAACTGAAAGCCTCACAGAAATATTGACTCTCACAATGCTATTTGAAGGTAAAATAACTGTTAATTTACAGAAACAAAACAACACAAAGTGATTATAATAAATACAGACTTATACCTATGCAATTATCAGATAACAACAGAAAAATAAAGGAAAACATGACTAAAAGAAAATTGTACATCCTTCAGTAAAAGTGGTGAAATTGGGCTTTTTTTTTTTTGAGCCTCCTCCTCCCTGTAATACTGCGAGAGGGCCTCAGTGGCTGAAATACATGACTGATTTCATTTCAAATCCCAGCCACTTTCTCCTCTGACAGAGCTGCTGAACCAAACATTTCATCTGTACAAACCTGCGAGTCTCTCCCAGATACAAACCCTCAGGGAGCGCGATACATCTTTTCTTTGTGACTTTACTAAGGCTACCATTCGATCAAATGCCATTCACTGTGAGAGCAGCCCTCTCTCTCCTGTGTGTGTGTGTGTGTGTGTGTGCGTGTGCGAGGGAGAAATTAAACACCAGAACAGCCAAGCAATATAATCTGTTCTCATTTATTAACAACCTGAATGTTACTTTTCACACAAAATATATATAATTCTCATTGAGGCTCTCAGTATACATTTCAGATAGCACTATATTCATAAAGTCATTCATTGTCTATACATAGAGGGAATAATCTGTCATGTTGCACAAAATATCACAATATACCAGTGATGGATGGACAAACAAATTGCAACAATCCCAATATAACTTCTGCTTAAATATATCCTATTGTTACTATCGATATACTTCAGTTGGTATATTCATATTACATTTAATATTAACAGAAATGTTCATGTTCATGTGTAAACTGTATGCAATGAGGAATAAAAAACACCTGATATGTTGAGAATCATGGTCCGTGAGGCTTTGTAGAGAATCCGAGCAGATGTCTGGACCCAAAATACAACAATACACACACACACACTTCAACATCTGTACATGTGATGCTGAGTATATTAGTGGGTTGATTCAGATCACAGAGGAGAGAAGTAACATGTGAGGAGTTTATTTCCAAAACGCTATATGTATCTGATACATTAATTTAGGGAATATAATCTGTACAGTATTAGGGTTTTTTTTACAGGCAAGAACTTAATTTACTTTACATAGAATTACTCTAAAATGACTTAAGTTGAGAGCTGCAATGATTAGCAAAAAATCCATTTTGATAATCGACTAATTTTTTAAGACATTCTCATTTTCCAGCTTCTTCAATGTGACAATTTGCTGCTTTTCTGTGTCGTAAATGACAGTTAATTCAATATAGTAATACTTTTTTTTTTATGATTTATCAGACAATAAAAGCAAACTGAAGATGGTATAAATGCCTTTTGTCTGAATTCCATACAATCTACCAAGCAAATATTCATCATATTATTAGGGCTGCCCCTCTCAGTCAATTTGTGGACTAATTGATCGTTTTGGTCTCAGTCAATTAAGATCTATGTAGCCAATTAGTCATTCATGCTTCTTCATGCAGAATGACTGATTTCCAAGAAACTTATGAGCACATTTGGTAAACAGGATATTTAAAGTGGTGCATTTGCTTGACTGAGAGTTTCACAGATCTGAGAATTTCTTTAGTTGAGGACATAATTTCATAAAACTGAAAAACACTTGTAGCACTGCTATAGTTCGTTTTAAAACATTCCAATAGTCATTTTTCTAAGCGTCTGTTTCAGTTTTTCCAATGGCAGATAGCTGATTTTGGAACAAAAACCTTCACTTGACATCACGTAAACATCTTGTCAGTGGCACTAGAACGGTATGTTCAGGAACAACATCACAGTTATAGAGGAAACCGGGGTTCATATTGACAAAAGTCTCACAGCAGGAGAGCTGATCTGAGTTCCCACACTGGATCAGATCGCTGCTCAAATCGCTACACACACATCCCAGATCGTCAGTCGTACTGAGGCGAGATTTTGCGAATATGGATCCAGGTGAGATATCTGGCACGACATTCATAAGTATACAGTATATATAGAGGTGGAGAGGAGGCAGAGACAGAAGAGAGAAACAGAGAGGAGAGGGAAGGGCAGAGAGAGATGTCAGTCTTGAGTGGGCAGAGGAAACCGGTGCTCAGCGAGCGAGAAGGAGGTGGGGGATGCAATGCCTTCACTGAGGAAGCGCTTTCAGGATGGCGTTCACCTCCTCTGCCACGGCTGTCAGCGCAAACTCAAACTGCTCCTGAGGAGGAGGAGGAGGAGGAGGAAAGGAAGAAAGTTTTAGTGCGTACCAGTGTGTAACAGCCCAGGAATGCCATTTCAGAATGATTGGCAGCTGCTCCCTCTCTGCTGACCCCACCCCTGGATGTTTGGCCACAGACTGCAGGTGAAGGTGAACCACTCTCCGAGCCTTCAAACTCCGAGTGCACGCGGCATCGATCCAGCCAGGTGTGTCTTAAAATAAAGCTATTGAGTCAAGTCGTCTCTCAGCTCTGTGTTTGTGTGTGCGTGTGTTTGTGAATCCCACTCATAGTTTTCCCAGAGGAGCACAAAAGGGGGCTGATTGATGTTTGCCCCATGGACCTGGTGTTTTTATATTCTTCTCCTCTCCCCAGGCTGCAGGCCACGGGGTCCTCTCACAGAGAAAAGGTACGTAGGAGTTAGGAGGGAGCAGTCTTTAGATGTGTCAACACATAGCCTGCCATAGTCTGGCCCGAGGATAGGCTAAATCAATACGGAGGAGTCACTGGTGGCCGTGCCTTTCGCTTGGTTTTGGAGATTATCTGGAGTGATTAGGTTTCTATTTTTATGTGTCTTCTGATGTTGTGATAGGGTCAGAAAATATGTAACTACATCCATCTATATATATATATATGTGCCACAGTTGTTTGTGCCTATATCTAATCCCAGGTTGGCTTTAAAGTAAAAAAGATACTTTTTAAAGCAGGTTTGTGTTGTTCTCATTCACACCACTGGGGGGAGATCAATCTCTGCCCGACAGATCAGAGATGGATGGTTAGTGAGGAAGAAAAAACAGTCACACATGCTGTAATTACTGCATGTTGCTGTCTGTCAAAGGCAGAAACCAGAAAAGAAGGGAAATAATGCTCTTTTTTTTTTTTTTGTAGCGAGGTCCATCCAAAAATAAAGTGGCAACATCATGAAGGAGTACAAAAAAATAGAAGAGATAATTGGTTGTCCAATCCGTGAAACCAAACTCTAAATTTCATACCTCATTACAATCTAATTTCTGTGTAGTCCCAGCATGAAGCCACAAAGTGGAATCAACAATATTCCAATATAATTTCACTTAGAGTTGTCAGAAAAGAAAGAAAGAGAGAGAGAGTGGCTGAAAAGCTTCTCAGCGCTGAATGCAGCAGGGCTGTAAAAGCAGCATTAATGAAGCATCGAGGAACACTGGAGTCTGTTAGCAGGCAGCTTCCATAAATATTATCACCCACTGCTGCACGAGCTTTCCTTTATTACTATTATTATTATTATTATTCCTTCCAATTACACGAGAGAAACAAAAGAGACTTCCTACCTATTATGCGCATTAGTGGATGAGAGGAAAAGCTTAGTACACACCCTAAACTGGTTCCCAAAATGTTGTGAGGTGGAGGGCCTGCTGTGATATGAACCATTTGCAGCAGCAGCAGCATTTTATTCGATTAGACAGAAATCTACAGCAGTGGACTGGAAAAATAACAGATCAAAAGCAATATATTTGCTATTTGACTCATTGTGTCAATCATTTTCATGAATAATACTAAACATTAACTTTTTACATGTGAAGACATTTGAAGACATCACATGAGAAATAATTAAGAGATTTTTTGTTGCATTTTATAGCATGAAGAATGAATAATTAATTGAAATAATCCTTACTCGTAGCTTTAGCTTATACGACATACTTTAAAAATGTAATATTTTATGACATCACATTGGGAGCTGGGCATTTTTTTCCACAATTTCTTACGAATGTATCAACTTTTTATTCACTGACAATGAGGAAAAAAAAAATGTTTTTTTGCAACCCTGACTGCTACTATCTACTTCCCCTTTGAATGATTATATATTTTGTATCATATTAATAAAAAACAGAATATTTATTAACAATTTAGGTTTCAAATTTCAAAATCAACTGTGTTCGACATATTTTTTCACAGTGTTTTGACATTATATCAAGATTTTATTCCTCAAAATTGAAAATACTAATACTTTGTTAAATGCAATAATTTCTATTGTTTCTATTTCATGACCTCCATAATTCCATCATATCACATAAAAACAATGCATTCAAAAGTTTAGGATTATTAAAACTTATACTATTTGTTTAGAAATGAAAAGAAAATCTAAAAATGCTGTGGTTTCAGACAAAATATTTCTGTAACCGAAGATCCTGGTCAGTGTCTCTGTGCCTTGTGATAAATGTGGAACAGTGAGTTATTATCTTCCAAGACAATGTTTTTCTAATCCTGCAGCAGTTATCAATTACCACATCATTTCCCCTGATCCTGTGCACGTGAAGTAGACAATCGTCTGTTTGAATGACTGCAACCCCCTCCTCCCTCTCCACCCTCCCTGCTGCCCTCCTCCCCCCACCCCCCCCACCTCT
>JAOWBC010000812.1:6579757-6598143 GCA_028566105.1 Hypoplectrus providencianus | reverse complement strand
ACCCCCCCCACCTCTCTAACTCAAAGCCGGGGACCTTACCTTTGTCTGGACCATGCCAGCTCTCTGGTCTCTCAAGTGCTCCAGGGTAGCGGCAATATCAATCTCTTTAGCACCTGCAACAGACCGAAAATTGGACTGAGTTCAAAGCAGCGGAGTAATCCAGCTCACATCTGTCAATCTCTCTTTATACTGGGCTCCCTTTGGAACAGCGCAGCGATTGAAAATTATTACATTCATCCCTCGAAAGACTTGGACGGGAGCCACAGACTGTTTCTCGATAAAATATGCAAGAGGATATTTTTGGGGTCTGGGAAATGTGCAATAATGCATTCAAAAACGTTAAGCACTGGCTTCTCTGTGAGATTCTTGTTCAAAAATTTGTTAAGATTATGTGCAACTATAAAGTCTCCTCAGAGCTTTTTGATACAACAGCATCAGAGTGTGTGTTAGTGCGTGCATGTGTGATTCAGAGAATCAACAAACTCTAATTAAAATGATTTATTGCCTTTGCAGCAGCCACACTGATGATTAACCTATGCAACAGTTGCTCGCCTTCAACAGTGATCAGTTCCTGTTAAGTCTGTTTTGGCTCCGTGACTGTGTGATGTTAATCTGGAAATCTTATTCTGCTTTCAGATTTCTGGATTTCAAGCAGCACGCCAGAACTCACTGGAGAAAAAAAAACGTCAGAGAAGGAGGGAGAAAACCGCAGAGAGCCCCTGAACTCTCAAGATGTTTTTGAAAGTGAGGCAGAGAAAGGAAGCAAAAGAGATAGAGCAGGGAAACGTCTGTATGTGTGTGGGTGAGAGAGAGAGAGAGAGAGTAAAAAAGGGGGATTTAATGCAGCTGGACTTAGTACTCAAAGTACTCCAGTGCTCCGACAAGACTTTCATGTTTCAGAAGGGCTGGATTCCAAAGTTAAGCTGAAGAGAGGCTCTTCCAACAGAGAAAAAAGCTTTGGAGAGCGAGATTATGTTCATTTTATACATTCGATTCTGGAGCAGGAAACAAAAGGTTAAAAAGAGACCGGGTGGCACCTTTCATCACCGCGGACAACAGCGCGCATTCATCGCTGAACCAGATGAACTCCATCAGGACGGGTCAGTCTTATTACTGTTTATCAGAAAGTAAAGTGGAAGGTCTGCATCAGAGGCGGCCGTGCTCCTAACCTGCTCTGACGGGCTGGGAGCGCAGGAGGAGGGCTCGCAGGGGGTGAGGGGGGGAGAGGTCAGAGGTCAGAGGGCAAAGGGCAGAGGGCAGGCTAAGCTTTGGGGGGCTTTAACGTGACATCGGCTTCCTTTGCAACAATAGAGGTCCAAATCCTAATGTGTTTCTATGCAGAACTTGGATAAGTTGATGAATATGAAAATGCATGTTTTTTTCATACGAAATGAGCTTGTTTTTATTCTGCTACAACGTCTGCTTCACTGGCAAAAATGCTGCTAAAAAAGAATTAGAAACAACTAAAGAATAAAACAAGTGTTTCTTTAACAAAAAAAACAAAAACACCAAAAATTCTTTTTATTCCTTTAAGTGTGATTGCAGCCAATAATGTTAATCATAATAATTGTGTCATACTGTATACCTTGATGTTCTCTAAGTATAATCATATTGTGCAAACCTCATACTGTTGCAAACCTTCTACTGATGAGATTATATGAAAAAGGAAATCATAAAAACTTTATATCTGTATTCAGCTTTAAGAATTAGCTTTAAGCATATTTTCAATGATACTTGGGATAATATCCTGAACTGCAGTAATTTTGATCAGGATAAAAAACTTCACATCATCCATTTACTAGTGAATAATGATTTCTGCAGTGCACGAACCATGATGACAACAAGGTACTGTGATTTGTGAGCAATTGCAGGCTATTACCAGTGACTGTGTTTTCTGATTATACTCAATTTTCAACTCAAAATTGCACAAAATAAAAAAGCCAGATTTTTAACCTCGTGGAGATCTCGGGCAGAAAAATCCTGAAGACTGAGATTGGGGTGAAATCTATATGGATTAAAACAATAATAATATAAACCCATTGTTCCCATTAAATATTAAATATTGATTCAAACGGTTAAAGCAATGTTTGTAAATTCTGATTTCCACTTAAAACATTTCATTTCCATGCATGCGCTATCTAAATTCATGTTGCAGTTGTGCTGCAGGTCAATATGGCGTGACGGTATCTTAAATAGATAACTACTAATGTGGGTTTCTCTTTTCCTTTTTCTCTTTGTTGCACTCCTCCCAGCTCCCTGCATGTCTGCCTGTGTCTTCGCTGGCTCTCCAGGCCTCAGAAAAGTCACCCTCTAATGCGTCCCCGAGACCCTCTGTGCAGAATGAGAGGCTTTGGCGTTGCCAGGGAAACACTCACAGAAAGAGTGAAAGGGAAGCCATTGATCGTTACCTTTAGCCATCCTATTGAGGACCATGTCAATCAGAATGTAAGTCCCACTCCTGCCAGCTCCATCACTGCAGAGAGTCAGACACAGAGAGAGAGATGGAGATCATTAAGGTGGCAGAGTGAAGCTTTAATCTCAGAGTGTTTTTCTTATAAGGAAACAAATTGCTCATTTACATCTGCATCTGCTGAGACACTGTGGAGTATATTTAAACACAAATTAGTCTGCGCACACAGACACACACTGCTCCATCTGCCTAAAACCTCAAATTATGGATAAAACAGAATACTTAAATAGCAAAAAAAAAAAAAAATCAATAATAATCCTTCATATTCTTCTGAATATACCTGAGCAGATCTGAATATTTGATGTTCCAATAAATGTGATTATGTTAAAACCTTTGCACACGAGTGCATGTGTGGTCTTGAGACTTGCTCGGCTGCTGGGGAGAGGGGGGGGAACGGTTTCTGAGGCACACTGGGGACAAAGGCTTTTAAATGAATGCACCTCAGGAGCAGAGGAGAGGTTGAGAGGCCAGGGGCGGTTCGAGAACAGCTTTTGGAGAGCCTTGCTTTTCCATTACTCCAGAGATAGTCTTATGAAAAGCCTCCCTTTGTGCCCGCCGGCCATTCAACGGCTCTGCATGTTAATTGCAAACAAGGCGTGCACATCTCTCTAATAAAGGCAAGGCCAATAAAACAGGAGAGCGGCCTGAGCACCACTGCTTCATTAATCCACTGCTAGACACTCAGTCCGTGCAGCTCCCTCAGCCCCCCCCATGCATGACTTAACAGGATGTGACTATTAAAAGTGGTCAGACAGATACCTGGTGTTTAATACAAACCAATCAAGACCAGTTAACTAACTCAACCAAATGGGAAATGGAAGTGTCTCTGGCTGTCTTTGCGCCACACCATTTCCATAAAGTCACAGCCAGTGGAATAAACAGCAGCTCCAGTGGACCCAGAGAGAGTAAATGGAGTGAGCGGGTTTAAAATAAACAGCCTCTCCTCTCCAACACACAGACAAACAATCGCTATCCAAATTCAGCAGGGTCAGCCACTGTCACAAGGTTCAAATAGTTATACTTGCCTGCAGTGAACAATTATCGGGCAAGATCGACCCCTGTAGCACTTGTTAACCTTTCTGAAATAAAAAAAAAAAGAGAGAGAGAAAATTGTTATTGTGAGCTTGATGGCAGGAGAATGCACAGGCTGCTAAATCACAGAAGCAAAGTCGATTATTTTTGCTGAATAATAACAGTGATAATTAAAGGGAGTGTGAGTCATGACTGCGCTTCTGTGGTCTGGATAAAATTAATGACAGCGACAATCAAAAGATCAGCGAGACGCACCACCTCCTGTCAATCAATCACTTTAATTTGAGGACGGAGAAATGAATCAGTGTCGCAGCACGTAAATAAATTAAGCTTCATTTCAAACAGCATTATTGTGACATGTGGGTGATGATGGATGTGGTGGTGTGATGCTGCGATCGCCGACCGCCGACGCATTAACCCCAGCCAATTATGAATGTTATACACCACAGGCGCGGTGAAGGCCAACAAGCCTTTTCACACCCCGCTGTTGCCATGGAAACTGACTACACTGAGGGCTTCCGCGTCTTTCCATTTTTCCCTCGTTTTTCACCTTTCAGCAACAAAATGACAAATAAATGTCTGAATGTCTCATCATAGCTCCAGTTTATGTCTGTGTGCTGCTCTATGTTTCATGTTTTATATAATCTTAAATAGGTATAATATTAAGACTGTTTTATCTTCTTATTACTTAATCTTATTATTTAAATGTTGGTTTATTTTATTTTAAAAAATCACATTATTCTAATGTTTGTTATGACTTTTTTTTCCATGCATGAATATTATTAATTGTTGTGTCAATTTACAATCAGTACTTCCACTGGTATTTCTACTAGTTACAGCTTATTTCTATATTTTATATAGCTAAATATACAAAAAATGTTATATTAAATAAATTTGATTGCACAATATTGCTTTCTATGTGCAGTATTTAGTTCTATTTATTACCTTACCTGTCTAGTTTCTTTCTCTGTTGATTTAACCTGAATCTTGTATTTCTTTGTTGTACTTTTGTGCAGTTTTCTATGCATATTTTCCATAACAACAACAACTGTGAACTGCATTTCCCATGTGGACTGTTTTAAAGCACAGTTATCCTACATTTGATGTTATCCTGAGCTTTGACCTTGGCTCCATTATTCAGATACATTTGTTTAACATAGATACTTGTTAAAATGTGATAAAGCTGCCTATATTGTGAGTAATCCACTGCTTAGTTTCAGTGGCAAAGTGTACAACTGCACAGAACTGGACTTACTAACCTAACTATATAATCTGTGTATTTTTCATTACATTACATCAAATACATATTACATGTTGAGTATTAGCTGTATCGGAAAAATCTGAATCTGTCTTTCTTTAAAGAGCATACAGAGATGGTTGAAGTTCCCATGCAAGCCAGAGGAAGGAGCAGTGAGAGAAGGAGAGGGGAGACAGAGAGTCAGGAGTGAGAGAAAGACAGTTTGTGCCCAGGCCTGGCTGAGGAGACACAGTTTCCAATGATCACTTTTGTGACTATGCAACTGGGCTCATATTACTAGCTGCAACATCACAAAAATGACACTGGCAACCGCAAAATGCCAAGTTGGCCGAAACCATGAAAACCGTGAGTGTACCGCACACCGTGTGGATCTGAGACCTCTGAATCACATAATCAGAGAGCTTTAGATTCCCAATAACCTACAGCAGCTTTAATGGAGTTACACCAAGGTAATCTAGTCGACAGCAAAGAAAAGGTATATAATCAAAACACAGCTCGAACCTACACACCACTATTATATATAAATATAACCGAGTGCAGCTACACCTAGTTCAGTTTTTTTTAAACAAGGAAGGGAATGACATGATAACACTGCACATCCTCCTTTTTTTTGCTCTCATCTGCATTACAAACCGGAGGGACAGACTTCCATCCACAAATCAGATGCATCTTTTCTCATTTGGAGGGCTTCTCCTATCCCTCTGGGTTCTCCCAGAGGAGCTATTGCGGCTCTTCTGCCAGAACACATTATATGGAGAACAGAGTGAGGTTATTCAGTCACTAGCTTTCCCCCTCTCCCATGTTTTTAGTGAGACGGCTCTCATTTAATTGGGTGTTTGAATTAGGTGGGGTGTTTTTTTTCTTTTCTTTTCTTCCCAAGCCAAGCCAGGCAGTGCGGGGCTGTTAATTTGCTGCATCACATGTGCTGGAGGGAGGTGAGGGAAATAGGCCCAGGATGAAAGGGATAGTACAGAAACACAGTCCTTATTAGAACAACCATTCTCTCTAGGACACCAAAAGGCAGAGGGGCAAAAGGGAGATGGACCAGAGAGGCGCTGACAGAATACAGAATACAAGGGAAGATGATTAAGAACAAGCTCAGGATAAAAGCCAGTTGTAAAGGTGGAAATCTGTCTGAAATCTGCTGAGCTCCAGTGTCTGAGGCCAACCAGCAGGATCTCCACTCTACCTGCGGAAGTCTAGCAGGGTCCTGGCTGAGTTGGGGATCCCGCGGTCCATCCAGGACAGGAAGTGGAACTGGGTGACGGTGCGGGTCTCATTGGTCTGCAGGTTCTTCAGGTAGAAGCTCCGCACCAGGAAGTCCTCACACCAGATGTGCTCCGACACTAAGTTGACCTAAATACAGAAAGAGAACATTAAAAGATCAGCACTGAGTTAATTAATTACAGCTTCAGATCAGCAATCTTAACTGGGAATGTATTCATAAAACAAATGCTCAGTTGGGTTTGTTTCACAAAATTATATGTATGTATATATATATAAATCTGACCTTCCCACTGTGGGTTTAAACCCTGCCACCTATATATTATGTTTCCATACAACAAAACTGCTTTCTCAGTTATGAAGGAAAAGTATTTTCTCACAGATTATAACTTCAGTACACGTACTTGCCATTGTGATTCTTAAACAAATTTACATGGTTAGCATTAGGAATAAATGTTAATGGGACACAGTAGTCAAAGACAAAAACTCATCTTTTGTGTGTGAAACTTTGTGTGGTGAAATAAGTATAATTTAGTTAGATACCAAAGAATGTACGATATAATTCATTGTGAATGTCTTCATGTTTTAGTGTGGAACAAAGACCTGAGGCATTGTTGTTAGCAGGTTAAGTGATGAAAACACACTCAGCCAAATTCTGCTTTTAACAAGGTAACAATGTTCAGTTTTGATTGACGCTGTTATAGATGGGATATTTAATTACATGTTCAGATTGAGGTTATAGTTCCTAACCCTAACCCTAACAAACATAAGAGAAAAAAACGTATTGTAAAAATACATTTAAGTATAATGCAGACCAGTTAAACACCACATCTTTCTTATCCCCATGGCCAGTTTTAAGGGCGGGCCCTCATACTATCTGAGGAGTGGAAGTGGATGAAGCAGCATCCAATCTGGTATCTTCACGTAAATGTCTCCTTGACATACCTCGTAGATGTGGTAGACATCAGATCCTTCGTCAGGCCAGTAGGGATGACACTGCTTCACTCCATTTTCAGAAAGCGGGGTCAACATGACAACAACGACGCAGCCGCTCTCCCACACCATCTATGCATCAGAGGAAAAACACATCAGACATCCTTCTAACATATACAGACACAACAACCCTTTCATACCCCTCTGTATGACTCTACAGTGGCACTAATATGCAACTGAACTGTGCCACTAGGAGCAGCATATTGCACATTAGCATTACATTGTAGTCTTGTATTAGAGTGAAATTGATTTCTTAATCTTGGTCCAGGAAGTATGAATAAATGTCACCTCTCCGCGTGCGGCAAATGATAAATGTTGGGTCGAGCAGCAGGAGGGCGCGTCATGTGTCGCCCTCTCTCAGACGTCTGAGTGAGATCACAACATCTACAGAGCTGCTGCTCCATTTCATCTTATCACAATCTAATGTGTCCTTGGGAAAAAATACAGGCCCACGGCAGCCATTAGGAAAATGAGGAGGAAACGCGGCTTTTATGATTGCTATAAAAACACAATGGCCTTGACTATACACTAATCACAAGCTTCTGTGATCCAGCCCAGTGGACACATTACACGCCAACTGTGCCAACTGTGCCAGGATGTGATGAGATTAGGCAAAGTGATAATGTGGGGGAATATTATCCATTTAGTCTTGTAAGGTTTGGCAAATATTTGCAGGTAGAGAGAAAAATCCATCTTATCCATCTTATCTTCTCTTTGTTCCAAAAACAGACACCTACTGTATATATAGATATATACATCATCTGTATATAAGAGGACGGGATACAAACAAAAGCCTGAAAAATACCAAAATTTGACCCTGATTTATTTGCTTTTTGCGATGAATTCTGAGGAGAAGTAAGCAGGAAAGCAAGGCCCAGCAGAGCTAAGGTAATAGCCAGGGATGGAGGGAGGGAGGGGAAGGTGGATGGAGGAGTGAAGGATGAAGGGATGGAGGAATGAGGAGTGGAGGATTAGAGCAGAGCTGCCTTTCAGAGCGCTGCCTGGGGCTGGTGTGGATTAGATAGGACAGAGCAAAAAGATTTGCCTCCTGCATGGTCCATTTGCATGAGAGTGCCAGTGTTTCCCCTGTTTGTTTACTTTTAATGGGAGGAAGGAGCTTGTTTTTGTTGTCTTCTGCCACAACTGAAGGTTTACCATATTGAATAATGAATGGCTACTACTTATTCACAGACTCAGAACTTATGTTCATTGTGTCAGTCAATCTCTGCCTAATTTTCCATCATTTTCTGCTTAATTGGTAAAAGATTTAGAGTAGAGTTGATGGCTAAACAGCCCGTTTCATTAGATAATGGATATGCATTTATTCACCTGGCACACAAAAAAATTGGCAGACAAACAAAAAACCAAATTGACTAAGAGATAATTATCAACTGTTTAATTTGGGGCACTTTTGAATTTACAAATTAAATACAGGAAACAGGGCACCTTTTATTCCTGTTTAAGTTGATGTAGCCAATTAAGGTGCACTTTTTAGATAATAGGAACTGAATCTTTCTACATAATGAATTTGAAGACCATGTGAGAACAAAACTTGAAAGCAGGCTTGTTTTTGGATGGGAATTTCAAACGCAATTTACAACGAAAACAAACATTTCTTTTTGGTTTGCAAACTAATAGACACTTGAGATCCAGCGATAATGATATTGACTCCAATGGCTGCATTGGTGATAATGGAGCCAATCTCGTCCATTGAATTCTTAATTATTATTACTACTTATAATTTTAACAAAAACAAAACAAAAAACAACAAAAAAACAATCAGTACACTTGTATCCATGTTTTTTTAAATTAATGTTTATGTCAAGTTGATGCCATAAACTTTTTAAAAAAAATCTATAATGATCTCAGTCACTTCCACACAGCCTGATTAAAGGCTGCTATCATAAGCAGTATGTAGCATCCCAAAGCCAGACCAGACACAGCATTACCACTAGTTCCTGGTCACAAACTGGTGCCAATATCTGTCCTAACACCGAGTCTGCACTATCATAATGATTCAATACGAGTATCTGTTTGAGAGTGCAGAGTGCGGGGCCAGCTGGTCTGCCAGGATTTATGCCTCACACTTCTACATCCTGGTCACGGCTAGCAGAGTTACTTCACCATATGGAGGTGATGGGCCCACTAATTACGACAGCGCTGTCCTATTAACACATAAGAACGCCATTTGGCAACCATGCATCATTTAAGGCATACCTCCACACAAGACGACATGTTTTACAAGAGCCTATATCCAGTGATTGATGGCAGGTTTGTCTGACATTTATGGACAGGGGAAGGAATGCAAATAGCGTGGAGAAAAATGCAAATATGAGCAAACATCAGCATTATTGCAAATAATATTAGACTTCCCGAGGCTGTTTATAACTAGACTACTATTTACAACCGAAAAACTGCAGGTTTCTATGTCATTCTTGGCTCGTGACATTGTTTTATTGATGAGTAGGAACAGCAGAAGCCCCAGTTTGTGTCTCAGATGTCTTACTATTACATTTGAGTGACAAGCATGCAATTTTCAGAAAGAATATACAATTATTCTTTGTTTTACCTCTATTTACAGGATAACTGGGCACAGAGTTTGGAAACTACAGTAACCATAATGCTCTGGGGAATTTAGGTAGGAAGTATAATGTTTGAATTATTATGTTTTATGTGTTTGCTACAACTTCATGTGTTCTCTTCTTTTCTGCCTATATTTGTTTACAGTTTGGGAATTTGGCGCCATGAAAAGAATGCTAAATTAGCTATTGGCAGTTTCTATTTTTAAGGTAGCCATGGACGTACAACAGCTATGATTGGATTACTTTGATACTAAATAAAATGTTTCAAATATTTTTTTATGCGCTAGACACAATGTTTTTGACATCCAGGTCATATAAGAGTCATTTGGTGTTGTCAAGAGTTTTATTTTTATTTTTTTTAGAACAATGGATGCCTAACAGGGACTTGAATGTAGTGGTATCACATTAGAGGCACAATCTGGAGCAACAGTACTTCACTGATCCCACTGTGATAAATTCCAGCAGTGCTTAAACACCAAAGAAATAATATTCGAGACTCTCTGAGACTAACAATAGGAAATCAGGACCACACAGGCGTGGTAAATGACACAAAACCATATCTGCCTTGTTTTGTCCAAATCCTCATCTCTATAGTAACACAAATGTAAAAAGTGAGAAACCACAGTGAATGGAGATGAGTTTTACCTGCCAGAAGTCCACCACAGTGGAAAGAAGTGGGCCCTGCGAGGCGATGTAAGTAGGGTTGCGAGGGTCATGGTCCATCTGGGAGAGAGGGAGCAGAGTGTGAGACAGTGTTTGGGCGGGGAGTGGAGGATGAAAAACATACAGTCTGGGTAAAAGACTTCCATCAAAGCCTCCATCTGGACGGTGAAATGAAAGCAGAAAACATTTGCTTCTGCTGTCTTGCTTCCCTTTCATTCATTGATTGGGTCTCTCTGAACTTCCTTTCCTTCCTGTCACTTCCCTGCTGTCCTCAAGATCTGACTGTTTTTAAAGGGTCTAAAGAGACCAAATTAGAAGAAAAATATTATTATTTATGGTAAACCTTGGACATGCATTTTAAATGATCTTATATTACTGAAAATTGATTAGAAACCAATCCTTTTCAAAGTATTATTTTATTTTTATAAAATCATAATGACACTGCTGTGTTGCACACTTTTTGCACTCAAGAGGAGTTGAAAAAAGAGTAAATGTCACATCCTGTGCACTTTCCACAGTCCTTTACAGAGAAATCAGTTCACTGGCTGTTATAGGCAGCTGAGAAAGTCTGGGAAGGTCTCAATTATTAAGTTATGTTACAATCTGTTCACATATTGCTAATCCAAAGTGATTAACACATGCACATTGCTTCACATTGTTTCTTTAAACATCATGTTTGAATTAAAAAAAAAAAAAAAACTGGCAAAGAGTTTGACTTTTGCTCTTTTTCTAATTACAGTTTCCAACCCTTTGAATATTCAAAATGACCATTCATTCTCATCCCCTACCATAATTTCCTATTCATTATCTCATCATTCAGAAATGCTTTCAGTTCTGCTTTAGTTAAGTCATGCACTGTCTCACCATACCAGCGACCCCCTGAAATGGCTTTCAGATCTCCATTTCTGTCATGTTTTGACATGTCTGTGCATGGAACATGATATAGTGTTGGGCCTTTGAAGCCTGCAGGCTGTTGATGTGAGGGAGCTGAATGTTCAGGTGGGACGTAATGACATGAGGGGGCTTGATTTGAGGGATGTGATTGAGACTTGATTGAGTAGGTGTAGGCTGGGTCGCCCCCTAAAATCAATGATCTCATTTTATTGAATGGAATTTTTATGCACACCCTTGAGTGTGAGATGCATCAGTGGAAAAATGTTGACGCGTTTTGCAGGAAAAGAAATGAATGTGTACATATCAATGCATTGTATAGTGGCATTATAATGATAGACGACACACCAGACCAGTGCTGCATTTTTGTAAGCAAGGGATACTTTTCATATTATTAATGGGGCACGTACCAAACATAAAAACAGTGGGTGAGCCACTAGGTCGTGCTTAATGGATTTTTTCTTGTATTTTTATACAGAAGACCAACTTGTCAAGGGCACTGAACACAATCTAAAAAGTTAAATATCTAGTTTTTCCATTTCATTTCTTTGTGTTTTTCTTTTAGTCATTTGTCAGGCTCATAAAGCTCAACACTCAGCCTTTAAAGGGAAAATAATTACGGAGCATTTCTTCATCGCTGTAATATTACCATAATGATTTTCTCCCCTCATGTTTAATAACCTCAACAACAGGATTAATTTTTAATGCTCTGAACGGCTGAGAAACCCAACGTACAACTAAGGTCCAACATTTTAAAATCAAAATCAATTTCTTGTCTGTTAAGGTCTGTTTGTGATTTGTTTTCATTACAGAGGATTACAAATGTCAAATTGTTTTCTTTTTTAAATGTACTTCCAAGCTGTGGTTTATTATAAATCAGGACTGGTAGAAACAGACTTGGTATCAGTCTTAGTACTTTCATTTTTTTTTTTTTTTATTCTGGAGAGTTTTTGGTGTGTTAAGCAAGCAAATTTCCCAAGGTACAGATTGAAATCTGTATTTTTTTTCATTATTTAAATACATTATCTGAATCAGGTGTCTATGGGATGTCAGGCAGGATGTTATTATTCATTGTGGGTATTGTACTTGTGACTAAATGATCATGGGGGCAGGGGGGCGGTAGTGAAGCATGAGCGACTGAAAGTGTTCATTCAATACACCTACACAAGGGCTGGCTGAAATATAAAAATTTGACTGCCGTTCTATTGAAGAAATTTCACAAAAGGACACATAAATGCGGGAAACATTATGTTCATTACCCACTGTTCTACTTCAATTAGGTATAACCATGATGTTCAATTTTCTCTTCATGCGTCCTGGTTGAAATTCCTCTCATGGATTTGTTAAAAAAAAAAAATAAAAAAAATAAAATCCCCCACAGAAATGAAAGGGTGGTGCCGAATGCTAGTGCTGCCACTCCGTTTAGCCAATCTCAAGGACACAGACATGCTGTAACTGTGTGTTGACATCCCTGCATGAATACTAAAGCGCAAACATGAAAGAGTAGTCCTGCGTTTCAGCTGTCCTCCCCTTGCCATTGTGGGAAGAAGATAGACTACAACAAAAAGGCAAAGAAGTGCTCTTTGGTTTGAAGTAAAATAGCTTGTACTGAAATAGCTCGCACAAATATCTGTTCCCGGAGAAGCGTCTCAACTCGCAACACCTTGCTGCCGCGCCTTGATCCTGCGTTTATGTAAGATAGAGAGCTCGGAAAAAAACCAAAACGCCCGCTCGAGCTCATTCTAGAAAAGTTTTGAAAAACAAAAGCGTGGAGAACAGGTGGGAAATGCAAAAAAAAAAAAGCAACGTGACGTTTGACTTTGTAAAACGGCCAGACGAGACAAAGGCGACCGGGCTTTGACCACACACTTTGTGCACATTCCTTCAAACCACTCCTCCTGCTAATGATGTCGTACATCTGGGAGCGCTTGCATCATCTGTGGTCAAGCATTAACCATTATCCTAGCTTTCTGCCTGCGTGTGTGTCACCCTCTGCTTTGCAGGGAGCTAAGATCCCTCTTTCTCTTTGCCTCCCTGACCCCTGATTCCCAGAAAGAAGCGACAGATTATTTACTCGTAGGCCACTGCCCCTGAAGCTAATGAGGAGGAAGAAGCCGCATTGACAGACATAATTATCACAGTTTTGCTGGGCTCAGCCAGGGGTCCCTTTTGTGGTGTAATTACTGTCCTTTCATCCACACACCACTGCATCCGCCATTACTTCACCCATCTTCAACATCCGTTTGTCTTTCTCGATGCTTTTTTTCTCCCAACTGCACCAAAACACCCTTGGATAACTTTATTTTATAGCTTCCCCCCCCCACAAATTGTTTTTTTTTTGCCAACTTTTTCCGCTGATTTATGAACTTTATTCTAATATTGTATAAGATGGCAAATGTCGCAATGTATAAATAAGCTAAAATCCTCTATGAATATGCCATTAGAGAAAATGGAGGAATAAATGTTTGTTTCTGAAGAGTAATAGGCTTTTAGTGCAGCTGCGTGTACCCCCCCCATCTATCTCCTCAGAAATTTTGGCACTGTATTTGAAATGCATAGTTTCCTGCTCCCTTTGATGGAATCCCTTTTCAGCAGCCTCAGGGGAAATCACAACTGGCAATGTTTTGGGGAGGGAAAAAAAAACCTTCACCCTCTCCAACAGTGAGGCCTTTCTGGATTTGTGGGGGGTTACATTTGTATATTCAAAAACAATGTATAATTCTTTATAGTTGGAATGAAAAAAAAGGGTATCTCCAGGGAGCGGCCATTTTGAAAGCAATGAACGTACCGGTGTGATTCAACACCAAATCCACTGAGGCCCCCAGCATGGAGAACAAAGTTTTTTTTACAAAAGAGATCAATGCACTGATCAATGACAAGTCCTTTGAAACTTCTTTTATCTCAAAGTAAAATTCAACCCCAACAGGTGCTCTTGTTCAAAAAAGGCTTCAGAGACAACAAATATCATCCACAACGTAGAGCTTTAATGAATAAACAATACTCACTATAGGACTGGCATTGATGTAATCTGAGTTGCTGTGGTTATTCACCGCTTTCAAGGTGATCCTGGAATGATCATCTGTAATGGAGATGCATAATTCATCAAGAGACTTTTTTTTTTCACTGTTTTCCCTCCCTGCACAATAACAACAGAATTTTGAGCAGCAACAGAGGTATATGTAAGGAACGGGCTGCAGAGACTGCAATTTCACCAGACTTTCATCATACGTACACACTGTTCTGAAGTGAATTGCTTCACCTTCAATAAGGGATGTTTCAAGTGAAATAATAAAATATTTTAAGAAGTCTGTAAGCTGTAAGTCTTGAAACCCTCTTTTCTGAAACAAGGGAACTGTTTAAGATTCAGATAATCTGTTTCAAGTGAGCTTAAACCTTGAACCTAAAGCACTTCAGTAGTCTCCTTAAACACATCTACTTCACATTCATGCCCCTGAAAACTTTTGTCAATTTCATAACTAATTAAGCAGAAATCAAAGTTTAACAAACATCTTTCGGTATTTTTAATGTTCATCAATACTGTGTTGGTGTTGTTAGATCAGACAGAGACAGAGACAGAGACACAACCCCACAATCTATTGCTCTCCACTGACTTTATATTGAATGAAGGAGTTTTATTTTTTTTTTGTCAATTTCGTCTTTTAGCAAACAGCAGAAAAATGTCCAAAAAGCTTCTGTGTGGTGAAATCCATCACCAACAGAGTAAATAACTCAGTTTTGTAGTGTAAATTAAGCTAAAGCCTTTGACACTTTGACCTTGTTAGGACTTAGACTTTAAATGCGTCTTGGGTGATTGGATCACAACTGGACGGGTGAGACACACCACACCTCAGTGAATCAGGCTGCTTTAAGGGTGTCTGGCTGACCGCTTGTGTTCGGATTTCGTTATTACCTTCGCCACCTCTGCTAGAAGGTGAAATCGCCCCGTGCACTTTTATTATGTTGGATGACAACAACTTGACATGCTATCTTGCTAGCAAGACTCATAAAACTAAAAATGTGTGTGACTAAAAATGTGCACTTAAATAACAATGTGGACTTCATGGACAAATAACAACATGCTAGCATACTGAGGCTAGGCTACATGTCTCCTCCTCCTACTTCAAAACAAAGATTCCCACAAATATCATCATAGAAACATTATAATCATCATAATAACTGCGATGAATGACCATATAGATCAACTCACATACGACCACGGCATCTGAGCGGTTCTTCTTGGTGTTCTGCTCGCCCTGCCCCACGCTGCAGGCGCTGGGCTCTGCCTGGTAGGAGCACAGGGCCTCCCACTCTCGCTCCAGACGGTTCTTGTTCTTCAAGTGGTCCTCCATGTACGACTAGAGGAAAACAGACACCACCTTAGCCACCATCTCAGACAGCAAGCCAGAAGCATGCAAGAGACAAAGGACTTTATAAACAAGTATGTTCGTTTTTGCAGCACTTTTGGATTAACAGATTGTGACAACATTTATCTCCACCATATAATTGTTATTATGTATATTTTTTCATTGTTTTCTCTTCATCATGAGGAAAACAATAAATATACTGGAGCAAAACAGTAAACCCTTGACAACAGTATCTCTCCATTAAAGCTGTGATCAGGTGTCATGGAGCATTATTGTTCGTAGCTGCTGCGTAGTGCTACAACTGGATGAGGAGGCTGCTGAAGATATAGGTGGGGAAGGTGTGCTAATGTTTGTGTCTTTGTGTTTGTGTGTTTGACCGGGAGAGAGAGAAAGAGAAAAAAAAAAATCACGCACAATTAAGACTCCTGAAAGGTTTGTCTGCATTGGAAATACTTCAGGGGTGTTTCAATCACGTCCCTCACTGCTTGCACAGCCACTGATAAGATTGTCTGCATTTAAGCCGTCGGTTGGAGAAGACAAAATTGAATTCGCTAGAGAGACAAAGATGGAAAAAGAGAAGGGGGAGGGGTAGAGGCCTGTATGTGTGTGTGTGTGTGTGTGTATTCTCCCAAACCAGGGCAAGTCTTACGGAGCTTAGAGACTATAGCTGGCAAGACGATCTTTTGTAGCGTAGCACCGTGTTTCGCTTCCTCTCCTGTATCATGGCTCCCCTCCCAATGGGGTTAAATGGTTTAGTCCGCTATTGTGTGAGGCAGAAGATTACAGACTCATAAACTGATGTCAGGGATCAGCTGGCTAATACAATGAAAGTGATACCCAGATGTGCTGGGTTTTTATCCCATATTAAAGGCAGTATAGGTAGGCTGAGCGGAGAGGTGACACTCCATTGTGGCAGCCGACGTATTCACTCCTGTCTGTCAAATGGAGAATCTGAGTCTTTGCAGAATATATACAATTCCTACATAGATGACAATCACAAATAAGCTTGTCCAACACATAATAGGCAATTACCCTTTGATGGCTCATGAATTCAGACATCTCCTGCATGCACGCAGAGGATATTAGGTGACTTATAAGAACATTACAAATCCTACAGACAATGAAAATCAAAGTTTATTGTTTGATATGGCACTAAAGGTGCCACTCAGGTCTTAAAGGCCAGGCAGAGAGCTGAAAAAGCAACTCTTGTGAATAATGCAGCAGCATAATGAGAGAACACAACAGCCCAATCTGAAGCCATTAATGACATAAAGTGATATTTCTGAAATATTACTGCAGATTTATGCTGTTATACTTTGAACCAACCCTGTTTGAACTTTTAATTTTATGCAAAAAACCCAATTATATTTAAAAAAAATCTAGTTAATGTCAATTCTAATAGCAGCCAACACACGTATATTTGCATGTGTGTTGTTGTGCATCGCCTACGCAAACACACAGTGCTGTCTTCCCAGGAAAATGACAGCATGCCATTATGGCCACTTGACAGAGCCTGTCACCACTATGCTCTTGTCACCCTGTACAAGTACTCTCTGCTTGCCAGCCTGACAGCATCCCACCTCCTCTACCAATATTACATCTCCATGTACTTGATAAATCCACTCTGAATTGCCTCCCATTCTATTCAAACGATGCCCTGAATCGATTGCATTCCAAATTCATATTTTCGCAGCTTAATGCAATGCAGCCAGCAGGCCCTTATCAAGCCCTCCCGCTCCTAGGGGGAGGCAGTGGACCATGGCGTATTCCAGAGACAGGGTAACGAAGGTTTAGTGAATGGGGGGATTATGTCTGCCAATCAGAGGGTTGGGATGGGAGGCCTGGGTGTCAGGGAAACAATGTCTAATCCTTCCTAAGAAGTCTCCTCGGCAGCAGAGGGTGCTGGGTGAAATCAGGATGAAGGGACAACCAGGGGAGCCAGACACAACAGGTAACACATTACTGTCAAGCTCCACTGTCAAATTAAAACCAACAATACTGGTAACAGTTTGTACAGGGAGCTTTATGATATGATAAACAGCAGTGAGGGGTGAAAAGGGGTATTAATGTGTAGGTTTTGTGTGTGTGTGTGTGTGTGTGTGTGTGTGTGTGCTGGCTAATAATTAAAAGAACATTGTTTTGCCTGTAATGAAACAGCAAATTGTTCTTTTGCTCAATTTGAAAATTGTGTGTAAAAGCCACCGAGGGCAGAACATGCTGCACGAGTCAGTGGATATTTTCCTTCGCCTCACTCTATTTTCCCTTTGAGCGAATACTTCATCATTTAAAAGAAAAGAACAATAACTACTCAACATAATGAAAAAGAGCCTGAAGCAACATAATTATTGATTTTCTCCAGTCGAGAGGCGATTTAGCCAAAGCAACACTACAGCAACAGCAACTTTACCAACAATTTGACCCTGTTTCTGGACAGTAGGAGAGCCGGATGGGCAGTTTTTGTTTAATGTGCAGAAAAGCAAGTTTAGTGACTGTAAAGTGCTGTCCGTGGTGCTGAAACACTGCAGCAATAAGCAGAGAAATACAGCCACATGTCTCCATGTTACATCTGGTAATTGTGTTTGAGGATTTGAATCATTAAGTGGGTAGCGTTTGCATGGTTGTGGCAGGATACTGTACTGTGCTGAAAAATGCAAAAGGGAAGAGAAGATAGAAAATGTAAGATAGCAGAGGTGTGTCAAACACAGCGGATGACTCAGCACACAGAGGCATCCAATTTCACTTTGGGAGTTGGGAGTCGTTATGCAAGACTTTCTAAGTCTTGAGGGGGGCTGAACGGTGGGGCGCAACATCATAGTTTATAGTGGCTGCATTCGTGTGTGTGTGTGTGTGTGTGTGTGTGTGTGAGAGAGAGAGAGAGAGAGAGAGAGAGAGAGAGAGAGAGAGAGAGA
>JAOWBC010000812.1:6532866-6579657 GCA_028566105.1 Hypoplectrus providencianus | reverse complement strand
GTGTGTGTGGGTGTGTGTGTGTGTGTGAGAGAGAGAGAGAGAGAGAGAGAGAGCGAGAGAGAGAGAGAGAGAGAGGGAGAAAAAAAAAAGGACCCCCAGCATCTGTGCTTTGGAAAGCCGGGTATTCATCATCCTTCTCCACACGGTGTGAGCTCCAAAGAGCGAGAGAGGGGAGATGAGAAGAGAGGAGAGCTGAGATGGGAAAATATAGGTCTGAGATCAGTGATAACAAGGCAATCTCACACATGGTTTCATGTGAGATGGCGGTGGAATTTTAAAGAAGAACCCCTATAGGACATCTCCATGTCAATCATGGCATGAAAGAGAAGGAAAGGTCCCTGAGTGTTTTACCTTTCTACATTGTAATGCCTGCGCTGAAGAAACTATAGGGCTAATAATAACAGCTCCTAGAAATGATTCACAGCGCCTCTTTTGTTATTGCAGGGCTAAATGTTTTTCTATTGTCAATGTTTTCAAAAGGGGCTTCACAAACAAGCCTTGACGAGTGCAACAAAACCCATCTATTACCACCAATACAAGGCATTACTCAGATTCACTCTCATTCATTATAGCCTCCCAATATAAAAGCTAGACATGCAGTGTGATGAATGCTCTCTCCATTAATGGAAACACTGCAAGGCATCTATCCATCTCTTTTATCAAGCTTGTCTCAAATGAATGAAGCGAAAGTTGTGCAAAATTAAAACAATCCATTGTGTGTTTGTGGCAGCCAAAAGCTTTTTTCAACCCAAAAAGAAGAAGAAGAAGAAAAGCAAAACGAACAAAATTTCTAAAACATCCAAATGACAATCAGATACATAATGATATTTCAGTTTTGTGCAGCTCTCATCATGCGAAACAATGTCTGCCTTATTTTGCTGCAGAAGTAAAAGAGACGGAGGAGGTAAAAGATGAAAATGACAGAGGGGAGAGACGCAGGACGGAATGATAAAGAGAGGAAATGACACAGTAAAGGCAGGGAAAAGTTAGAGGAGAAAAAATGAAGACAACAGAGCCGAGATAAAGCAAGAGGGAGAAAAAACAGCGGGAAGAGTGATGGGGGAAAAAAAACAAAGATAACAGGGTTCTGAAGGGAATGAGGTGCGAGAGGGATGAAAAAGAGACACATCCAAACAGATAAACAGGGAGAAATCAAGCTGTTGGTTTTGAGCACAGGGCCCTGCATATTCATATTTGGTTCTAAAAGTGAACACTGTACTGTATGCTCACATGAAACCTGAGGATCTCTGATGTATCCCAAAAGGCCCTCAGAGCTGGGCTCATGTACCCGTACATCATCACAGCATGTCTTTGTTTTTAATTGATTTTGAAATAGATGTAATTTTTAAAAAGGTAATTCCATAAAGCAGTTTATTGTTGCACTAATTTTTCATAAAATTTAACTGTCCTGGTTTAGGGAGGTTCAGCCAGTCATGTTATTTGCATTTGTACTGCACCACTTGAAGTTACAGAAAACGTTTCACCCATTTACCACAATTACATTTAACAAGCATTTCCTGTGGCTATTTCCAAGGTGTTTCCATTTATTCCACAAACTGTTTCAGCAGATAATCCATGATTGTGGCATGACTATTCAACCATTTTTCAATTACCTTTAGCTTAGTATTTAAACTTTTTATCCATTAATGTGGGCTTTTTCCACCGTCTATCCATTATGTTTACTTAACTGTTTCCACCGTTTATCTGATACCTCCAGCTAACCTTTTTAATGTCGCTTTAGAAAACTACTTCTAATGTTTATCCATTACTTGTAGCAAACTGATTCAGCTTCTCTTTCTAATTTGTTTTCTCCCACTCTCAATTAAAAAGTATGTGGTGTTAAACATTTCAGCTGAGGCACAATTTTAGTTTTTTACTTAAAGGAAGGAATTTAACTTATTATGCTGTTTTTTATTAGGATCATATTTGTATGTTTCTTTGTATTAGAACATGTTTACATACTTAAATGTTAAACATTGGTCAGTGTTTCTGCACCATCACTGCAGCCGGGGAATGACTGTAATGACATCACAGCTGTACAGAAGTCTTCATGGCTTGTTTAAAGGTTTAAAGGTGCAAGTTGTGTGTATTCCTCCTTAGATTGACCTTTTTGATAATGCAGTATTTATAAAGCACCTTCACCTGATTTGTAATGAAATAAAATACCCTAGGGATCTTTGGGACCTTTAAGTCAAAAACTGCTATTTTTTTTATATTAATTTAGCAAATACACAATCTCCATAACCTGTAGCAACTACAGAAGTACCTCTTGGTGTGGACTAGCTCCTGGCTGGGAATCACAGATGTAGTTCTATAATCTTGTACACAAGTTTGTATTTAACGTATTCTTACCAAAACCATTTCAATTTCTCAAGCTATACTGAACCCACTCTGGCAGGTTCAGTGCAGAGTCAGTGAGACATGACGCTGCGGTGGTTTAGTTGTAACAATCTGATGCTCAGAACCACAAAAAATCACTGAGGCCCAAACAACAAACCACACTTCTACTAACCTTCTCCCTCGCCACTTTTCTCACCACATGAATCATTGCTCAGATAGTCAGTAGGGTCGCACCGAGTTCCTTACCAGTATCATGTGACCGGTGGAGATGTCCATGTTTGAGGGAACTGGTTCCTCGCACCAGGAGGAGGTGCTGCTGCGGGTCGACGGGCTGGCGGCGGGGCCATCACTGAACTGGGAGGAGACGCTGTTGAGCCGCGAGTGGCGCAGGGTCTCCGGCCGCTCGACACGCTCCGACGTCCGGATTGCCATACGCTGGCGACACAGCTCCTGGGGATTACAGGAGATAATGGTGAAGCACAGATCATCAAAAATGCAGTTTTTTTTCTCCCAGAATTCTTTTCTTGCACATAACAATAGTTTTATGTAGGTTATGTGCTTATCCTTGCTGTTAGGGGCTGAGTTCTGTAAATGCACATTGTAAAATCCCGTATCTCGGCTGACTTGATCTGTCCTTACTTGCCTGTAGATTAATGGCTTATCCTCATGGATTATGGAGCTTATACTAATTATGTCAAAAATACATGGTTGAGGAACTCTACACGATTTACAGAATAAATTCAGTATGTCACACCTGGCTGCCACACAGCAACTGTCTTCATTGTTTAAGAATGGATCTTTTAGTTGTTTAAAAAGTGAGCTTTAAAAGTAAAATCCTGCACAAAATCACCATACTGCACCGCTAAGCCCTATAGAGCAAAAAGTACTTTCTTTAAAAAAGAAGAATTTGGATTCTTTTTTGCAAAGATAGGAGAATCTATCGATCAATCAAATAAGAGCTCCACTGTGAATATATACAACCACAGAGAACCAAAGGAGATAAAAATGCATTGGCACAATTGTAAAGTATAATTTTCCGTTTTGATTGATATCTCCAGGTTTCTGAGACTTGCTAGAAGTCCCACTGCTACAAAGATTACACTTCTCCCAATGACTCAGCTTTTCTCCCATCATGCCTCAGTGTAGAGACAGGGCATCAGAAACTCAGACTAGGCATTATCTAGTCTCGTATATCCACAAAGGGAAAAAAAAAGAAAAATGAAAGTAAAATGCCAGATTTTTTAAAGCTACTAATGTGTAAAAGAACAAACAGAGCAACAATCGCACACTTTGCCTCAGTCCCTCCATAAGGTGTGGTCACACTTGTTTTTTCTATGATAAATTCATAATCTGTAAACCCCATCATGTTTGGTTTTGGGAGGCAAAGCCAGTCATCGCCACAGAATTCATTTGCATACTCAATTAATAACAGTGAGGGCAGGGCAGAGCAGGGAAAATGCCTTGTGAAAGCACATGCTATCTCATGATCTATCATAGTGATATTTCCCTCTGGAGCACAGGCCCGTCTAAGCCCTGGTCTTGGATCAGCTTTCCCGCCGTCAGACTTTAATGATTAGAGCCATGAAGCGGTGCCCTGGGCCTTGGCCTCGGGGCAATATCCAGGTCCACCTCATAATTCATCCTACTTCTCAACATCTCTGCAGAAGCGCCGTGGCCGCACCGCAGCCGAGAAATCGTCCCAGGAGCAGGCAGAGAGATGCAGTTAGCACCAGAGAGGGCCAGAGGACAGACACATGGAGCCCAGAGACGAGCACTGGAAGTGGGATTACAGCTTCCCCTGTCGCCCCCCTCCTCACTCAGACTACTAATAAGAACAAAAACAGGCCAAGAGGAACGGTCTCCAGTATGTGCTGCCATCTAACAATATCTCTCTCCCACAGCACACAAACTATCTGTCAAATACTGAGAACACACCCACATGAACGCCTGACAGAGCACTTATCCATCCTTAAAGGTGTATAGAACCTGAAATTTGCACAGCAGCGAAACTTGAATTTAAAAAAAAGAAAAAGAGATTTATGACAAGCGAAAATAAACAGATTTTTAATGTTTAAAAATGCATTCACATTCTTTTTTTTTTTTTTGCTTCTCTGTGGCAATCATTATAACACTGCAACACCTCCACGTCTGAATAGACCGAGCAGCCCTGTGAAAACCTGATTAAATATTGAAAATGTTAACGCGACATGTAGATAAATATGTTCTGAGTGCCATGCTGGGCACAGCTGAGCCCCAACACTGAAAATCAATACAGCCCAGGCTGTCTATGGCCCTGGAGGAACAGAGGGAATAGGTCACAGTGGCGGCCTGTTCCACACATTTACACACACACGCACATACCCTTCTCAGGCAAGGGTGAGCATTGAATAATTGGATGTACCGAATATCTATTGGAGCAAAAAGTCTAAACTCCAATGAATAAAGAGAGCATAAAAAATGAAAACTGAATAAAAAATTGTGTTTTTTATGTACAATTATTATTCATGCAATTAAAACATTTAATTAAATAAAAAAAGCAAGTGACTGTCATCACAGCTGCCACAAACTGCCGTAAAGCAGGTCCTGGAGAATCACATACACGTATACACACGTTGACAAATACACATCAAATCAGAAAATCTACCGTACTCGAACAGTGTGTGTTCCCCCAATAGCAGAGCGCGGGCTAAGTGTCCTGGGCCCTGATTGGCTCGCAGCGAGAGGGCTGGGCTAACCTGATAGGTTGCGGTGGCATCAGTACTGGTGTCAGTCCCCAGGCTGGCCAGCTTCTCCTTCATGCGGAGGTGTGAGCGCTGGCGCACGCAGAAGAAGGTGGTGGACACTGCCAGCGCCACCAGGATGAAGAGCATGCAGAGGACGGAGAGCAGCAGGAACTGGCCCGACTCCACCCTGGTCTCCTTCACCACGGGGATCTGGGTCAGGCTGCCTCTCTGGAGAACACACACACACACAAACAGAGAGAGAACACACTGTCAGAGCAGTAAAGGATGCCAATCTGTCTTTCTTTTCTGATAGATGTAGGCCTTTTTTTTGATTTACAGCAAGTGCCATATCAAGTCTGCAGTGCATCACTTTTCAGCTGGAGGCTTGTTTAGGCTTTCCTGTGAAATATGTGAAAGCAACAGCGCCGCAAGTGCTTCTTTACCTACCTCCACCCACCACCGATGTCTGACCGGCCCCACTCATTAGCCGGCTCTAATACTAGCCTTATAATACACATTCAGGCTCAGTCAACCCCTATTACCAGCCTCTGTCCAGTGCTGTCTGCACACTGCGCCCCACTATAGATATTTACAACCCCATTTAGTGCTGGCATGGGGCGGGCTGGCACTGTGCAGCTACAGGAGGTTGGGATACTAAAAGCTTGTGCTTAATTAGCTCCTCTGGTCCTGAGTTTGGCTGGATTAGGCCCTGGCCCAAGTAGCACAGCTAATGGCTACCAGGACCAGAGAGACACAGGCAGCCCAGACTGGACCTTCATACAGCCACCACCAGTTGAACAGAAAAGCCTTTTATTCACACCCACGCTGCTTGTTAATTCAAACAGGAAGGTATAGGGGATCGTCTCACTATGGCAGACTTGTTTTTAATGTGCTGTTTTATCATCGGAGAGATTTTTTATCAGCGTAGGTTAAAGAATTGGCCTGTGTGTTGATAATTGGTCCACTCATGGCCATTTACTGTAATGATAAATTCCCTGTGGGCCGCACTGATGCAGGATATTTTGAGAGCATAACAGCGATAATTGGGAGCATTAATTGGGAAGGATAATTAATGATACCTAAAATGTAGCTACTGTTAGAGATATTCTTCACTGATTACATAAAATATTATCATTGTGCCAAGTTAGTTTTTACATTTAACTCCTCAAAAGTATCTTCCCTGCACATTTTACTTCACATTAATCATCCTAGGGCTGGACAATATGTCGATTCTAGATCAATACCGTGATATGAGACTAGATATCGTGTTAGATTTTGGATGCAATTCCAGTGAAGGGATGTAACTCTCTGAACTTATCAGACTTTTCTAGCTACTGTTGATTATAAATCTTTTATTGATACCAATTAGCAATCCTGCAATATCATCAAAATGTCAATATGGTGGTAATTAGGTAAAAATATTGTACTATTTGTGGTATTTTCTCCATATTGCCCAGCACTGAATAATCCACACTGACACAAAAACATGGGGTTCCTGTTAAAAGCCACTTCTGCACCATTTTTGATCCAATTTTATCAGCTGCATACATGCCAATAACTCAAAGGGCAATATCAATAACAGTGCACAAATACATCAGCAGGCTCCTAATTGTCTGCATGCAATATACAAAGATTGATGAGTGAAGTGAATCAAATCTACAACATGAAAAAAAAATAAATGGCCGAGCTCTGACATTTAGCCTGAGGGGTCTGATGGGGCGGCTGAAGGATGGCTACATCTTGTTATACCATTTTCAAAAACAAGACACTTCACCTCACACCACTAACAATATGGTTTGACCTTGTGGCTCGTAATTGCCAATGTTTTAGCGTTTGTGTGGACGCCAAGGTCTTTTCGATTCCCGTGTTGGGCCTGCCGACAGCCGCTGTTGATTGCGATTGCTGCGGTTCGAGCATGTAGTTTCTAATCAAGCATTAAGAGGTTAGACAACAACTGAGAGGTTTGAAGAGGCTCGTGTTCGGCTACAGAGCGGTGGGGTGGCCTTGATCCAGAGACTCGCCCGTGTTGTTCAGTGATCAAATGAACATATAGACAATTTTCATTTGCCAGAGTACTTGTTGAGAATGCAGACCTTTCAGACGGTAACCTCTCTCACATAATCACGCAATAAAAGGCTGAAAACAGCACATTAAAAACCCTCATTAGACCTATTTTGCACTGTAGACACAGCATGTTACATCGGTGTAGTGGTTCAAAACTGCTGCCTCTGAAACCAAAGTGCCCCCTATAGACCTATCGGTTCAAACCTGCCTGACAACTCCCAGCTATTTCCTTTTACGAAAATGTTTTCTTTATTCTGGAAAGAGAAAGAAAAACAGGTCCTATCGAGTTAATCAAAGAGGTGGCCCTGGACCATCTGTGGCTACTCTTACTATTCAGGTAAACACCTTGAAATGAGTGAAAAAGGCGTTTTCACTGCGAGAGCAAACAGGCTTGAAACGCACTGGAAGCATAAAAGAGTGTTTGAAGGCGGTAATCGCGTTAGAAAGAAACCAGAGGAGATACAGAAAGGGAGAGAGAAAGAGGAGGAGGAGAAGGGAGGAGATTTGAGGCTTAGAATTACCTTCATGGGCCTTTAGTGTTATACCCCTTTCCTTTTTTATATTCATTTTATTCTATTTTCTAATTGTTTTATTATATTTTCCTATCATCAAATAATTTTACTATAACTGGAGTGCATTTTTAAAACACTTGGGTCTCACTACAATATCAAAAAACAGAAAAAGAAAAAGCTTGCATTTGAATGGTTAAATATCTCTATATGAAAAAAATTATTTTCAACAAATCATACCAATTATTAGTATAATAGAAACATGCAAAATTCAAATGTTCTTTGTATGTTAGAACATACAAAAACAAATGATGAAAAGATTTTCTTCTTGCTCAATTGTATTTCTAATTAAAAATCTACCTTTTAAACCTGAGTGGATTCATTTCTTTTGATTCCTTTAAAACCGTGTCCACCACTGCTATTTGTGCAGCATCCACACTCTGAGAAGTTATTGCTCTCTGCCTCTAACAGACTTTCCTCTTCTATTCACGTTGCCCCTGTGTGGTGAATTAGCCAATCTGAGAGGAGACAAGGGGCAGATGGATTTCGGTGCTTTGGATTATTCAAATGATAGAGGAAAGGTCAGGCAGAGAGGAGTTGTTGGGGCGGCTGGCTACCCATTCACTCACATCACAATACCTTCAAGACATACAAGAGGAAAATCCTCCAAAACACACAACTGCCAAACCTCAAACCTGAACCGAGAACCTTTTTTTCTTTTAAATTTTGCTTTTCGTGTTGCAGCTAACAAGTAAGATTTAAGAGATTTTTTTAAAAAAATGCATTTAAAATAGGTTATATGAAATAAAATGTGACGAATAGCCTTGCAATAAAACAAAAGATCAAATGCAAGCAAGCATGCTGTTTTTCATAGATACAGCACACAATAACAACACCAAGAAGCTCCTCTGTGAAAATGTTGAAATTTTGTAAATACAGTATAGTGTTAACCATTGGGCCTATTTTTTCAGCTAATTAGAAAACTCTAAAAATAATGATTCAATTGAAAAATAAAATTAGAATTTAAAATTGGAAAATTCATATAACCATAAAAAATACAACATGAAATCAGCATTTTGCAGTTACCCAATCCCACTCCAGATATAGGAAACGAATCTAAGAATAGAATCAAATAAAATGATTTTAATTAGGTGAAGAAAATTGCGATGATTTATTAAAGATACGAATAGAAAATAGAAAAATCTGTGCACACACACAGCGGATCTAGCAGCTTCCAGATCTCAGGGTTTGTGAGTTGGAGCTGGTGCCGGGCAGCAGGCAGGACCAACCTGCACACAAACTTTGTCCCCTGCAGCCAGATGTGCTCACAGCAGACCAGCGGGCTCGATCTCCACTTTTACTAAGAAAATTTCTCAGAGTTTCTGCTCAGATTAATTATATTGGAATGCATATTTTTTCTTTCTCCCGATGCTCGATCATATTTCCCCCCACATGCTTATGGAGATGCGATCTCCAGCAGACTATCGCAGCTGAAGAGATGAAACGAAATGAAACCATGAAAGCAGAGCTGCTAAAATATTCTGCGATGGACTAAAAAAAAAAATCAAAAAAAAAAATCATTGAATTCACGTGTCACAGCAGCTTTCAACGTGATGGTGCGATGGATGGTAAGTTTTCAAAGCCGGTCCTTTAAGGCGCCTTTTTTTTTTTTACGCATTTGACGCATTAAAACTTGCACAGTACACACGAGCCAAAAAAAAAAAAAAAAAAAAGACAAGACAGACACGTTTAAAGCCTGGAGATAATTACCCAAATCCATGTCGCGGGGCAGAGCGCACATTTCGCAGCAAACGCAGGATGCTGAGTCCTGTATTCCAGAGAGCAAGGTTAACCACTGACGCCCGCCGCAGCTCCAAGAAGCGTTTGTGCGTCCCGGCCGCCCACTCAGTCCGCTTCTCCAAAAAGTTCCCCTGCGAGGGTCCCATGCGTCCCCCAAGCGCCAACAAAAGACCGCGGCTTCAACACGGAGATGAAGAAAAAGAGAGAGAGAGAGAGAGAGAGAGAGAGAGAGAGAAAGGGAGAGTCGGAGAGAATAAGAAAAGGGAGAAGAATGTGGGATATGCCCGCCTGATTTTCCGAGCCTCGGAAGAATGTGCAGAAGCCCCACGAGTGAGTCCTTTCAGCGCCTCTGTGCCAATGAAAAGAGATGGGGAGGTGGTGGGGTTGGGTTTTTTGCGATCATTTAGTTAAGGCTGAGCCCCTCCTTATATTCAGCAGCTCAGGAGTCCCCGTCCATTGCACATGTCATATCCACTGGTTGCTATAGCGATGCCTCCACATGTTGTCGACAGTGAATGTTCAAGGAGCGATGCCTGGCTAATAGGCTTGCGGGCCGAGGGGCGATATGAATGGACATAGGGCTAGACACTCATTTGTTGAGCTACTAGGGGTCTCTGTGTTTGGTGTGTGAATTGCTGTTTTCTCAGGCTCTCCTTTTCCTCTGCTCCCTCTCCCAGGGATTCAGTTATGTGAGCAGAATAAGGGAGATGGGGCAGTCTATTCTTCAAAGTAGGCTTTTGCATTCAAAGCTGAAGTGAGCACTATAATAAGAGGCTACCACACAGTACAGTAGCTGTAAACTATATGAATGCTGCATGGGACACTGGGCGCAGTCTGAAAAATGCTCGGTCTAAAGTAAATTGTGTATAATTGGCTAAAGTCTTTTCTCCCCTTTCCTCTAAGATCCGCCGGAATAAAGAAAAAAGGAGAGGAAAATTGCAAGTTTAACAAGTTTTAAAGATAAAACTCACCAAGAAGCTATCCTAATTAGCAATCAGTCTGAAAAAAAAAAAAAAAAAAAGATCCAATGGAGAGCAACAGCTGCACTTAGCAGGGAGAGAGAGAGAAAGGGGGATTATGGAGAGCACAGGGAGAGAAAAGGAGAAAGAAAAAGAAAAGGGGCGGTGAAGAGAGGAGAACGGGGGTCCTGTCAAATGCAGATGACGAGTCTTGGGGAGGGGGGCTGTGTGACGGGGGGCTCTCCAGTTTATTTTTTCCATTCAGAGAGCACCCCCTCCTCTTCTCTATTGTCCCTCTGTGTGACAGCTGGAGTTGGCAATGTGAAGGGGAGAACAAAAACGAGCTCGCTGTCCAGCCTGGGTCCGTGGCCGCATCGGACGCCACCCCACCTTCAAAAAAAGCAGAGCCAACCAGGCGGCCCGCGGGGACAAAATCTGAAGCAGAACACACTCAAACTGACTCAACATTTTTTATCTAGCATCCCAAAACCCACTAAATATGATATCTTCTTTATGATAATGATGTTAAAATGAAATTATCAGTGACTTTATGCCATTTCTAATCCTTAAAAAAAGGCTAAACTAGGAAGATGTGTTCCTTTCTTATATGTCATGGAGTGACACTTTTCACGTCATGCTTTCCGCACACTTGCATCCTCATTTATCAGGAATTATTCAGAATCCACATTCAGTTTTTTTTTTTTTTTGCCTGCCAGAGGGCACGAAAATGGCGCGACCACCCGTCGCCTGCAAATTTTTATCTTGCAGCATTCAGTTTGAATACAAGAAAGAATCAGCTGCAGTGCTCGCTGTTGCACGAATGCAAGAGAGTAACGCATGGTGGGAGACTTTTATCATGACTGCCAGTGAGTGGTTTTATTACTGGAGAGAAATAAATAGTGGCCCCGGAAGTTAATCCCCAGAATATCAGTCTCTACGTTAAGTCAACCATACGATCATATCTGTCGTGTTCTCAGGTGAACTGGAACCGAGCCCTGTTCACTCTTCTTCATTCAATATACCCTGGTCACCCACCTGTCAGCCCTATCTAAATCCACACTCATCCAAACAAGGATGATATTCCCATGACACCGCAGAGGATGGGGGGAAAAAAGGGAAGAGAAAAGAAAATGTCTACCAAGCAGCAGACATCATCTTCACCTGCTTTTTGAAGGGAAGCCTGACTTTGGCACCTGTTGTTTTCCTCCACTTGAACTCTGCGTAAATGGACACATTTTCACACATTTCAGCCACTACTACGCACCACACAGTACGATTTCACAACTCGTGTCACATCCTCCAGCGAGGCCAGCGCTAATGGTTATCACACCAGGGAGGTTTGACGTGCATCGATTCATCTTCACGAAAAAAAAAAACAAAAAAAACCCCTACAAGCAGTCAAATTCTAGAACATACTGAAGTCACTCTCATGGTCACTGGCAATATTCGTGGATACTGTCACGCCTCTGTGTTCCTCCAGTAAGTACTTCCTCGGGGTAACACATGTTCGAACAGTCGGCTTGAGTCCTGCCAGGCTTATCTGTCCTCCTCTCCTGCGCTGCTCCGGTGTTTGCCTCCATGACACATTTCACATTTCTAATAAAAAAAAAAAAAAGATGGAAAAGCGGCGAGCGTGTTTAAACAACGGGAGAAAGAGGTATGCGGCACTTCACCATGTCGCTCTGAGAGAGATTGGGGGGGTTGAGGAATGTTAAACAAATGTCATGATCAAGTGCACTACCTGAGATGGCAGAGCAGAGACATCCACTGATGCTTGTGCATGAGAAAGCTATGAAGAGACAATAACTTGCTTAAATATTTGCTTGCACGCTGCACAATTTCGAACATGTTAACGTGTGTTTCTGTGTATGCAATCTGAATATACATGCACCGGTCTCTCCTGCAAAATACACATCAGAAATGCACATACATATATACATGCAAGGACCCCTTAGTGTGGACACGGAAGGGGCAGAGATTGTAATATATTTGAGCAAACAGAAGCCTAGTAGCACACTGAGCCGGTGGACCACATACAGCACCAATCACACTATAACCATATCAGTGAGAGGCTAATGCCGTTTACACTGCTGCTGCACAAGAACCCAACAGCTGCAGTGTGTACCTGCAGACTTAACTAACGCGTGATGCCGTTACACCAAAAATAGTTGGGATTTCTGCTCGGCTCTTTGAAATGGGGTGCAATAAATTATTCATAATAATATCTGAGCACGACTGTTGCTGCAGCTCCATTTGGGAAGGTGTTGGAGGATTAGCTCCGAACTGTAATGCAGAGAGAAATGTATGCAAAACAAAACACATTTGGGTGTTCTGTTTTTTTTTTTTTTTTTTTTATCAGATCCACCAGCTGTTATTGTTATTGCTGAAGTGATATTTAAAGATGTGTGTGAGAGGAAAATATTTCCCCTAATCTGGGATTTAAATGTTCTACTTGCATGCTTATCTTTAACATTTGTAATGAAACAAAGCTTTATTATAAGCAGAAGTTTGGTTTGAAAGTCTGTCTCTTTGGATTCACAGTGCAGTGATGTCATTTTGGTATATTTCTGTAGTTGGTACACTTGTTTCAATTTGACTGCCAGTCATAAAACAGCACTTAAACTGAGATAAACTATAACAGGTGACACTTTGGTCTCCAGTCTAAACTCCCTTTTAAATATCACTTAAGGTGCAGAAACTTGACAGTGAGGTGAATGTCTTAAATGTATTGTGTCTCTCGGTGAGTGTGTGTGTGAGAGAGAAACACCATGTTTCCTAATGGATGATGTTCAAAGGCACAAAAAGGTCCCATTTCTGGGTTTTACTTGAAACATTTGAATTGCTGTGTCTCATGCTCATCACTTGCTCAGAGAGGAACCATTCAAAGCCTGTGTGTGTGTCAGCCATGTCATTCTGGTATTTTCCCCAGATGGGCTTGTTCAAATAGGCCTCTTTCTTATGTGAATCCCAGCCCAGGCATTGCCCATGCCAAGTAGTTCAAAGCAGTAAACATCAAGGTAAATGCTATGCCTGTCATCTTGACTATATTTAAAGCAGAGAGGCAAACCCACACACATGCACAACAATGTGCACTTCAAAAAGACAGTGTTGTGGCGTCATAGCCTGGAGTCGAAAATCACATCATTTCTGTTAAATGATAGAAAATGTTGTGATCTACTAGGATGACAACAAAGTGATTCATATAGTGCTCATTGTAATCGCTTTAAGTTTAACTATTGATTTATGGTAGGTTAAGCAAAGAAAAGCTAAATTATGGAAGAATCTATATCTGACAAATTTCTAGCCAGTGAATGTCTATTTAGTAGTTGAAACTAAAAGCTTGTAAATAAGGTCTAAATATGCATTGATTGTTGCTAATGCTGTTGTGCTAAATGCTGGAGTCTAAAGCTAACATGTCCTGGACAAAAAGTAGCTTCCTTACCTGACATGACAATAAAGAAACAGAATTGGTTTTATTTTGCGTTTTACAGCTGGTTAGTCCTGTTTAAGGAAGTATGACATGAGGTGTTCACTTTTATGTTTAAATACCAACCGACGTGTTGATAGCATGCTGCGAGATTTACAATAAACTCTGTCAGCACCAGGTGTCACATTCAACACGGACAAAAAACAAACCTGGTTTTAGCTAGTCAAGGATGGGGCTTTTTTCACATAACCTTTTAATGGACATGGCCAAGATTACAGCTCAGGGCAGATAAACACAAAGAATTTTTTTTCTCACCTTTTTTGTTGTTTTAGTTGTTTTCTTGGATGCTCACACCCCCATCCTATCGTACAATGAGCCATGAACATCTGATGCAAAAATGATCAAGATTAACTTTGAGTGATGTCCCAATGCAAAGACAACAACCGCTGAGCCTATCATGAATAGTTACAGTTTCTAAGTCACTGGAACAAGCTTAGTAAGTATTACAAAGTCTGACTTCCCATTCAGTACCAGATTAGTTCATACCTGACCCAGCTATATGTTTTTGAAAGTGGTGTTGATTTACTTCAACTTTTATTTCTTAATGTGTTTAAGGTGCAGCCTTAATTCCCAGCTGGGTTTATGTGACAGTAATGATCCTTTCTACCTGCAGTTGTGTTGACAATAGCAATATGCCTGACAAGGATAATGTTCCTGTTTGCAAAAGAGCTGGCCAAAATTAATTAAACCAAGTTAGCAAATGGTGCACACATCTAAAAAAATGAAGTAAAATCTACTCAGCATCAGTGAAGATGTTTGCACTGTGGTCTGAGACAGAGCAAATTAAGCTCATGTTTTGCATTAATCACAAAGACAAGAATTATTTTAAGATGTAATTAGCTTTGATGGGGGCTATATTACGATACTGTAGGTGAAAAGTCATTAGAAACCAAATAAAATGGTCAGGTGCAGAATGTGATCGGAGTTTGCTAAAACACAATCCAATCACGGCAGGTAATTGAAGGTAATACTTCATTCTATTGTGTGAAAAGATAAAAGAAGAGGCGCAGCAAAAAATCTCATCCAACACGTCTACAGTCAAAAACAGCGAGGAAAACACCAAGGTTTTAATTGTTTTGTTTGAATAGAATCCACACTACTTTTAGACTATTATGTTCTCGGCTGGCTTTTTTTTTTTTTTTTTATCTTGGGGAGAGATAAAACTGCAATTAATTTTGAAAGGGGAAAAACAGTGAGACAATACATCAAGTCACACATGAGTGGTGGCAGGCAGGGATATGTGGGCTGCCGCGGAATAACAGAGGTAGTCAAAGGTAGCATTCATAATTGAAACCCCAGTCACAAGAGACTTAGTGGGCTGGGAGACTCTGATACTGAGACTGACAGTAAAGGGACAAAGAGAAGTGTTCAGAGGAGAGCGCACAGTGACTTCATTGGTTCAGTAGGATGGGTCCTCTCCACACCTGGGTCCACATAACATCTCAAAGTCTCTGAAACGCTGTGTTTTCCTGTGGCTTTTTGAACACAGCACAGTGGTGCTGAATTTGATTCTCCAAAGAGTTAAAATTCCAACAACAATCTCAGGAAGATGTAGAGGAGCTGCTGTTTGGGATTGAACTCAGGTCGTGTTGCATGAGTGCTTTTTCCAGGCAACTGAATCAGAATTTTGGGGATTTCTTTTACATAAATGTCGTTCCTCATGCTACAGCGACGGTTGTTGTCGTGTTGCCTTGTTGAGAAACTTCACTTAAGTCCTGTGGAGCTTCAGTATTTATTCAGAGGCAAAGTGGAACCTACACTGTACATTTACTACCACTTAACAACTTAACTGCTAATTTCTTCTTCGCTGTACCACACACTCATTAAGGACACGCTGAGCACTGAGCTATTCCTTACAGAAGGTATACGGTTGACAAAATATACTTGACAGGAACTCACACTCCAGATGGCCCTCCATTAGTGTCTTTAAGAAAGGTCAAAAGTGTACTTTAAATGAATCAAATGTGGCGTATTTTCAAGGGTTGTTGAAGATGGAGGCTCCAGCAAATGCCACCACACTCTGAGACCCCTGGCCTGCTTATTTAATGGAGTCCAGGCATGACATAACTTGATAGCTACTCAAAACAACCAGAGACAAGAAGAACGCAAGGCATGGTCAGTTACACTGGAGGGTGTATTGAGGGTTGCTATCCACTGAACTGACACTTTTTATGGTCCCATTTCTGCCCTTTTTGCATGTATGAAAACACCAAATTCAATTTTGTCAAGAGTTAACAGCCACCTTAATACAATTTGTATTTTAACTGCCCCCCTGAGCACCCCACTAAAGACATTAGTGGATACAGATTCTTCTAGTTTAGACCAAATGAAAACAATACACTTCTCTGATCGAAATGGATTCAATTCACAGGACAACCACCACCAACGTCGCGTCTCCAACTGTACCTGGGTGTCACTGGACGTGCAGCATATTGACGCCGCCTGCCTGAGCATACGCCCCGATGATCAGCTGCAGCTTGTGTAAGTGAAGATATACATGTAGAACCACAGGAGGCGGCGCGTGATAGGCGAAGGGTCATATCCCTGGAAATGCACGCAGCCAAAGCCTCATAAATTCTCATCAGTGTCTCCATTAAACATTTTCCCCTGTTATCACCATGACAACGGTGGCCCAGCGTGCGCCCGCGGGGAGAGGCGTGTGTGTCTGTGTAACCCCGGGGGTTACTTAGGGGGTAACTTGGCACAGATGCCAACACCCCAAACCTCTCCTCCAGACTCACTCTTACTTAAGGGGATGAGGGGGGGGGATTGTGGAGTGGCAGGCAGCCAGGAAGACTAGATCTGTTCCACGGCGATCTCACTTGACAGGCACTGGCTGTGTCTGGACTGGAGGCAAGCGCTCTGATTTCTCTCTTTAATTACTGCAAATCGGAGGACCCACCGCCCATGCTAATGAAGCCACACCAATCAGCCAGGGGAGAGTCAGGGGCCTCGCGCTGCAAAACAATCCTCTGCACGAACAGAGCTGACACTCTGCCTGCCTGGCCAGCGCCGCAGCCTCCCTGCGTGTCTCCCTGTCTGTCTGTCTCACAGCTCCAGCAGATTTATAAGAGTAGTCTGCCCCCGAGCCAAACCATGCAGCGCTGCTCGTCGAAAGAAACCTCTGTGAATCCCTAATGAGGCTGCTGCCACAGCTGTAGTACGGTATCAGCCGCCTGTTTGCCGCTCACATCTCCCATCGCTTCGCACCACAACCTCTGACAACAATACAAAGTACGGCTGATCAGAAATTCTGAAGGCAGAATTAATTATGATTTATGTCAAGATTTTGATGGCTCTGTAGCGTAATAATACATTGACGGCTCATTATTGTAAATGCATATAATCAATCTAGCCTATTTTCACCCACAAACATAATTACACTGTATGGCTTTTTGTGAAGCTGCGAGATGTCTTTTTTCTTCAAAGTGAATAATGTACTGAATGGTGACTGACATTTGATTGCATGTGTTCATGGACCTGGATTGCCGAGATCCTTTTGCCTTTTGTTGTATCCAACAATGAAATGTAATTCCTTCTAGTAGTTCTTGAAGTTGATGAAGCTATGAAAAATGACACATATTATGTTTTCTTTTCCCTCAAAATCACACAAATCAACTCCCAAAAGTGGGAGACGTTTAGCTAGTTGAGTCATTTGTTCACGTTTTAGACATATAAGTTATTTCTTCTTGACGTACTTCTGTTTTGAACTGATCTGGTTTAGGCTCAGTGTACTTGTTGCAGCTTCTAATCATTAGCAGGTACAAACATCCACCTGCACCTCATTGAGTGTTAGCTATCCATGCATTTGCAGCTAACATGATGAGCATGTTTGTGAATGTAAATAGGCATGTTGGCAACCATGTACACACGGACAAATCGGTGATATGTAAAGCACAAATCCCATCCCAGCAGGACTCTTCTGCAGCTCGCAGCACATTATCCGATCTATGATCTGTGCCATTGCTTTTTACCTTCACATGTGTGCCACATATGCAATGATTGCATCATATGTTGGGATGAAAGACAACATATATTGCAGCAATCACATTAAAGAAATGTCTTCAGCCCGTGGCTGAAGGGCCTAATTAGTCTCAGTTATTGGTGGATATTAGATGACATTAAATAGCATGCGCAGATTCAGGTAAAGGATGATTCAGTCTTAAATTTAATAGCATGTTGTTTTCCAACATATCTCAAAATTTGGTAACTTTTAACGAAAAGATTAGGGATAATTTCTCCAATGTCATTAGCTACATGAGCCAATACATTTAATGTCACAATGCTGAAAACAAGGCTGTTTTTCTATACAAAATGGAGATAGTAGACGTTAAAATTAAACTGAATGTGTTATTTTAACAGGCAGACTATAATATATGGAATAATTGTCTTTGAAATATTTACTGCCATGTTTAAATATTACCACACCATTACAGCAGAGTGTTTTCATGCAGTGAACAAAACCAGCAGATGCTCTAAAGCCAGTTACTGCAGAAGCAGAGTGGTCGAGTTTCATTTCATGCTTTATCACTACTGATGGAAGATATTCATACACCCTCCCAAGTCAAGGTCATCATATAAAAGACCATAACAGCCCATCAAGCAATTTAGTTGACCTTGCCATGCAGAAAGTAACTAGCAGTTACAGCAGGATTCACAATTACAGTCAATTAAAGTCAATAAAAGATGATATGACAGTTGATTACATTTAATTTGCTGAGAGCAAAGTGGTTTCCGTATTGTGCGCTCGCTGAGCAATAATTAATCAGCTTCACATCAACCACAAACTCAAACTGTAGTGTTTGCTAAAAAGACAGCTATGACTAATTTATAGATCTGATGCTATTTATCTTTAAATGTGTCATTTTTATTTAACATCACAACCATCAAAAAAGATGATAATTAATTAGTGCTGAGGATTACAGCTTTAAAACTTCCCGGAATAAAACTGCATTTCCAAACCTTTTACATACTCTGGACTGAGCTTACTCAGACAAATGCTTCTGCCCTATAATTTTGTTGTGATGTTAAAAAGATTACTATGGGCCACCGGTTAGCCTGCAGCAACTGCTATTCCTGCTGCTGTCAATGCTAAGGTGCCAGATGTGCTAGGCAAGTAGCCGCATGATAAATGGCAGAAGGTGAGAGCTCTGTGGCTGGGACCGGGAGCACCCTGCCCCTGCATCCCGCTGCCAGTCCCTTGGCATGCAGCTTGTCAGGCCAAATGGCAGCCACATCCCCCTTCAACACTGACATTTAAAACCTCTGCCATGCTATCCAGCTGTGGACACCGCAGATCCACCCCCCCTTCTACCCTCAGCCCCCCCAAGGCACTCAGCCCTCAACCTCACTGCTGCTGCTGCCAGACACCAGTTGGGCACATTACCATAAACAACCTTTTGTTCAAATAAGAGTGCCATGTTTACCATTAAAGTGTAGGATGATGTCACAGACAAAGATCTAAGTCTGCTAATGCTATAAAAGTGGTACCAATTACTGGTATTTATTAACTGGGGGCAACACAGATGTGCTGTATGAGTGCAAAATATCCAGATGTGGGGCAATAATCTCTGCAATAAGCTAATTGTTAGCTAATCTTGGTGTAGATCAATGTTAGCGACTAATGTTAGCAGCTCTGTCCTGCTCTTTATTTGATTTACTGAAGTTTACTAGCCACTTTCCCTGGGGAAACTAGATGGCTGAAAGAATATTTACCTTGACAACAAACTTGTTAGCTTACCTCAAAAAAGCCTTTCCTCTTATAGAGCATTAATGTCAACAATGAGCATCATGCCGTATTGAAGAAAACTTGAAATTAGCAATTGAGGCCATACACTCAATAGGGCAAATTGTCTACTGAGTAAATGAATTAGGTAAGAAAATATGGTAATTTTTTCATAAATTTCTATAGACTTCTTTTTGCAACCACTGGAGTTGCCCCCTGCTGGCCATTACATAGAATGCAGGTCTCAAGGCCCTTCCGTATTGGCTTCACTTTTCTGACCTGAAGGTTGCTGATTTTCCATGTAATATTGGTTTTTAGCTGGACTCAGATCCAGTCGCAGTCGACAAAGTACTACTGGAGTTTAACTTCAGCACAGAAATCATAAGCTGTCCTTTGCCGGCGGGGAGTTCAGTTCAATGATCACCACATAGGGAATTTACTGAGGCGAAAATGGAGGAAAGCAGCAGGGTGTCCAGTCAGTCTCTGGCTGCAGTCGTGAGTGTCATTATTTCTTCTTAAAATATGCCAAGAGGGTCAACCTGCACCCACAAGGATGTCACTGGAGCTATTAAATCTGCTTTGAGAGAAAGGAAGTATCCAAAAGTTGGATTTTGATTCATTTGTGGTTCACTGCACCCCAAAACCTTCAGTTCGGATGGGAATAATTACAATTTCTGAACTAAATTGGTCATCTAAAAAAACTCCTGAGTCCTATATACAGTATTATTATGAGGGAAACAGATGGTAACACTTTCATGCCAAAAAAATACTGTTAAGGCCTATGTGAAAATATTTTAATATGCTTTAACTGGAGGGATATTCTACACTGTATATTATGATTAGTTACTGGTATTCTCTGTCCAGCAGTAAATGGCATGATAAGGTGAACCCCAGCACAGCTATGGCTGAAACAGAAACACTTTCAACCATCAACAGTAAACACCAGGTTTTGGTGTCAGCATGTCAGAGTCAAAGCTCAAGGGCCCCTCCCCCACTAGAACCAGCATTTTCTACTGACATTTAACAGACATAAAGAGAAAAATCTACTGTAGAGGAAGCTGAATTTAAAGTTCTTCCACTGACAGTATACACTTGTACACTTGGTTGTCCAAAATGCAAAGCAGCTTCTTCTTCTTCTTTTTTTTTTTTTAAAGTATTGCTTTCTCGACCTACACCAAACAAAACATAGTTTACAAAACGTCTCCTCGTTTATTATTCTGTCTTATTGCTTTTAAAGGTTATTGGAAAGTATCCTGGTGTGCAATTGGAAGATCACATGGTGAAGACATAGACACATTTAATCCAATTTACTTCTATTTGAACAGAAAAAGAAAGGAGATTAGTAATGACAGAAAGAGCAGAGGTGCATTTGGACTGAAAATTTGACATGTTTGTAGTTGCTGATAGTTGAGGACCCACATTTGCCTGATTTACTCCTTAGTTTAGGTTAATTTGAATTTTTATATTTTAACATATGCATATTTCAACAAGAGGGTGGGGTTAGGGAGTTAACCTCGGTTGGCAATTGTAAAGAATGCATCCAAATACTTCATTGTGGGATTTGGGAAATCAGTTTTCTGACATTTTACAGACAGGATAGTCAGGATAATAAGCAGTAGATCTTGACAATGATTGCTGTCAATAACAAAAAGATAACCCTGCAGAAAGAAGCTAGGCCTGGAACCAAAGACTACAAAGCTTTAAAGAAACTGTACAAGTGGCTGAACTACTGCAAAGCCCTGAGATTTTATGAGAAATGTAGGAAATCCCTGATTGGAAACAAATGAGTGTTTGAGAGCAGTGATAACAGATTGATGATTAATAACAGTGTAAGAGCTTTCATAAGGGGATTTTGTCTTAATTTTATCTAAACCTCCGTAACACCGCCAAGGCCACCTTGGCCTTGAGTGTTTTTTCACGAGAAGAGATGAGTACACCAGCAACAAAAAAAAGTATCTTATTTGATTCCTCACAAAAGGCGGAGGAACTGCCCTTCAACCAGCTGAGTAAAAATACCACTGTCAACTATGCACAATAAGCGTACCTCTCTTTAACAAAGGCAGCAGAACATAAAAGCAGCAAAAGGTAGGAGAGTAAACACTTTACATTCTGACACTCATTAAAAACAGACAAGTTCACCCTTACCCGGGGGAAAGCACACGTCATGATATATAGAGAGGCAAATACCAAACTGCATGGCATGGTATCAAAGGCATTTCTGCAGTCCAAAGGTCAGGTGATGGTAAAAGGTTGCTGAGAAACGGAGCTGCTGGACGGTCTTTCATCAGTGGGAGGCAGCTGGAGCCTCCAAAGAGGCTATGTTACTCAGGGCTGCAGGCACAGTGGGGCTGCTCCAATATGACATTTCACATCCAGATCTGCCACAGTAATGGCATTTTAGCCACTTTTAAAACAGCCAGATTGGCCTTCTTGCACTGCTGAAATTTTTATAGGCGGCAATTTTTTTCATTGTTTAGGTTTATTACAGTGTCTGAAGGAGATTGGATAGGTTGTCAATGTGGAAAAGGCAATTGAGGGCCAATGTGGAATTGATTCGCTGATAAAATACATACTTAGAGTGCCACATATATACAACACAAGGATGGGTAGGAAATATACCCTGCAGTGTAACCAAGCCACTGTCATTTCCTCTGAAGAGCCAAATCCGAACTTAAATGAGAATAAGATATTTCCAAAAAAATTAACATAAAAATGTATTTTTCTAATCTTGTGATTCTTAAAAAAACAGCTTGCGAACCAGCATGGGGAAATATGTTTTGAAGTAAAGCATATACCCATGCCGTTACAAGATCAATTTGTACAACTCTTATCACACTTATTTATTTATTTCAGTCTGTGTATCTGTCTCTTCTCTGTGCTTGGAAATGGTCAGTGCGGTTTTCCTTTGAAGTCCCCTCTGAAATGATTTGTCCTGTTCGCTTGGAGGAATTGCATTCGCTGATGGCTGCACATGGTATTTGTTGTTAAGTGGTATATGCTACAATATTCAAGCTTTGTTAGATTAAAGGAAAGCAAAATGCTCTGATATTGCCATCCATGCGCATAACAAAAATAAAGAAATAAATATTCATGTGAAAAATTGTTCCACCAAAACAAAATGCAAATTTAATGTGATCATCCCCGAACCAGAAGTTATTGGATCCTTTTGGGTGTGTTAAGGGTGACTGAACAAATGTTTCTTTCCACTGTGGCATATTTTAACATAGAATGATGCATGATGTTAATGAGATGAAGGAACAATAAGTACATTATGTGAAATGTATATTTAAAAGAGAAGTAGTCACAGAAAAACAACACAAAAAACAAAACAAAACAATAAATCGACAAATTTGGCAACCCTGTTATGTGCCGCTATTACTGCACTGGCAAGTTATCATGACTAAGCATGTTTGATGTAAAAAAATTAATGACTAATATTCTGTTATTAATAACAAACTTTGTTCACCATCATTTAAGGTAGGCTTCCAGTGTTTCGCTTTACCAAGAGACCATGTTAACTGTTGACTTTCAGCTGACACCTATAGTAAATACTCACCTCAAAAGTGACTGAACAGATTTTTACCATTAAAACTGCATTTGAACAACCATGTCTTTCTGCTGGTTTGTAATTTTAACTGTGAAGATAGCCCTTATCAATCTCTTAAAAGTTAGTTTATATCAAAACATATAACACTATGGGAACATAAAGAAGATCCAGTAGCAACAAATCTAGTGTCGGCATAAACAAAAACTGCTTTACCTAACAGAAAGAATCATGATTGCTTTTTGATCCATTTAAATCCTCAAATATATACAAACTCAATAAAGGGCATTTCTACAGGCAGCAAAATATGACTCATATTTACATTTGAGGTAGTCCTACACCCGCCATCTTGCTGAAGTGGAGTTTAAATGGTGGATCATGTAACCTTAGTAAATATATCACTTGCTGTAAAACTGGTATATTTATTGATTTTTTATTGTTAAGCCTTACCAACAAGATTCTCTCTTAGACATAGGTTACTGGTTTTATTGGCTGTTTTGTGAACAGTAAATGTATGCATTTACATGTGTTTGACAAAAGCCCATATGAGTCATAAGCCAATCGTGAATTCTGCTGTTTAGGTTGGTGATCTTGGTTGGTGTTTTATTACAAAGTTGTAATTCATGAGAAGATACAAAAATTCTTATAGTAAACTTGCGTGCTGCTTAACCTGATGCTCCATAATATTTTTTAATGGAAATCTGTCAGAACACCAGCAAAGAGATGTGGCCTTGAAATAATCATATGCACTGGATATTGGAAAGAAAACCTTTATATCCATTGTGAGGGGCCTTCACTACCTCTTCCTGAGATGAGGTATGCCTCTGTGCACTTAGTTCTTTCATTAGAAATATATGTGAGCTTTTGTCTATCAAAAGATGGATTCGCATCCTTTATGTACAACTGTAGCTGTAGAGTAAAAAGAAAATCTCATGTAGGTACACATTCAGAAATGCAGGCTTGAGCCCTATAAATGCCACTGTCAGTATGCATTAACACTGTAGACAGACAGACACAAATACTGCCCACATTCACTGTACACTTGTGCATGCATTGACACAAACAACACACATTCACGGCGCAGAGACTCCCTGCCTGCCATATATGATTTACATTTAGTGGTTGAATAATCAGTTGACATGCAGCTCAGGGAATTCTGTGCTTAATGAGAGCCTCTTCACATAAGCAGTTTGCCAGAGTTATCTCGAACATGAGACTGCTGTCAAAATGTCAATGAATCTCAATTTAACCACCAACTTAATCACACTGGGACCATCTCATACTGTACAGGCAGAATGTGGAAATATCTCAGTGTGTTTGGAAACATTGCCATGAAGAAAATGGAAATCTGGGAATACATTCTTTACAGATGTGCAGTTTAACATGTTTTACAGGTCATTAGGCATTGTAACTGTTCAAACAGCTTCTAATTAGGCAGGTATGTTGGGGAATATATTTACTGTTTACTTATTTTCTCAACTTCTGTCTGTGTGGAGTATTGGTGTCTCTGGTTTAACAAAACAGCTGCATACTTTCTATTTTTTAAATATATATTTATTTTTAATACAGAGGTAATCTTCTGCACATCGATATCAGTGTAAATCTTTATTAACAGATCATTCAGACCTTGATTAGGGCAATATTACAGAAGAAGAATTTAACCTCAGATAATAAAAATGTTTTTGAGATTACTTAATCCCTTGCAAGCATTAACTAAGATTAAAAGGTCGTAAACTAGATTATTTAGTACACCTAAAGCTATTTCCCGAGCTATAGATTTGTGAAATTTCTATCTGTTGGCTTCTTCTGATGAACCACAGCAACCGCTTGCACAAAACATCTGATCGACATGCCCCTCCCTTTCAAAAAATATCTTTCTGAGCCTCCCTTTTATTCCCTCTCCATGCTCCCCACTGATACCAGCCATGCTGTGTCTATGGCTGCCAGCAAAAGCAACCCTTTTGCCTAGTGCCTGGTCTCTGCCTCCAGCAAAGGGGAGGGTGTGGGGGGGGGGGGGGTTGACTCACCGACCCCCCCCTGCCTTTACTCTTGCACCGAAGAAGATATGAGGAGGCGGCGAGGGATGCACAGTCACAGAGCTTTGTGCCGTTTAGGAATGAGGAAGCGGGTTGTGACCTGATCTGCCAGGTCTTATTTCCACACTTAGAGTACTAAGTGTCTGATAATACTATGGTTATGTATTAATATGTATGTTTTCAATCTGATATAAATCCGGTGGAGCCAGATGCTGATAAAGCTGCAAAGACGCCACGCATTTCTTTCCACTTCACTTCTCTCCCCCCCCCCCCCTTGCAGTTTTTCACACATTTTCAGGACTCACAAATTGGTGCAAGAGGACCTCCATTTGCCTTTCGGGTTTCCAGAAGAGTGCAGCTCCCGCTTGGGAAGCAGCTGCTAATAAGAATGCTACTCGGAAAATACATTGCTTATCCCCAACACATACATACATTATTTAAGAAAAACAAAGTAGCATTTTTTTTCTTGTTGTCTTTCTCTCTTCAGGAAGCGACTTCCCTGCAATCCATAATGGAGTAGATATTGCTCGGCCTATTGATTGATGTCTCCTTCCCCCCACTTTGACATTTGCTTATCCTCGTCCGCATCTACCGCTATTGACGTTCACTCTATCTGGACATCTTCCTAAGCTGTTTTGTCATTTGTCACCTCTTAAATAAAAACGGAGGAGGGGGGAGTTGTCAGTGATAAGACTTAATGATACCAACCACATTGATGGTTTCATACAAGCTTGTGGAAAGAATACTGTCAGTGGAAAGAACACTAGTCCTGATGCTTTGTCTAATTTCCCGCTTTGTACCTCTTATGGATCCACTGAGCAATTTTACCCAGCAAATTTCTATTTTTGCCACTAATAAGCAGGCTAAAGAAGCCCCCATTCTGCAACCTCCAGCATGCATTCACTCATAACTGTGGTCAATTTACTGCAAATTTACTAAAAGCAGGCTTTTGGTTTAACACCTTTTAAACTAATGTATTTGAAGAGCCCACTCCACAGGCTCTCCTGTCAAAAGCTACTATTTTCCCCGACTTAGCCTCCACTTCTTGGATACAAACTGGTGAGATCACACACATCCACATTAGAGCTGTTGCTAATAAAACACCCTCTGAGCGAGTTTTCAGGGTTTATACTTAGCCAACTCTTTATTTGTAGTACAGTAAATGCCGCGCTTCCTTGACATGCATTTCTACAAACACAGTCTGGCGTAGATTTTCTCCCCATGAGGTGGAAGACAGATCCTTCCTTTCCTCCCTCCCTCTTTCCATCCATCCCTCCCTCACCCTGGCTCCTGCAGAGAGGCTATTATTGCAGCTAATTATCTACAAATAGGCCCAATATGACAAACACAGCCCTGTACCAGCGCTGGCTAAGCGCAGGAATCAGTCTGAGTGGGAATAAAAGAATGAAAAGGAGGCGAGGAGAGGCAGACAAAGAACAGGACAAAAGTCACAGTGAAGAAGGAAAAAAAAAAAACGTGAATCAGAGATAATTGAGAAGAACGTGATAAAGACACAATGTGGAATAAGATGAGAGAAAACGTGGTGCTAAAAAAGATATAAGTGGGAGGCAGATGGGCGAAGAAAGGCACTGACACCAAAAGGGAGACAGCATAGAAGGGACTAACACGGGAAAATGATCTTGTCTATACAGTGTGTGACGGTTGTTGCCATTGGCAACTGTCCTGCGATGCACAGGCCACATCCATTTAGCTCCCAGCATGCCTCATGATCAGGGCAGCTCAGGGGTCTAAAGCTGTCTGTCTCATTTCCATAGAGAAACTCATTTACCAGGCGGGCATGGAGAGCTATGACGCATCAATGGGTGCTTGATTAGATCCTTACCGCTGATACATATGAATATTTATCAGTGTTCAATGAATACACATTTACTCTCCTTTCATCTGGATCATCCTGAGTGTCCTCCTGCTCTCCTCTTAATTCTCTCGAATGAATATGTCACAGGAGCATCAGGCCTCCCGACACAGTGACAGCACTCCAGATAATCTGGTTATTGTTGCTCTGCTGTGATGATCAACACTTACTTTAAGTTGCACAAAATGCATACGGCTTTTGTCTTGTTGTGTTTTATTTGCCATGGCTACAACAGCTCTTAGAGACCTAAAGGAAATGAATGCTGTGGGGGGGACAGTAATCAAAGCAGCACACTTAAAAGGATGTGTGTTTGGAATTCATTGCTGCAGCAGATTAGTGTTTGGCTGCACAACTGAAGCTGCAGGTGTGATCTGGATGCCAAGACAAGTTGGAATCACCGAGTTATTCCTGTCCCACGAGCCCAAACATAGAAGACACACAATCACAAGCACACCCACTCCTTTTTTTAATGGAGCTATACAACACATATTTTTAGTGAGTATAACTTACATCACTGACTCCGGCCTCCACTATCTTCAGGCCTGTCTCCTTCTCCAGCTGCGGCTTCTGTTGGACTACACGGGAGACAAAAGCAGAGGAGGAGGTGATGAGTATGAGCAGTGGATGACAAAGTAGCAGATTCTTCAGTTCCTGAGGCAAAACAAGTGGTCAGTGAAACTGAGAATGATGCAATGGATGTAACAGTGTGAGTCAGATGTCAAACTGGTCATGGAAAAATGACCCCATCGCACCCCCCAACCCCCTCCCCACACACACATACACACAAAATCTTCATCAAAAGAAGAAAACAATCTTCAGGGTAAGACAGTGAGCAGATCTCCAGCTGACAGGAGTCAGGGCAATGAGGAATGATATGAGCTCTACTGCCATGCTAGTGGCTGTCAGGCTGCACTTGTAGGCATTTTGGGCTAAACGCTAATTCCAGTATGCTCACATGGTCAAATCACAAAATTTGTGCCGTTCAGTTTTTTATAGGTGAAAAAGTAATATTTTTTTGGCCTTATTTATAGAGACAGTGAAAGGGGGTTGACCACTGGTCGCATTCGAACCCGGGTCAGCCGCGGCGAGGACTAAGCCTCTGTGGTACTGGGACACCCGAAAAAGTAATATTTTAACCACAAGTCACACTACTGTCATACCCAAACCAGTCTGTTAATATCCCTCTCTAAATCTGATGGCATCACTTGCCAGCCTTTTCCTTTTCAGTTGGGCAGTTTTGGAAATGTTCAGGAGATCATCAAAATTGTTTGGATGTACAAATTTTAATGATAACCCCTTCAATAGCTGTTGAGATATCTTAGTAGGACAGATCCATAGAGCTCTAGTTGAAAATATAAAATGCAAACAAAAGTTTACCAATAAAAACTGACCATTATCCTTTCCGATGTTGATTCAGACCTATTGAAGATTACCAGAAAGCAGATGAAGTGCTTGTAGATTCACAGCACACAAAAACTCAAGCTCCTGCCTTTGTTCTCTGCAGTAATTAATACACCACCCGAGTTTGATCCTCAGATCTATTGATCTAATCAAATATGGCATGCTATTTCCAAAGCTTTGTTCACGAAAGATATTCTCATGCAAATCAAACCCAAAGTGAGGCAATGTTAAATATCCATCGCTCAAGATCACACATTTCACCGACTTTTTTCCCCTCCTGCAGCCCTTCCTCACTTTGATGGAGACATTTATATTGAAAAACAAAATCAAAGGGGCCTTAATAGATTATGCCAAATTATAGAGTGCAACGAAAAAATGGAGCATAATTTTAATTGAGTTTGTTAGCATGTGAATGTGATTGGTAATGGGGGAAAAGGAAAAAAAGTGAGAGTTAAAGAGAGGAAGAGAAAGAGAGCAGGTCCTTTAAATCCCATTTCCCCAGATGAAGGCTATGCAAATGACCCTGAAGAGCTGAACCCCACCTCACACTCCAAATTCGGCAAGGGCCTGTTTAATTAGTATTTTAATCTATCCCAACGATTCCACTCAGTCCACAATGTATGCAGCATTCCATCTAATTAAGCACGCTACTTTTAGGATAACCATCCATCTCCCTTGCTCTTCCTCTCTCCTCTTTTCTCTTTCTGGTTATTAAGGATCCTGCAAACATTGATCATCCTATCATCTCATCAACATGGCAGCGAAAGGGGACATCTTATATTTTAGGTGTCAGCCAGGGGTTTCTGAATGATGGCTAAAAGGAGGATAACGGAGGCGGCGAGAGAGCCAGAAAGGTCAAATATACATTCTAAGTCTAAATTAGAGTGCCATATGAAAGAAGCAGACAGAAATGAAGAGAGAAAAGAAAATGTTCTGCCCTTAGTGAGAGGAGAAAAGTCTTCATCTGGCATGTCTCAACTCATTTTCAGTTCGTGTTGCCACCCCTGTATTTAGTCACAGACATATTGCCTCTCCGTAGATAGCTACCTGCACGGTCATGGTGCTATTTAGGAGGGGGGTAATGAGCGAGGTAATTGGACCCAGCTGGGTGAGGGCGTAGGTGGCGGGGGGAGGTGAAGCCGCTAAAAGGTCACACAACGTTTTGGTCCTAATGAGGACCCCATTGGGGTCGCAACACATCATGAGTCAAACTACGAAAGATTAGCCTGGAATCAACACACAGACACACGTCACGGCGGCTGCAGCTCAGGTTTTGACTGACAAGCTGACATTAACCGTATCATGGTGAAACCAAAGAAGCCTGAAGGTCAGTATTTACTTGTGAATCAAAGCAGAGGACTCTCCAATCAACCTGAGGGAAAGGACGGTCCCACAACAGCCACTTTAAATGTAAATACAATGTACTTGCCGGGCTCATTAGCCGGTAACTGGATGGATCTGGGCTGCAGGGAGAATCCAGCCAATGGATTGCTTGTTCTGTCACTGACTGTACAGATAACAGCCTACAGCATCTCTTTTTGGTCACCCCTTATATTAACCTCCCACTGGAGCTCACTCTCTTTCTCTTTTTCTCGCAGACACTCACACAGATTTTGTAAGCTTCAAATTAGCCACCAAATACTCCTGACAGACTGTGGAAAAGAGATGTCAGGTCTCATTTCAGAGAGGCTCCTCCAGCCATTTTAATAGGCATTGTCTGAGTCTATCTAGTCTGATCTCTAATATCGAGATCTGATCCCTGCTGCTCATTTAATCTTTTCGGCTTCCGAGTCATATTGAGCCATATCATCTGATGTTCAGCAGCCAACAAAAGCAGTAAAGCCAAAAGGCTTTTTCATGTACATTCAAATGTGCTCCATTTTCATGTTCTTTCAATTGAAAATACATGCAACAATTTTACTGGAGCGAGAAGAAATTCAGTTAATGTGAGTGATTACTGTTTGCCACTGAAGGCCATCTCAACACATTAATTCACCACTTTTGTCCAATACAACTGCCCAATTTCAATTAACAGAAATATAATTAAAAGGACTTTTATCTAGAAAAAAATGAGCAATCTGAAAGAAAAAAGATTCTTAAATAATCTGCTACTGTTCATTGATCTTTGGCAGGCGAATGGATCTGTGTACTCGCGTCTACGTCACTGTGGCCATTGTTCTTTTAACCATTGCCTCATGTGGTTATCGGTTGGCTTCTGGCTTTTTGGACATGAGCATTACTTAAAGTTTGACTAGATGGATTTACATCTCTGGATCCTGCTAACTTTATATAAACTTGAAGAATCCAGCTTCCACGTAAGCTTTGCAGAAGGTCCTTGACAAAACAGCTCTTGTGTTGAAAGGCTATTTATCTCTTTTATCGCATTTTGACTAAAAACCTTATTTTGGACCCTGGTAACAACCTCTATCAGTGAAGGCCAATTTATGCATTTGTAGTACATTTGATGATGCTAATATTAAGTTAAGGGAGAAAGGAAAATCAATCATTGACTAATTTTTTGAGCTGGAATGAAAAAAATTATTATTTAACGTTATTAGTGGATTATAATTGGAATAAATCATTAGCTAATAAAACCATCATTAATGTTGGAGATGTACATAGAAACAAAAATATATACATATACGTTAAACCATTTCTAAATCATAATGACAATATGTTCTTTATTGTATTGTTAAAAAAAAGTTTGAATTCCAGCACATGTTGGACAGCATATACAAATATATCGATACTGGTCAAAAATATATCTGTCTGCTGTAAATAAAACACCACTGAATGATTTCAGCTAGAGTCAGGCCCGGGAACATGTTTCATTTTTAAAGCAAACTTGTTAATCAGAAGTGTACCGAGTCTCTGCTAAACGTCAGAAAAGTGAGCCAGGTAAACAGGAAGAAGTGAAGAATACTTCAAAAACTCATTAAGAACTTGTTGGGGAGGAAGGAAGAAGAGGAAAAGGCCATTTCAATCATCAATCTAAAGAATCATTCAAAACATCCTTACCTTTCCTTGAGATGCACACTAATGAATGTAAATACAAAAAACACACACACACACAAGCACACATTTAAGCTTGATTTTATGTGACCTTTAAATTGCTCTGTAGCATATGCGCTCAACACAAATTATCTTGTGGCGAGATGTAATTTGATTAAAATGTTGCTTTTCTCCGCCATATGCTGCAAACTGAAGCAATTGTGCGCTCCTCATCATGGATTCTAATAGCAATTCAGAAATGATTATCATGAAGTCATCAGAGCTTAAAGTCATGAATATATATATTCATTTTTCTGATATACGACAGGGTTGTTATTGTTAGAAGCAATATAAATTCAGCTTCGGGAGACAAATCGCCGACTGTAGGCTGTAAGTATTTTGTATTTCAACACGGCACAGCAGCCAGCGATGTCACATGATCATAATGTTGCCTCTTTGGCCAAATGGGGGTATATAGTTGACAAAATGCATATTTCACCACACTCTGATTGATCTGTTAATATTGAATAACATCCGCATCCATTCCATCTATCTCCCCCCTCCCTTTCCTGCTCCTCAGGTCGTCTATTCACCACTTCCATCTCTCCATCCGTCACTCCAACCAAACAAAATGAAAGTGTTTATTGCGGAGGAGGGCTGACGCTCACGCCTCTCCACAGCCGTTAGCCTTATCAGCAGGCAATCGCTCCGATATTAAAGCTGCCATTCCGCCCATCACTTTCCCCTTGCACATATGATGGCTGTCTCTACCTATCAGAGTGGAGAGAGGAGGAGGAGGAGGAGGAGGAGGAGGGGAGGGAGGAAGAGGAAAAAGAGAGGGAGATGCACCTGATCCCCCCTGACAGATAAGATGCACAGCAACCCATTTTTCAGTCAAAATCCAAGGCGGGAAACAAAAACAATAATATCCCGTCATACTTGGGAGTATGAAGAACCCCGGCACTGACTTCCGAGCAGCAGCGTATTCATTACATGTATGATATATAACGTGTATGTGACCCCTTTACATCAGACTTCCGCACACTGATGCTTATCAAAATGTAAATCAGCTCACAGATATTGTTGTCGTTTTATAAGGCTTATTTGTCTGCCTTTTGTTCCCCCCACCACCACGACCAGTATATAGGGAGGATATTCTACAGGAGACACAAACACACTAATATAAAAAGACTTTCACATGAGCTCAGATATTTTATGGCAAGGATAAACATCCTGTAAATAAGTTAATATATACTACAACCTGAGCATGCATAGACACATATAGACACTCAGAGTCCCGCAGACTAACTCTCTCCCCTCTGTCTCTTCTTGTATCAATTGTTATTCTGCTCCTTGGCTTATATAAATCAAGACACCAAATCAAAGGACCTGCACCTCTGAGAAAACCTACAAATGAAACAGAGAGACGAGGTGGGGCTGAGCCGGAGGGGGATCAGAGTGCAAAGGTAAGAAAAAAAAAAGATACTTTAACATTCAGTGCCTCCATCCAGTGAGATCATTATGTGCTAATATCTAATCAAGATTAATAAATTAACATTGAGTCAACAATAAATCAGGAGGTGCATGAAAATGGAGGTGATTATTATATAAATGTTTTTATTTGATTGATGGCCTCATTACTTGTTGAGTTTAGAGCTGCAACAATTATTTCATTGACAGAAACTATTTTGATTACAGCTACAGCTAGAAATGTTGACAAAAATAAATCCTATTTGATTAAGCTCGCATCGTATTTTAACAGATGAGATGATATTCGTTTGTAGGAATTCACAGCACCTGAACATAAGCAACAAATCGCGATGTCATCGACGGCTAAAAAACTGTGGTCTGTATGTACATAACAGTAAAATAACAGCCACCAGAATTTTCTATGATTACCTTGAAATAGCTTGTTTTATCATAACCACGTATTAAGCAGACAGTAGGATCAAACCACTGGGTGATTCCTCAGTCAGATGGTCAACAGAAAGTAAATCTGCAATTACTTTGATGTTGGTGATTTTTTTTGTCATCTTATAACAAAGAAAAAGAAAAATCAGGTTTCAGGTTTATGTTATTTCACCTTGATTTACTCAGGTTTGTCCCACAGAGATCAAAGATTTCTTTTAACAATGAAGATCAGGCTGAGAGGAGCAGTTGGACCGTTGAATACGTTCACTTGCATTTCAGGAAACAGAAGCCAAACAATTAATTGTGAAAATAACTGACCACAGATTAATCAACTATTGAATTTATTACTTGCTGGAGCCTTAATTGAGTTAAATCAGAGGTTAGGTTTCAAATCTGCACAGTAAGAAGGTGGAATGTTTGGAATTTTGGGTTAATTAATGATTTAAAAGATTAAATGATTAGTAGAATGTTGTTAATTAATTTCCTATCGATTGTCTAATTGTTTCCGCACTGATTAATGTATCGTGTAACATCATTATCGCTCTCTCTTGCTTTAATTCTTGCAGCTTATGATTATGACAGAGATCTAATATAATTAGACATAATTCAATACAACATTTATCCCTAAAAAGTTAATATGGAGTTACATTAAGCCAAATAATTCAACTGAAAGGAAAACAAGCCATCTTTTCTCTCTCAGTATATCCAACATGATGATAGCCATGACATCATTAGGCTCTAATATCCAATCAGCAGTGCCAATCATATACCACCATGTCTGTCACATGGTAGGGCCATGCTGTTAACGGCGGGGGTCCTGGCTGGCTCACTGTTTATCCACCCTGATCGATCGTTTCCTGTGGATAAGCCAACAGAGCTCCCAAACAAACCAACTGCTGTTATTCAGCCTAAATCAACACACAAACCTTCACTATCTAACAGAATACGCTGAACTCGCCTGCGGAATATCACAAAATGTGTCCTCTATGACGCCATAGCTTGTTTTCTGCTTGACACGCTACAGATGAAGCTAAAAGGCGACAGAGTAGATGAAGCCTGGTTTCAGCTGCTGTAATGGCTGTAGCGGTGCAATCAGCATGCGCCTTGTGTCCGCTGCAGACCTCAGCCCGGCGTACGGTATCAAACACATTACAGGCTCCTTCCCTTTCAAACAGAACCCACATGACACATTTATAATTGCATCCTCCCTTATTAGAGGCCCCTTTCAAAGATGGCTGAATAATACACCTGGATGGGACTTTGCTGCTCATGTGCACACACACGCAGGTTCTGACATGCAAACAGACACGCACACACATAATATCTGTTTCTTTGCCGGCTGCTTGATTAATAGATTGTGGCTGCTCTGACACTCTGTGTAGAATAGGCATTTTGTCTTTGATAGGCGCTGACACCAATTCTTCACGGACTGCAGGAGATCAGGGGAAACAGAAGCAGCACCGGCAAATAACTTGGAAGGCAGGCACCTCCAGATGTGGGAGAAACCCCACGGATGTCACTCTGCATTCTCGCCGGGACACGTTTACATCGTTTACGCTCCCTTTCAGAGATGACAATCTGCAGATGTGTGACATATGCGACGTAAATCACATCTGACAATCGCTCACATATAACAGATAGGTTTGACGATTACAGTGTGATGAGGTGAGCGACGCACATCTGAAACAATCATGGTCATCAGAAGTCCGGCGTGCTGCAGCGCCACACTGCTGGGTCTGAGCCTGACCTTTAGCAACACTGGCTGGCAGCTTTATTCTAAAAAGGCATTTGGCAACAATTTCTATGAGACCAATGTCTGTGAAGCATTATAGACATGTTAAAATCTGTTTACAACACTCGATAAAAATGCAGTCAAAAATAACCCTACTGCTTTAATCATAACACATTAAAAGCATTTTATAGACTTATAAGATCCAGCATCGTATTACTTACATAATTTCTGGCCACTTGCTGACCTTTTTGTGGCAAAGGTCTTAAAGGCTGAACTCATCAGATATCCACGTTTAGTCACGGCCCAAGGTGCCCTTTAACGTGTGTATGAGACGCAGCAGGCTTTCCATTGACTGTAATGTAAACTCATCCGTGACGCTTAGAGAAAACAACGTAAAATGAAGAGTGCCAAGGTCGCTGAGGGCACAAGGGAGTCAAGGTGGATTGATGGGAAAACCCTGGTCTTCAACCCAAGAGATTAACAGTAATGTGAAGTGTTGTTATTGGAAGTAAACCTGTGTGCTTGCTTCCAGCGCAGAAGTCATTATTATCTGAAATAAAAACGTTTTTTTCTCGGCTGCCATTTTAAAAAATGAGTTGAGTAAGCTCCCAGCAAAAGATTCTTCCATTTTTTTAGTGGTTTATCTATTTTTTGTAAATTGTTACAGCAATTTTTCATGTAGAAAATGTTGTTTTCACCCTGGCAGATATGGAGATTTCTTGATTGTCTGTTTTATATCCTATCAAACTGAATCTTTTGGTTTCTGATGAACATAACAGTTACAGACTTAAGACTTAAGCTTAAAAGTAATTCTAAAAGATTTAAATATTTTGTTCTCAAGAATTATAAATATGTGTGACTGCTCATAGCTAGAATTATACAGTGCTATAGGTAGATTATAACACATTATAGGTATTTATCATTCTGCATGATAAACATTGACTGCGGTGTAAGTCTTTATGCATCAGCATGCAGGGTCTTCTCAAGTATTCAGCATTTTACAACTGAAATCTACTGTGTGTGTGAGATACTCCATGATACGCTAAAGCTGGATGAAAAACATTCTGTCTTTCCTGGGGTAAAATGTATATCAAAACGATTTAAGATTGATGCTCTCTGTAAAAGATGCTTCATTTCTTTCCCTGGGTGTGTGTGTGTGTGATACAAGATGAAAACATCTGGAAGTCTGCCACCGTCTGAAGGGAGCCTACTGGGGAAATGCTTATTGGAGGAAGGGATGGCGAAGCTGACACACAGAGCTGCACGCACACACACACACACACACACACACACACACACACATACATACATGCAAGCACACACTCCTCCACCGCTTCCCCACTGAGGGAACTCTGACAGAGGCAGCCCTACCTGTCACTGTGGCAGCAATTATCCTGCAGGCTCTCTCCACGGACCGTCTCCTGCAGGTCTCCACATTACTAACCACATCACTGAGCACACACATACTGAGTATGCACACTGACACACAGGAGGGCACGCCGCACACCCACAAGTACACATACTGTACATATTCATAGACACACACACACACACACACACATACGGCTGCGTGGTTGTGCTTTTCATCCACAATTCGCTCTCCACAAGCTAATGGCTCGAACGAATCGTAATGATGTGTTGGTGCAGACATCCTGCTCAAGCCAGGAGAAACACACATCATTACGTGGATGTGAGTGCTCATGCAGGCGTGCACACATACCTCTTCTGTTATAGATAAATGCATTATCATAGATGAGTCTGCTAAGAAGTCCGCAAATACACACACTGGAAAAGCCCTAAATAAATCAATAAATATGCTAAAGCTGTCAGAAGGCTGAGTTTGGAAAGGTAGCAAGTGGCATTAACATGAGGCCAGGATATGCGCTCCAGTGAGTCAACAGATAATAAGTCATGGGTATGGGGGGAAAAAAGCAGACATGCTCAGAAGGACAGGGTGTCCATTTTGGCTGCAGGGAGGTCTTCAGGAGGAAGGAATTGATCTGTTTCACGTCGGTTCAGTGGAGCTTGGATCCAGGACCGGGTCTGAGTGTCAGGAACAGGTTGATTGTGCGGAGCTGTGAAGGGTGATTTCAGAGAAGGAAAAAAAGAACTCAATGTGACCTCATTACCGTAGATTTGTTCCGACTGTCATTGGGAATCACAAGCGCCATCACTCAAGTCAGGAATATGAGGGAGAGGATGAGAGACGGGGTGAAGAAAGCAGGGGGAGGCCGGGCTCTGACGCTAATCAAGTGGATTTGATCTGAAAACAGGATCTATCATCAAACAATCTATAGATACCGCAGGCCATCTACACGTGCAGCACCAAAGGCCCAAGGACAGATTTGTGACCAAAGACAATTATCACCATGACACATTAAATTGTATCCATGATGAATCCAGCAGAACATGATCGGCAGCTGTGAAACCCTCTGGAGCCGCTGGAATCACGTGATTGCTTCATGTGGTCATGATGTAAAAATGAAGCCGTGTCAATGCATGCTTAAGAAAGACACTGGACCCCAAATTGCTCCCAATATTGCATTAACTTTGTCTGCATGCACAGGCAGAATAAAAAGGCTTCACTCTAAATCGCCCAAAGATCCTTAACCAAAGCAACAGGCCTGTTTTTTTCAATGTTGTTTTTGTCACAAATAACGCTAACCTAACCATGATGGGCTACGTAACCCACTACCAACATTCTGGCCTGATCAGATCACATGACTTCATCATGATGTTGTTGTGTAAAATTGAAGCAGCATCAAGTCCTACGTTCAACTTCCCTCTAAAGTACTGGCTTGAAACTAGTCTTTTAATTGATGAGGATACATAAGTAAAATAACAGATACAGTCAAACATTTTTAGCATAAAAATACAGAGCTAGTTCTCCACATTTTACCCCTTGAAACTTGTGTGTTTGCAACATTTGCAAATTTTCAAATTCTTCATTGAGCATGAATGTAATCTGAAAGTAAGAATAATTTTCAAAGTTATCAGGTTATATAGAAGTGGTTCTGCTTTTTAAGTTGTATAAACAGAATGCAGAATGAAAAGGATTCAAAAATACACAAACTACAGACTGTTTTCTGTTTCTTGTTGTTGCTGTGTTGGGCAACTGAAGTGCTGAACCCCAAACACAAACCTTGATCTCTGTCGATCACCACCTAAAACTGCTGCATGATGCCACCATTTTCTAACATGATCCAAAATGGATCCTCAATCAGACCCACAATGTGCTGAGCTGCTAATGCGCTCCTGATTATCAACTCATCATAACAACTGTATGAAAACACACTTGAAAGATGCATTGATTACAAAGCTTCTGTTTCGTCCTCTTTTCAAACTACTTCAACCTTCCTGTTGTAGCTAATGCACTGCTGGAGCATTTTAAATTAAATTTCCAAGGCTCTTTTTTCACAGAGATGCTTTCAGCTGGAGGAGGTTAATGTCAAAGCGAACGCGTGTGCAGTCGGCGCCCTTTAAGTCAGCGCTTCTAACCACGTCTACAGTGCAGTGGACATCTTTTTCCTGGGAGAGTGGATAAAGTAACCTAGAGCTCCGTTCTATCTGCCTCCCTCTCTCCGTCTCTCTGTGAAGCTTCCTGGCTGCTCCTTAGATCGCAGTGTTAATCTCGCCGTGTTGCCTTCCTGTGTACAGCTGGGAGTGGTGGGTGTAAAATGAAAGTGTAACACAACAGTCTCACGCAGGTGTCAAAATGACAAATATGACATTTCCCTTCTGAGATTTTATTAGTTCTGATATCATTTTGTATTCAGCCTGCCTGATGTGTCACCGGGCTCTTTTTTTATTACTATTTTGCTTCAGGACAAAATGTGATCATCATTATTATACGTCTAAAGCAGAGCAGCTGCGGCTGCAAAGAGAAAAAGCAAGAAATTTATTCAGGATGGGATGCAATTCAAAAATCAAAATACACAGTTTGACTAGTGTGTTTGCTATTGTATAACCCCCCCCACTCTGAATCAATCATCTTACTGCCGAGTTTCTCAAACAATTCCTTTTAAAAGTGAGGCAGCGATTCAGAGTCACAGCGTGATGATTAAATCTATACACCACAGAAGCGCCGACATACTGTTTTTTTCAGCATTCATTTCCTAAATAACTGCAGAATCTCTGTATATGTTCCAAACTCTCCTGAGATTCAACTCAAGCAGTTAGAGAAGGAGAAGACAAGACTGTATAAGCACACCTCCCTGTCTTTTTGAGGACACCTGTTGGGCTGCATGGCTCATCTCCTCCTCATTTAGCCGTCTGTCTGGGCTCCGTGGGGCTGATTACCAGGAAGAGCTGATTCCAGTTGCACTGCTTATCAGTCTAATTAGAGCCCCTGGCAGGTGACTTGAAGGAAGTTGTGTGTCTCAAGGATGTTCAGTCACAGTGATTTGTACAGGCATAGTGAACTGCTACATGTTACAACCACGACAGAACGAGAATGCATTAATAAGGACATGATCTCCAACCTAAATGACAGAAGAGGCCATATGTCAATACCACCCATAACGATACATATTTGTCAAAATGAGCGTTTGGCAGTTCACGGTACAGCGGAGGGTTCTAAAAATAGCTCACATGTCATTATACACAAATATACAGTTGGCTGTTGTAACAAAAGGCTGCAGTGTCGGCTACAAAACGACCGACCTAGGCTTAGGGCAAAAAAATGCTGGTTTGGTGTTTGAAATAGACAGATTAAACGGTGAATAAATGGACAAAAATGCATGGAAGTGAAGTAGTTACAAGGATGCAAAAGCCACGGAAGTTACGCAAAAAATTGTAATCCACAAATGGTTAGCCACGGAAGTTACGTAGAAAGTAATTTACTTCTGTAAACCACATGCTCCTGAGAGAAAGTCCGCTGTTTGTTCCTATCAACCTTCCCTCTTCCTGCCCCAAGTGTGATAAGTGCCATTTAAACTCCACATGCTATGGTCAGTCATTACTAGTGTGTCCGCAAAATAGTGGCGAAGGACAGCCTAAAGTGCAAATGAGAATCGTATTTTGCTGCATGTACAAACACTTTATAATGGCATTTTTGAGAGGAGACCAATCTCAATAATAAAACATTAAATAGACGGATGTGACATACGTCAGAACTGAGACTGTTTATAAAGGTGTTTCCATGTGGGGGATGTGTTTTTCAGGGTTGCCTTGAGCAGGTTTAATGGAGTATTTTGCATCACAAGAAAATTTCAAATGGTGACAACAAGTCGGGTGAAAGAGGCGACATGTTGGAAAAACATCCTCTGGTTAGAGTACAGTCAAAGTCGACTGTCAAATTGTGAGAGAAAAATTGAGACAGGCTAGGGTTCAGTGGAGAGCGCTTGAATAGATACAGTAAAGCAGAGAAAATGGAGAATCAAATGAAAGCTTGATTTAAGACACGGAGAGAGAGAGAGAAAGAGAGAAAAAAAACCCATCAGACAAAGAAAAGAAGGGCAAAAAGAGTGAGAGGCAGGGGCGGAGAGATATCGAGAAGAGTTGAGGACAGAGGAGGAATCCACAGGAGGCCAACAAGTTTTCCAGGTAGTGTATCAGTCACCAGTAAAAGGTCACTAGTCTGCTGTTCGCACATCCAGGTGCTAATGTAACACCTCTCACACCTTCCTCGGCTGCCTGTGTCTGGCTGCCTGCAGGTTGGTGGGCAGAAAGACTGTTGTTTGTGCTGGAATAATATGCTGTAATCCCCTGTCTCACATGTGGCCTTAACACAGGTAATTGGACTTGGAGTGTGAGGAAGCCTGTGGCGAGACACACACACGCCGCTGTGATGCACGTAAACCCCAGTCTGATTTAAAATAACAATACAAATGCTCATATTCTCCAGAAATATTGCAGGCCACTTGTGAAGTATAGCGGCTTTGTTTCTGGTTTTATACAGATTTTTGTCAAGCTTAGGATTTGAAGTGGAATACAGCGGTGCTGCAGAAAGAGAGATAATCAGCATGTAAGAGTTTGGATGGTGGATTCTTTTTGAAATCCTCTACAAACCCCAAAATATAAAAACATACAATACTACCACAAGTTAAGCTAACATAAGCAGCAAACAATAGCATGTCTGGCTAACAAGCTCAGCACCTGAAGCGGTGACCGACTATTATTTCCAGGCTCACAAAGCATTTAATTCCACATTATGTGCAGTTAGAGGATATGCTTAAAATCAAACCTATATCAGTCTTTTCTCTTGCAGGCCTGAAAGCATAACTCTAGCATCTCTCTGGTATGTATGCAAAGACAAAGTGTTCTGAAAGCATCCTTACTGAATACAGCATAGGTTTCTGACACATTCCACTATAACCCTCAAAGTTGCTGACTGATAAAATGCTTTAGCTTAGCTTACAGAAATATAATCAGCATAAAACCGACATTTTGATATTTAAGTTGGTGGACACATACATCACATTACATCCACTGAGGCATAGACGGCGTGTAAATGCTTATTTTTCTCCCTCCTCATTCTCAAAAAACAAATTCCTAATCAGACAAGCACTGTTTAGAAAAAAACAACAAATGAAGCCAAAGTACACCAATGGATGATATAACCCTAATCCTAACGCCATGTTGGCCAATCATACAAAGAAGATGTTAGCCTGTACAGTCACTAAAAAAAGATAGAACTGAGAGGCTAACTGGCTGCATCAATCACATCATGTTTCCATCACCTCATTAAGGCATCATCATTCACCTTTCAGTTTAAATTATAAGTGTCCCTATTGAATCAAATTCCTAAGGACTTCTCAGCATTTTTCTTAAGGGTGGCTGTTCATGGAACGTCCCTGATTCACATTATCCTTCAATAAAATTTTGGACTTGAAACACGGTTTGTAGTTTACTCTGAAGCCCTTATGTATAAACAAGAAAAAAAAAAGTCCTGTTAGCACTAATAATTGACCTTCTGAAAAAAGGCCAAAATTAATAGAAATTCTTTGTTTGGAAAATGGTTTGTGTGGACTAGGTCAAAGTGTCAGGATCCACAGTCTTCCCATTTTTCTTGCTGATGTCTCACGCTTATTGCCTCTATCCACTTTTGTCTTCTTAAAGTCTCAGCGCTTCTGTTCGGCAGCTTATAAAAACTTAGTTATGGGTTCTTGACCCTGTTAGTAGTGCGTCCCGCCACACAGCAGCTTTTGGGGCATTTTTCTGTTATTTGCTAGCAGAAGAGACACCTTGACAAGATACAAAGTCAATGGAGAGCGACCCAATTGTCTCCATTGAAATACGTCTTTGTAGGGAAAATATTTTACAACATAATCCGCAATGTCTTCAGGCTGGACGTACTTTAATCCGTTCAATCTATGCAAAGATACAGCAGCAAGTATTTAGGCATTTTTTTCTAGGAAAAAGACAATATGTATGTTCCCTTTCTCTGTGGCATGCCAAGTCATTTTAAGGTGGATATTGGAGTAAAATTGAAAGCCTTAAAGAGTGGTTTGAGATAGGAACGAGTTATCACCTCCGCAGAGAGCCCTGAGAGACACTGCGCTCCTCTGTTGCAGTCCAGCCTGATGCATACAGGCCACTGACCCATGACAGTCAGCCCGTATCGATTTAAGAGGAGGCAGAGGACACGAGAGAAAGAGAGAGACAGGGGGAGGGAGGAAAGAAATGAAAAACAGTAAGGAGGCCAAGGAGCAATATCCCCTCTTAAAACTTATCCATAATTCATTGTCTTTTCTTTCTCTCTTCCTTCTACACTTTCTTTCTCTTTCAGTCGGGTGCACGGCAGGGGAACGTTCATTTTTAAGGGGGATTAGCGACGACCTATTTTGAAATGCATCCCAGTGGTACTCGTTCCATCACACACACTTTATACACACATGTACAGTATGAACACACACTCTCGCAGCCCGGATGCTACAGCCAGGGTCCTATTGTGCAAGGGGAGGAAAATGTGCCCAACAGGAGCCATTTGTATATAACAGAGTTGATTATTCCCTGTTTCTTAAAATTTGAAATTACAATGAGGTGAATCCATTACTGTAGGTTTGAATGCTCATAATGTAAAAAATCGACATAATATGGGCATGTTGCTGCCAGTCATTGTGGACATTGTGCCCCTGGAAATGAGGCAGGGTCTGTAAAGCTGATGCATGGGTTTAAAAATGGTTTCTTAACCATAAAAACAAGCTGAATCTATACAGCCACTGTTTAGGTTGCAATGATATTCACCTCAAAATGTAAATACTGCATTATCGCCTGCCCTTCCAGAAATATATGTGCAGAAGTGTCAAATCTTACTATGCACAAGAGCCAAGTGTGAAGTTGATAGACGAGGTGTAGCACTGGATTCCCTGCATATAAACATGCTGGAAAAAAAGAGGCTAAATAGTGTTTATACGATAGTCACTAGACTTCTTGCCCACTCGTCATGATTATTGTGTCTATCTGCTCAGTATTTTTGTGCAGCAGCTAAAAACTTAGTTATGAGTTCTTGACCCTGTCAGTAGTTCTTCCCACCACACCACAGATTTTTGGGCCCTTTTTTCTGTTTTGCTAGCAGACACCTTGACAAAGTACAAAGTCAGTGCAGAACACCTTAATTGTCTCCATTAAATTGAGCTGAAATCTCACTTCTGAGATTGCATTTCGGCTGATGCAAACACAGTTTACTTGAAGTCAGTTAAATGTGGCTGGTTGGTACCACACAAGCATATTTTATAATTCACATGTCCATGTAACTTTTCAATCTCTTACGGATCTAAAAATGTGCCTCAAATTACGTCCTTCAACCCTTATTGTGGTCATATTGATGCTAATTAAGTGGGACCAAGAAAATCACGCTCAACTTTTAAAACTAGAACTAAACTAACCACAACACACAACATCTGCTCAAGGTACAGACAGCAGTGCAGCCTAGATTTCTCCAGGCCTCCACTGTGCATTATACAGGAGATGTCACTTTGCAATATAGATATCCACCTGCAGAGTTCAGTCGCTCCTACAGCTTCTCAGGCAGTGGGGGGTTCATGCGTTTTGTATGACAAGATGCACAGAAGCTACATGTAAATACAGCTGTGGCGTGGGCACGTCATGGCGCCAAAGATTCTCAAGCTTCTCACGATATCTGGAAAAAATGTCATGAAAGAAATGAACATGACTCGCATTTATATTTTCAGCCAGATTTGTATAATTTAACATTTTTAAGGTGGTTCAGAAACACAAAGGTAACAACAGACAGATCTATGCAAACGGTAACATCTAACTCCATGTGAAGACGGATCCTTGGTTCATCACGGCTGCGACTCACCTTAATTACTGCTCATGCTGAATTACAGAGACACCGCAATCTGCATTACAGGTAAAAGGGGCAAAAGTGGTCCACAACAACACAAACAGATATAGAGAGATGCACAAAGGAAGTGAAAATTGAACATCTGTTTTTTCTTTTTTCCCTGTCGAGCCCTGTGCCAAAGAAAGCTGGTGCTGCACCTGGACATGAATTATAGAGAGGCACTTGGATGGGGGGGGTTGGGTGGAAGAAAGAGACAAGTGGAAGAGAGGTGAATGAAAATGAGGGGACAGGGTGGATTTGACATCTCCCCCATCTGGAGACACTCACCGGGTGGCTCTGTGGGATCAACGATCAATTCAGCGCCAATGGCTGCCAATAAGAAACAACACTGGGATACAGCGTGCTACATGCTTTAGAAAAAGGTTATATTCAATTATGCACAATTGCAAATAATTGTGGAATAAATGTGTTTCAAAATAATGGCAGCTCATTGTGTATCCTTGTTACGAAACGGCCCTCAAATTCTACGCTCTGTTTTCAGACAGCTGTAATCCTTTAGGAAAAAAAATATATAATTATTCTCAAAGAGGAACTACAAAAGCAAATAGTGCTTTGAAGATGGAAAGCCCGAAATGTCACCCACCCGCTTTGAAGCTCCCTGGCTCTCTTTGTTTCTCTACACTTGTAACTCACAAAACCACTGTCAGAGCGCACTGCATTCAGGGGCCAATTTAGTGCGGATGTACCATTAAGAGTAAAAACACACGCACAAACACCAACACACGAGCTCAGACAGTGATATACTGAAGGAACACACAAACACACACCTGGAAAGCCTACATCGTGGAAGCAAATGTATGGCCATTTCGCTTTGTTTTGTACCAACCCTTTGTGGTTTCAAGCACTTTAAGTGTCATCTGCCGCCTCTTTGATACACACAAGTCCATTAACAGCCGCGCTCAACAAAAAAACAATATATATCTCTTCAGAGTATATCTTTAACCTCATTATAAAGAGCTTTGCTGTAGAGATGAGTCACTTCTGAAGTTTTGAATGCTTTACAGCTGGTGAGGAGGCTGTAGAACAGAGAGGAAGCAAAGATTATTTATGACTGATTATTAAATCAATCAGATGAAAGACGTGATCTTTAATAAACAATGTAACATTTGATGCATTTTTTTCACCAAAAACATGTTTTTTTTAAATATATTTTTATATGTTTTTCAAGCAAAAGCTACAGTGAGGGTGCTTTTTATTTTGTCACTTACTTGCTGTTGTTTTGTGAGAGATTAATCAAAGCATAAACGTAAACTTAAAGTCATCATGTATCCTACAATTTGTATGTGATTCATTGGACGGATGCTTGAGGTAAAGGAAGTCTGTAATTCCGCATCCTGAAAATGAGAGTTTCTTTATTCCTGCTAATGAGGTCAGACAATTTAACCTGTTTTAGGGAATGTGTTGAATCAAAAAACATTCTTGATTATAAGGCAGAGACCTCCATTACTTTGTTTTGTTTTATGATACAAACAGTTCACTTTTTAAGCAGTGTGGACTTACTCAAATACCATACCTAAGAGAAATTATAAGGTATTTGTACTTTACTTGAGTTTTTCCACAAACGTCATTTTATTCTTCTACTCCACTACATTTTAGGGGAAACTATTTACACTATTACATCAAGCTGGCAGCTTTAGTTACAGTCAGACCTCAGTTTTCAGGACGAGATATAAAATAATAATAAAAAAAAAACTTAAGTAAGGGATCTAAATACTCTTTCCTCACTGTTCAAAAGTTTATTACCTATTTAATTACATCTAAAACATTTTTTTTTTTTTTTTACAAGGGGCAGTTTGCAGAGGCTAAATTGTTTTTAATATGTACAGAAAACATGCCAGGATATACTGTACTAAATATGATTCTAGCATAATAACAAAATGCTCGATGGCCTCACAAGAAATACATAAGGACAACAGTGACACATACAAAAAGACATTAAAAAATATAAAATATAACAAAAACTACCCTACAAACAGATTGATCACCACACAAGCAGCGATCCATGCAACATCTATGTTCAGTAAAAAGTGCTTTGGCTGCACGAAATTTCGGATAAAGGCCGTCATTCCCAGACAAACAGGAACATAAGCCTGCAACTCAACTTTTTTTTGAAAACCTTCACAAATGTTCAGTTCAGCATAATGAGAAATGTTTCAGTGCTTTTCCTTTATTGAATTATGACTCATACAGTAGCAGGAGATGGAGAGAGGCTCATTTACATAGCTATTTGTATCTGCTGCCTCATAAAGTAGCACCCATCAAGTATACAAACCACTGTGCGCACAACAAACATGATGCACAAGTGCCTGCTGTTCTCGACATGAGGGCCATCAGCACATGGTCTCTTCACTGTGGGTGCGGGCATGGAAGATGAAGGGATTGGGGG